>JBBNAE010000046.1:0-478342 GCA_039657345.1 Stephania japonica
TTTACCCATTTTGACATAAATAATCAAACTAAGTGTTTTGAAAGTAAACAAGCCGAGTATAATCATTAAAGCCTTCACAAAGCATATTGTGACTAGAAATAGTTGTTTTAAGCCTTAACTTCACATTGAAAACGTGGGAAATCGAACTATAATGAAGTTTTACCCATTTTGACATAAATAATCAAACTAAGAGTTTTGAAAGTAAACAAGCCGAGTATAATCATTAAAGCTTTCACAAAGCTTATTGTGACTAGAAATAGTTGTTTTAAGCCTTAACTTCACATTGAAAACGTGAGAAATCGAACTATAATGAAGTTTTACCCATTTTGACATAAATAATCAAACTAAGAGTTTTGAAAGTAAACAAGCGAGTATAATCATTAAAGCCTTCACAAAGCATATTGTGACTAGAAATAGTTGTTTTAAGCCTTAACTTCACATTGAAAACGTGGGAAATCGAACTATAATGAAGTTTTACCCATTTTGACATAAATAATCAAACTAAGAGTTTTGAAAGTAAACAAGCGGAGTATAATCATTAAAGCCTTCACAAAGCTTATTGTGACTAGAAATAGTTGTTTTAAGCCTTAACTTCACATTGAAATCGTGAGAAATCGAACTATAATGAAGTTTTACCCATTTTGACATAAATAATCAAACTAAGAGTTTTGAAAGTAAACAAGCGAGTATAATCATTAAAAACTTCACAAAGCTTATTGTGACTAGAAATAGTTGTTTTAAGCCTTAACTTCACATTGAAAACGTGGAAATCGAACTATAATGAAGTTTTACCCATTTTGACATAAATAATCAAACTAAAAGTTTTAAAAGTAAACAAGCCGAGTATAATCATTAAAGCTTTCACAAAGCTTATTGTGACTAGAAATAGTTGTTTTAAGCCTTAACTTCACATTGAAAACGGAGAAATCGAACTATAATGAAGTTTTACCCATTTTGACATAAATAATCAAACTAAGAGTTTTGAAAGTAAACAAGCGAGTATAATCATTAAAGCCTTCACAAAGCATATTGTGACTAGAAATAGTTGTTTTAAGCCTTAACTTCACATTGAAAACGTGAGAAATCGAACTATAATGAAGTTTTACCCATTTTGACATAAATAATCAAACTAAGAGTTTTGAAAGTAAACAAGCCGAGTATAATCATTAAAGCCTTCACAAAGCATATTGTGACTAGAAATAGTTTTTTTAAGCCTTAACTTCACATTGAAAACGTGGGAAATCGAGCTATAATGAAGTTTTACCCATTTTGACATAAATAATCAAACTAAGAGTTTTGAAAGTAAACAAGCGGAGTATAATCATTAAGATGTCACAAAGCTTATTGTGACTAGAAATCGTTGTTTTTAGTTTTAACTTCACATTGAAAACGTGAGAAATCGAACTATAATGAAGTTTTACCCATTTTGACATAAATAATCAAACTAAGAGTTTTGAAAGTAAACAAGCCGAGTATAATCATTGAAAACTTCACAATGCATATTATGACTAGAAATAGTTGTTTTAAGCCTTAACTTCACATTGAAAACGTGGGAAATCGAACTATAATGAAGTTTTACCCATTTTGACATAAATAATCAAACTAAAAGTTTTAAAAGTAAACAAGCCGAATATAATCATTAAAGCTTTCACAAAGCTTATTGTGACTAGAAATAGTTGTTTTAAGCCTTAACTTCACATTGAAAATGTGCGAAATCTAACTATAATGAAGTTTTACCAATTTTGACATAAATAATCAAACAAAGAGTTTTGAAAGTAGCCGAGTATAATCATTAAAGCTTTCACAAAGCATATTGTGACTAGAAATAGTTGTTTTAAGCCTTAACTTCACATTGAAAATGTGGGAAATTGAACTATAATGAAGTTTTACCCATTTTGACATAAATAATCAAACTAAGAGTTTTGAAATTAAACAAGCGGAGTATAATCATTAAGATGTCACAAAGCTTATTGTGACTAGAAATCGTTGTTTTTAGCCTTAACTTCTCGTAGGGAAAGTGGGACATTGGACTATAATGAAGTTTTAACGATTTTGTATAAAATCATAATTCTAATAGTTTTAAAATTTAACAAGACGATAATAAACATATTTTTTCTACAAACGCTTATTTTTAATAGAAATCGTTGTTTTAAGCCTTAACTTCATATTGAAACGTGGGAAATCGAACTATAATGAAGTTTTACCCATTTTGACATAAATAATCAAACTAAGAGTTTTGAAAGTAAACAAGCCGAGTATAATCATTTAAAACTTCACAAAGCATATTGTGACTAGAAATAGTTGTTTTAAGCCTTAACTTCACATTGAAAACGTGGGAAATCGAACTATAATGAAGTTTTACCCATTTTGACATAAATAATCAAACTAAGAGTTTTGAAAGTAAACAAGCCGAGTATAATCATTAAAGCTTTCACAAAACTTATTGTGACTAGAAATAGTTGTTTTAAGACTTAACTTCACATTGAAAACTGAGAAATCGAACTATAATGAAGTTTTACCCATTTTGACATAAATAATCAAACTAAGAGTTTTGAAAGTAAACAAGCCGAGTATAATCATTAAAGCCTTCACAAAGCATATTGTGACTAGAAATAGTTGTTTTAAGCCTTAACTTCACATTGAAAATGTGGGAAATGAACTATAATGAAGTTTTACCCATTTTGACATAAATAATCAAACTAAGAGTTTTGAAAGTAAACAAGCGGAGTATAATCATTAAGATGTCACAAAGCTTATTGTGACTAGAAATAGTTGTTTTTAGCCTTAACTTCGTAGGGAAAGTGGGACATTGAACTATAACGAAGTTTTAACGATTTTGTATAAAATCATAATTCTAATAGTTTTAAAATTTAACAAGACGAGAATAAACATATTTTTTCTACAAACGCTTATTTTTAATAGAAATCGTTGTTTTAAGCCTTAACTTCACATTGAAAACGTGGGAAATCGAACTATAATGAAGTTTTACCCATTTTGATCATAAATAATCAAACTAAGAGTTTTGAAAGTAAACAAGCCTAGTATAATCATTAAAGCCTTCACAAAGCATATTGTGACTAGAAATCGTTGTTTTAAGCCTTAACTTCACATTGAAAACTTGAGAAATCGAACTATAATGATGTTTTACCCCTTTTTGACATAAATAATCAAACTAAGAGTTTTGAAAGTAAACAAGCCGAGTATAATCATTAAAGCCTTAACAAAGCATATTGTGACTAGAAATCGTTGTTTTAAGCCTTAACTTCATATTGGAAACGTGGGAAATCGAACTATAATGAAGTTTTACCCATTTTGACGTAAATAATCAAACTAAGAGTTTTTAAAGTAAACAAGCGAGTATAATCATTAAAGATTTCACAAAGCTTATTGTGACTAGAAATAGTTGTTTTAAGCCTTAACTTCACATTGAAAACGTGAGAAATCGAACTATAATGAAGTTTTACCCATTTTGACATAAATAATCAAACTAAGAGTTTTGAAAGTAAACAAGCCGAGTATAATCATTAAAGCCTTCACAAAGCATATTGTGACTAGAAATAGTTGTTTTAAGCCTTAACTTCACATTGAAAACGTGGGAAATCGAACTATAATGAAGTTTTACCCATTTTGACATAAATAATCAAACTAAGAGTTTTGAAAGTAAACAAGCCGAGTATAATCATTAAGATGTCACAAAGCTTATTGTGACTAGAAATAGTTGTTTTAAGCCTTAACTTCACATTGAAAACGTGAGAAATCGAACTATAATGAAGTTTTACCCATTTTGACATAAATAATCAAACTAAGAGTTTTGAAAGTAAACAAGCCGAGTATAATCATTGAAAACTTCACAAAGCTTATTGTGACTAGAAATAGTTGTTTTAAGCCTTAACTTCACATTGAAAACGTGGGAAATCGAACTATAATGAAGTTTTACCCATTTTGACATAAATAATCAAACTAAAAGTTTTGAAAGTAAACAAGCCGAGTATAATCATTAAAGCTTTCACAAAGCTTATTGTGACTAGAAATAGTTGTTTTAAGCCTTAACTTCACATTGAAAATGTGCGAAATCGAACTATAATGAAGTTTTACCAATTTTGACATAAATAATCAAACTAAGAGTTTTGAAAGTAAACAAGCCGAGTATAATCATTAAAGCCTTCACAAAGCTTATTGTGACTAGAAATAGTTGTTTTAAGCCTTAACTTCACATTGAAAACGTGAGAAATCGAACTATAATGAAATTTTACCCATTTTGACATAAATAATCAAACTAAGAGTTTTGAAAGTAAACAAGCCGAGTATAATCATTAAAACTTCACAAAGCATATTGTGACTAGAAATAGTTGTTTTAAGCCTTAACTTCACATTGAAAACGTGGGAAATCGAACTATAATGAAGTTTTACCCATTTTGACATAAATAATCAAACTAAGAGTTTTGAAAGTAAACAAGCCGAGTATAATCATTAAAGCCTTCACAAAGCATATTGTGACTAGAAATAGTTGTTTTAAGCCTTAACTTTACATTGAAAATGTGGGAAATCGAACTATAATGAAGTTTTACGCATTTTGACATAAATAATCAAACTAAAAGTTTTGAAAGTAAACAACCCGAGTCATAATCATTAAATGTCACAAAGCTTATTGTGACTAGAAATAGTTGTTTTAAGCCTTAACTTCACATTGAAAAGGCAACGTGGGACATAACTATAATAAAGTTTTAACGATTTTGACATAAAATCAAGTTCAAATAGTTTTAAAATTTAACAAGACGAGCATATAATTTTATTAAAGCGCTTAGCTTATTTGACTAGAAATAGTTGTTTTAAGCCTTAACTTCACATTGAAAACGTGGGAAATCGAACTATAATGAAGTTTTACCCATTTTGACATAAATAATCAAACTAAGAGTTTTGAAAGTAAACAAGCCGAGTATAATCATTAAAGCCTTCACAAAGTATATTGTGACTAGAAATAGTTGTTTTAAGCCTTAACTTCACATTGAAAATGTGGGAAATCGAACTATAATGAAGTTTTACCCATTTTGACATAAATAATCAAACTAAGAGTTTTGAAAGTAAACAAGCGGAGTATAATCATTAAGATGTCACAAAGCTTATTGTGACTAGAAATCGTTGTTTTAAGCCTTAACTTCACGTAAAAAGTGGAACATCGAACTATAATGAAGTTTTACGATTTTGTATAAAAATCATAATTCTAATAGTTTTAAAATTAAACAAGACGAGAATAAACATATTTTTTCTACAAACGCTTATTTTTAATAGAAATCGTTGTTTTAAGCCTTAACTTCACATTGGAAACGTGGGAAATCGAACTATAATGAAGTTTTACCCATTTTGACATAAATAATCAAACTAAGAGTTTTGAAAGTAAACAAGCGAGTATAATCATTAAAGCTTTCACAAAGCTTATTGTGACTAGAAATAGTTGTTTTAAGCCTTAACTTCACATTGAAAAAGTGAGAAATCGAACTATAATGAAGTTTTACCCTTTTTGACATAAATAATCAAACTAAGAGTTTTGAAAGTAAAAAAGCCGAGTATAATCATTAAAGCCTTAACAAAGCATATTGTGACTAGAAATAGTTGTTTTAAGCCTTAACTTCACATTGAAAACGTGGGAAATCGAACTATAATGAAGTTTTACCCATTTTGACATAAATAATCAAACTAAGAGTTTTGAAAGTAAACAAGCCGAGTATAATCATTAAAGCTTTCACAAAGCTTATTGTGACTAGAAATAGTTGTTTTAAGCCTTAACTTCACATTGAAAACGTGAGAAATCGAACTATAATGAAGTTTTACCCATTTTGACATAAATAATCAAACTAAGAGTTTTGAAAGTAAAACAAGCGAGTATAATCATTAAAGCCTTCACAAAGCATATTGTGACTAGAAATAGTTGTTTTAAGCCTTAACTTCACATTGAAAACGTGGGAAATCGAACTATAATGAAGTTTTACCCATTTTGACATAAATAATCAAACTAAGAGTTTTGAAAGTAAACAAGCGGAGTATAATCATTAAGATGTCACAAAGCTTATTGTGACTAGAAATAGTTGTTTTAAGCCTTAACTTCACATTGAAAACGTGAGAAATCGAACTATAATGAAGTTTTACCCATTTTGACATAAATAATCAAACTAAGAGTTTTGAAAGTAAACAAGCCGAGTATAATCATTGAAAACTTCACAAAGCATATTGTGACTAGAAATAGTTGTTTTAAGCCTTAACTTCACATTGAAAACGTGGGAAATCGAACTATAATGAAGTTTTACCCATTTTGACATAAATAATCAAACTAAAGTTTTGAAAGTAAACAAGCCGAGTATAATCATTAAAGCTTTCACAAAGCTTATTGTGACTAGAAATAGTTGTTTTAAGCCTTAACTTCACATTGAAAACGTGAGAAATCGAACTATAATGAAGTTTTACCCATTTTGACATAAATAATCAAACTAAGAGTTTGAAAGTAAACAAGCCGAGTATAATCATTAAAGCCTTCACAAAGCATATTGTGACTAGAAATAGTTGTTTTAAGCCTTAACTTCACATTGAAAATGTGGGAAATTGAACTATAATGAAGTTTTACCCATTTTGACATAAATAATCAAACTAAGAGTTTTGAAAGTAAACAAGCCGAGTATAATCATTAAGATGTCACAAAGCTTATTGTGACTAGAAATCGTTGTTTTTAGCCTTAACTTCTCATTGGAAAGTGGGAATTCGAACTATAATGAAGTTTTAACGATTTTGTATAAAAATCATAATTCTAAGAGTTTTAAAATTTAACAAGACGAGCATAAACATATTTTTTCTACAAACGCTTATTTTTAATAGAAATCGTTGTTTTAAGCCTTAACTTCATATTGGAAACGTGGGAAATCGAACTATAATGAAGTTTTACCCATTTTGACATAAATAATCAAACTAAGAGTTTTGAAAGTAAACAAGCCGAGTATAATCATTTAAAACTTCACAAAGCATATTGTGACTAGAAATAGTTGTTTTAAGCCTTAACTTCACATTGAAAACGTGGAAATCGAACTATAATGAAGTTTTACCCATTTTGACATAAATAATCTAACTAAGAGTTTTGAAAGTAAACAAGCCGAGTATAATCATTAAAGCTTTCACAAAGCTTATTGTGACTAGAAATAGTTGTTTTAAGCCTTAACTTCACATTGAAAACGTGAGAAATCGAACTATAATGAAGTTTTACCCATTTTGACATAAATAATCAAACTAAGAGTTTTGAAAGTAAACAAGCCGAGTATAATCATTAAAGCCTTCACAAAGCATATTGTGACTAGAAATAGTTGTTTTAAGCCTTAACTTCACATTGAAAATGTGGGAAATCGAACTATAATGAAGTTTTACCCATTTTGACATAAATAATCAAACTAAGAGTTTTGAAAGTAAACAAGCGAGTATAATCATTAAGATGTCACAAAGCTTATTGTGACTAGAAATCGTTGTTTTTAGCCTTAACTTCACATTGAAAAGTGGGAAATCGAACTATAATGAAGTTTTAACGATTTTGTATAAAATCATAATTCTAATAGTTTTAAAATTTAACAAGACGAGTATAAACATATTTTTTCTACAAAGCTTATTTTTAATAGAAATCGTTGTTTTAAGCCTTAACTTCACATTGGAAACGTGGGAAATCGAACTATAATGAAGTTTTACCCATTTTGACATAAATAATCAAACTAAGAGTTTTGAAAGTAAACAAGCCGAGTATAATCATTAAAGCTTTCACAAAGCTTATTGTGACTAGAAATAGTTGTTTTAAGCCTTAACTTCACATTGAAAACGTGAGAAATCGAACTATAATGAAGTTTTACCCCTTTTTGACATAAATAATCAAACTAAGAGTTTTGAAAGTAAAAAGCCGAGTATAATCATTAAAGCCTTAACAAAGCATATTGTGACTAGAAATAGTTGTTTTAAGCCTTAACTTCACATTGGAAACGTGGGAAATCGAACTATAATGAAGTTTTACCCATTTTGACATAAATAATCAAACTAAGAGTTTTTAAAGTAAACAAGCGAGTATAATCATTAAAGATTCACAAAGCTTATTGTGACTAGAAATAGTTGTTTTAAGCCTTAACTTCACATTGAAAACGTGAGAAATCGAACTATAATGAAGTTTTACCCATTTTGACATAAATAATCAAACTAAGAGTTTTGAAAGTAAACAAGCCGAGTATAATCATTAAAGCCTTCACAAAGCATATTGTGACTAGAAATAGTTGTTTTAAGCCTTAACTTCACATTGAAAATGTGGGAAATTGAACTATAATGAAGTTTTACCCATTTTGACATAAATAATCAAACTAAGAGTTTTGAAAGTAAACAAGCGGAGTATAATCATTAAGATGTCACAAAGCTTATTGTGACTAGAAATCGTTGTTTTTAGCCTTAACTTCTTCGTAGGGAAAGTGGGACATCGAACGATAACGAAGTTTTAACGATTTTGTATAAAAATCAAATTCTAATAGTTTTAAAATTTAACAAGACGAGTATAAACATATTTTTTCTACAAAGCTTATTTTTAATAGAAATCGTTGTTTTAAGCCTTAACTTCACATTGAAACGTGGGAAATCGAACTATAATGAAGTTTTACCCATTTTGACATAAATAATCAAACTAAGAGTTTTGAAAGTAAACAAGCCGAGTATAATCATTAAAGCTTTCACAAAGCTTATTGTGACTAGAAATAGTTGTTTTAAGCCTTAACTTCACATTGAAAACGTGAGAAATCGAACTATAATGAAGTTTTACCCATTTTGACATAAATAATCAAACTAAGAGTTTTGAAAGTAAAAAAGCCGAGTATAATCATTAAAGCCTTAACAAAGCATATTGTGACTAGAAATAGTTGTTTTAAGCCTTAACTTCACATTGGAAACGTGGGAAATCGAACTATAATGAAGTTTTACCCATTTTGACATAAATAATCAAACTAAGAGTTTTAAAGTAAACAAGCCGAGTATAATCATTAAAGCTTTCACAAAGCTTATTGTGACTAGAAATAGTTGTTTTAAGCCTTAACTTCACATTGAAAACGTGAGAAATCGAACTATAATGAAGTTTTACCCATTTTGACATAAATAATCAAACTAAGAGTTTTGAAAGTAAACAAGCCGAGTATAATCATTAAAGCCTTCACAAAGCATATTGTGACTAGAAATAGTTGTTTTAAGCCTTAACTTCACATTGAAAACGTGGGAAATCGAACTATAATGAAGTTTTACCCATTTTGACATAAATAATCAAACTAAGAGTTTTGAAAGTAAACAAGCGAGTATAATCATTAAAGATTCACAAAGCTTATTGTGACTAGAAATAGTTGTTTTAAGCCTTAACTTCACATTGAAAACGTGAGAAATCGAACTATAATGAAGTTTTACCCATTTTGACATAAATAATCAAACTAAGAGTTTTGAAAGTAAACACCGAGTATAATCATTAAAGCCTTCACAAAGCATATTGTGACTAGAAATAGTTGTTTTAAGCCTTAACTTCACATTGAAAACGTGGGAAATCGAACTATAATGAAGTTTTACCCATTTTGACATAAATAATCAAACTAAGAGTTTTGAAAGTAAACAAGCGGAGTATAATCATTAAGATGTCACAAAGCTTATTGTGACTAGAAATCGTTGTTTTAAGCCTTAACTTCACATTGAAAACGTGAGAAATCGAACTATAATGAAGTTTTACCCATTTTGACATAAATAATCAAACTAAAAGTTTTGAAAGTAAACAAGCCGAGTATAATCATTAAAGCTTTCACAAAGCTTATTGTGACTAGAAATAGTTGTTTTAAGCCTTAACTTCACATTGAAAACGTGAGAAATCGAACTATAATGAAGTTTTACCAATTTTGACATAAATAATCAAACAAAGAGTTTTGAAAGTAAACCGAGTATAATCATTAAAGCCTTCACAAAGCATATTGTGACTAGAAATAGTTGTTTTAAGCCTTAACTTCACATTGAAAACGTGAGAAATCGAACTATAATGAAGTTTTACCCATTTTGACATAAATAATCAAACTAAGAGTTTTGAAAGTAAACAAGCCGAGTATAATCATTTAAAACTTCACAAAGCATATTGTGACTAGAAATAGTTGTTTTAAGCCTTAACTTCACATTGAAAACGTGGGAAATCGAACTATAATGAAGTTTTACCCATTTTGACATAAATAATCAAACTAAGAGTTTTGAAAGTAAACAAGCCGAGTATAATCATTAAAGCCTTCACAAAGCATATTGTGACTCGAAATAGTTGTTTTAAGCCTTAACTTCACATTGAAAACGTGGGAAATCGAACTATAATGAAGTTTTACCCATTTTGACATAAATAATCAAACTAAGAGTTTTGAAAGTAAACAAGCCGAGTATAATCATTAAAGCCTTCACAAAGCTTATTGTGACTAGAAATAGTTGTTTTAAGCCTTAACTTCACATTGAAAACGTGGGAAATAGGACTATAATGAAGTTTTACCGATTTTGTATAAAATCAAACAAATAGTTTTGAAAAAAACAAGACGAGTATAATCATTAAATTTTTCACAAAGCTTATTTTTAATAGAAATAGTTGTTTTAAGCCTTAACTTCACATTGAAAACGTGGGAAATCGAACTATAATGAAGTTTTACCCATTTTGACATAAATAATCAAACTAAGAGTTTTGAAAGTAAACAAGCCGAGTATAATCATTAAAGCCTTCACAAAGCATATTGTGACTAGAAATAGTTGTTTTAAGCCTTAACTTCACATTGAAAATGTGGGAAATCGAACTATAATGAAGTTTTACCCATTTTGACATAAATAATCAAACTAAGAGTTTTGAAAGTAAACAAGCGGAGTATAATCATTAAGATGTCACAAAGCTTATTGTGACTAGAAATCGTTGTTTTTAGCCTTAACTTCACGTAGGGAAAGTGGGACATTGGACGATAACGAAGTTTTAACGATTTTGTATAAAATCATAATTCTAATAGTTTTAAAATTTAACAAGACGAGTATAAACATATTTTTTCTACAAACGCTTATTTTTAATAGAAATCGTTGTTTTAAGCCTTAACTTCACATTGGAAACGTGGGAAATCGAACTATAATGAAGTTTTACCCATTTTGACATAAATAATCAAACTAAGAGTTTTGAAAGTAAACAAGCCGAGTATAATCATTAAAGCTTTCACAAAGCTTATTGTGACTAGAAATAGTTGTTTTAAGCCTTAACTTCACATTGAAAACGTGAGAAATCGAACTATAATGATGTTTTACCCCTTTTTGACATAAATAATCAAACTAAGAGTTTTGAAAGTAAACAAGCCGAGTATAATCATTAAAGCCTTCACAAAGCATATTGTGACTAGAAATAGTTGTTTTAAGCCTTAACTTCACATTGAAAACGTGGGAAATCGAACTATAATGAATTTTTACCCATTTTGACATAAATAATCAAACTAAGAGTTTTGAAAGTAAACAAGCCGAGTATAATCATTAAAGCTTTCACAAAGCTTATTGTGACTAGAAATAGTTGTTTTAAGCCTTAACTTCACATTGAAAACGTGAGAAATCGAACTATAATGAAGTTTTACCCATTTTGACATAAATAATCAAACTAAGAGTTTTGAAAGTAAACAAGCGAGTATAATCATTAAAGCCTTCACAAAGCTTATTGTGACTAGAAATAGTTGTTTTAAGCCTTAACTTCACATTGAAAACGTGGGAAATCGAACTATAATGAAGTTTTACCCATTTTGACATAAATAATCAAACTAAGAGTTTTGAAAGTAAACAAGCGGAGTATAATCATTAAGATGTCACAAAGCTTATTGTGACTAGAAATAGTTGTTTTAAGCCTTAACTTCACATTGAAAACGTGAGAAATCGAACTATAATGAAGTTTTACCCATTTTGACATAAATAATCAAACTAAGAGTTTTGAAAGTAAACAAGCCGAGTATAATCATTGAAAACTTCACAAAGCATATTGTGACTAGAAATAGTTGTTTTAAGCCTTAACTTCACATTGAAAACGTGGGAAATCGAACTATAATGAAGTTTTACCCATTTTGACATAAATAATCAAACTAAGAGTTTTAAAAGTAAACAAGCCGAGTATAATCATTAAAGCTTTCACAAAGCTTATTGTGACTAGAAATAGTTGTTTTAAGCCTTAACTTCACATTGAAAACGTGAGAAATCGAACTATAATGAAGTTTTACCCATTTTGACATAAATAATCAAACTAAGAGTTTTGAAAGTAAACAAGCCGAGTATAATCATTAAAGCCTTCACAAAGCATATTGTGACTAGAAATAGTTGTTTTAAGCCTTAACTTCACATTGAAAATGTGGGAAATCGAACTATAATGAAGTTTTACCCATTTTGACATAAATAATCAAACTAAGAGTTTTGAAAGTAAACAAGCGAGTATAATCATTAAAGCCTTCACAAAGCTTATTGTGACTAGAAATAGTTGTTTTAAGCCTTAACTTCACATTGAAAACGTGGGAAATCGAACTATAATGAAGTTTTACCCATTTTGACATAAATAATCAAACTAAGAGTTTTGAAAGTAAACAAGACGAGTATAATCATTAATTTTTTCTACAAAGCTTATTTTGACTAGAAATAGTTGTTTTAAGCCTTAACTTCACATTGGAAACGTGGGAAATCGAACTATAATGAAGTTTTACCCATTTTGACATAAATAATCAAACTAAGAGTTTTGAAAGTAAACAAGCCGAGTATAATCATTAAAACTTCACAAAGCATATTGTGACTAGAAATAGTTGTTTTAAGCCTTAACTTCACATTGAAAACGTGGGAAATCGAACTATAATGAAGTTTTACCCATTTTGACATAAATAATCAAACTAAGAGTTTTGAAAGTAAACAAGCCGAGTATAATCATTAAAGCTTTCACAAAGCTTATTGTGACTAGAAATAGTTGTTTTAAGCCTTAACTTCACATTGAAAACGTGAGAAATCGAACTATAATGAAGTTTTACCCATTTTGACATAAATAATCAAACTAAGAGTTTTGAAAGTAAACAAGCCGAGTATAATCATTAAAGCCTTCACAAAGCATATTGTGACTAGAAATAGTTGTTTTAAGCCTTAACTTCACATTGAAAATGTGGGAAATGAACTATAATGAAGTTTTACCCATTTTGACATAAATAATCAAACTAAGAGTTTTGAAAGTAAACAAGCGGAGTATAATCATTAAGATGTCACAAAGCTTATTGTGACTAGAAATCGTTGTTTTTAGCCTTAACTTCACATTGGAAAGTGGGAAATTGAACTATAATGAAGTTTTACCCATTTTGACAAAAATAATCAAACTAATAGTTTTAAAATTTAACAAGACGAGTATAATCATTAAAGCCTTCACAAAGCTTATTTTTAATAGAAATAGTTGTTTTAAGCCTTAACTTCACATTGAAAACGTGGGAAATCGAACTATAATGAAGTTTTACCCATTTTGACATAAATAATCAAACTAAGAGTTTTGAAAGTAAACAAGCCGAGTATAATCATTAAAGCTTTCACAAAGCTTATTGTGACTAGAAATAGTTGTTTTAAGCCTTAACTTCACATTGAAAACGTGAGAAATCGAACTATAATGAAGTTTTACCCTTTTTGACATAAATAATCAAACTAAGAGTTTTGAAAGTAAACAAGCCGAGTATAATCATTAAAGCCTTAACAAAGCATATTGTGACTAGAAATAGTTGTTTTAAGCCCTTAACCTTCACATTGGAAACGTGGGAAATCGAACTATAATGAAGTTTTACCCATTTTGACATAAATAATCAAACTAAGAGTTTTGAAAGTAAACAAGCCGAGTATAATCATTAAAGCTTTCACAAAGCTTATTGTGACTAGAAATAGTTGTTTTAAGCCTTAACTTCACATTGAAAACGTGAGAAATCGAACTATAATGAAGTTTTACCCATTTTGACATAAATAATCAAACTAAGAGTTTTGAAAGTAAACAAGCGAGTATAATCATTAAAGCCTTCACAAAGCATATTGTGACTAGAAATAGTTGTTTTAAGCCTTAACTTCACATTGAAAACGTGGGAAATCGAACTATAATGAAGTTTTACCCATTTTGACATAAATAATCAAACTAAGAGTTTTGAAAGTAAACAAGCGAGTATAATCATTAAGATGTCACAAAGCTTATTGTGACTAGAAATAGTTGTTTTAAGCCTTAACTTCACATTGAAAACGTGAGAAATCGAACTATAATGAAGTTTTACCCATTTTGACATAAATAATCAAACTAAGAGTTTTGAAAGTAAACAAGCCGAGTATAATCATTGAAAACTTCACAAAGCATATTGTGACTAGAAATAGTTGTTTTAAGCCTTAACTTCACATTGAAAACGTGGGAAATCGAACTATAATGAAGTTTTACCCATTTTGACATAAATAATCAAACTAAATGTTTTGAAAGTAAACAAGCCGAGTATAATCATTAAAGCTTTCACAAAGCTTATTGTGACTAGAAATAGTTGTTTTAAGCCTTAACTTCACATTGAAAACGTGAGAAATCGAACTATAATGAAGTTTTACCCATTTTGACATAAATAATCAAACTAAGAGTTTTGAAAGTAAACAAGCCGAGTATAATCATTAAAGCCTTCACAAAGCATATTGTGACTAGAAATAGTTGTTTTAAGCCTTAACTTCACATTGAAAATGTGGGAAATCGAACTATAATGAAGTTTTACCCATTTTGACATAAATAATCAAACTAAGAGTTTTGAAAGTAAACAAGCGGAGTATAATCATTAAGATGTCACAAAGCTTATTGTGACTAGAAATAGTTGTTTTAAGCCTTAACTTCACATTGGGAAAGTGGGAAATCGAACTATAATGAAGTTTTAACGATTTTGTATAATAATCAAACTAATAGTTTTAAAATTTAACAAACGAGCATATAATCATTAAATTTTTTCACAAAGCTTATTTTACTAGAAATAGTTGTTTTAAGCCTTAACTTCACATTGGAAACGTGGGAAATCGAACTATAATGAAGTTTTACCCATTTTGACATAAATAATCAAACTAAGAGTTTTGAAAGTAAACAAGCCGAGTATAATCATTAAAGCTTTCACAAAGCTTATTGTGACTAGAAATAGTTGTTTTAAGCCTTAACTTCACATTGAAAACGTGAGAAATCGAACTATAATGAAGTTTTACCCCTTTTTGACATAAATAATCAAACTAAGAGTTTTGAAAGTAAAAAAGCCGAGTATAATCATTAAAGCCTTAACAAAGCATATTGTGACTAGAAATAGTTGTTTTAAGCCTTAACTTCACATTGAAAACGTGAGAAATCGAACTATAATGAATTTTTACCCATTTTGACATAAATAATCAAACTAAGAGTTTTGAAAGTAAACAAGCCGAGTATAATCATTAAAGCTTTCACAAAGCTTATTGTGACTAGAAATAGTTGTTTTAAGCCTTAACTTCACATTGAAAACGTGAGAAATCGAACTATAATGAAGTTTTACCCATTTTGACATAAATAATCAAACTAAGAGTTTTGAAAGTAAACAAGCCGAGTATAATCATTAAAGCCTTCACAAAGCATATTGTGACTAGAAATAGTTGTTTTAAGCCTTAACTTTCACATTGAAAACGTGGGAAATCGAACTATAATGAAGTTTTACCCATTTTGACATAAATAATCAAACTAAGAGTTTTGAAAGTAAACAAGCCGAGTATAATCATTAAAGCTTTCACAAAGCTTATTGTGACTAGAAATAGTTGTTTTAAGCCTTAACTTCACATTGAAAACGTGAGAAATCGAACTATAATGAAGTTTTACCCATTTTGACATAAATAATCAAACTAAGAGTTTTGAAAGTAAACAAGCCGAGTATAATCATTAAAGCCTTCACAAAGCATTATTGTGACTAGAAATAGTTGTTTTAAGCCTTAACTTCACATTGAAAACGTGGGAAATCGAACTATAATGAAGTTTTACCCATTTTGACATAAATAATCAAACTAAGAGTTTTGAAAGTAAACAAGCCGAGTATAATCATTAAAGATTCACAAAGCTTATTGTGACTAGAAATAGTTGTTTTAAGCCTTAACTTCACATTGAAAACGTGAGAAATCGAACTATAATGAAGTTTTACCCATTTTGACATAAATAATCAAACTAAGAGTTTTGAAAGTAAACAAGCCGAGTATAATCATTGAAAACTTCACAAAGCATATTGTGACTAGAAATAGTTGTTTTAAGCCTTAACTTCACATTGAAAACGTGGGAAATCGAACTATAATGAAGTTTTACCCATTTTGACATAAATAATCAAACTAAAAGTTTTGAAAGTAAACAAGCCGAGTATAATCATTAAAGCTTTCACAAAGCTTATTGTGACTAGAAATAGTTGTTTTAAGCCTTAACTTCACATTGAAAACGTGAGAAATCTAACTATAATGAAGTTTTACCAATTTTGACATAAATAATCAAACAAAGAGTTTTGAAAGTAAACAAGCCGAGTATAATCATTAAAGCCTTCACAAAGCATATTGTGACTAGAAATAGTTGTTTTAAGCCTTAACTTCACATTGAAAACGTGAGAAATCGAACTATAATGAAGTTTTACCCATTTTGACATAAATAATCAAACTAAGAGTTTTGAAAGTAAACAAGCCGAGTATAATCATTAAAACTTCACAAAGCATATTGTGACTAGAAATAGTTGTTTTAAGCCTTAACTTCACATTGAAAACGTGGGAAATCGAACTATAATGAAGTTTTACCCATTTTGACATAAATAATCAAACTAAGAGTTTTGAAAGTAAACAAGCCGAGTATAATCATTAAAGCCTTCACAAAGCATATTGTGACTAGAAATAGTTGTTTTAAGCCTTAACTTCACATTGAAAATGTGGGAAATCGAACTATAATGAAGTTTTACCCATTTTGACATAAATAATCAAACTAAGAGTTTTGAAAGTAAACAAGCCGAGTATAATCATTAAGATGTCACAAAGCTTATTGTGACTAGAAATAGTTGTTTTAAGCCTTAACTTCACATTGAAAACGTGGGAAATCGAACGATAATAAAGTTTTACCATTTTGACATAAATAATCAAGTTCAAATAGTTTTGAAAGTAAACAAGACGAGCATATACATATTTTATCTCACAAAGCTTATTTTGACTAGAAATAATTGTTTTAAGCCTTAACTTCACATTGAAAATGTGGGAAATCGAACTATAATGAAGTTTTACCCATTTTGACATAAATAATCAAACTAAGAGTTTTGAAAGTAAACAAGCCGAGTATAATCATTAAAGCCTTCACAAAGCATATTGTGACTAGAAATAGTTGTTTTAAGCCTTAACTTCACATTGAAAACGTGGGAAATCGAACTATAATGAAGTTTTACCCATTTTGACATAAATAATCAAACTAAGAGTTTTGAAAGTAAACAAGCGGAGTATAATCATTAAGATGTCACAAAGCTTATTGTGACTAGAAATCGTTGTTTTTAGTTTTAACTTCACATTGAAAGTGGGAAATCGAACTATAATGAAGTTTTAACCATTTTGACATAAATAATCAAACTAAGAGTTTTAAAAGTAAACAAGACGAGTATAATCATTAAATTTTTTCACAAAGCTTATTTGACTAGAAATAGTTGTTTTAAGCCTTAACTTCACATTGAAAACGTGGGAAATCGAACTATAATGAAGTTTTACCCATTTTGACATAAATAATCAAACTAAGAGTTTTGAAAGTAAACAAGCCGAGTATAATCATTAAAGCTTTCACAAAGCTTATTGTGACTAGAAATAGTTGTTTTAAGCCTTAACTTCACATTGAAAAAGTGAGAAATCGAACTATAATGAAGTTTTACCCATTTTGACATAAATAATCAAACTAAGAGTTTTGAAAGTAAACAAGCCGAGTATAATCATTAAAGCCTTCACAAAGCATATTGTGACTAGAAATAGTTGTTTTAAGCCTTAACTTCACATTGAAAACGTGGGAAATCGAACTATAATGAAGTTTTACCCATTTTGACATAAATAATCAAACTAAGAGTTTTGAAAGTAAACAAGCCGAGTATAATCATTAAAGCTTTCACAAAGCTTATTGTGACTAGAAATAGTTGTTTTAAGCCTTAACTTCACATTGAAAACGTGAGAAATCGAACTATAATGAAGTTTTACCATTTTGACATAAATAATCAAACTAAGAGTTTTGAAAGTAAACAAGCCGAGTATAATCATTAAAGCCTTCACAAAGCATATTGTGACTAGAAATAGTTGTTTTAAGCCTTAACTTCACATTGAAAACGTGGGAAATCGAACTATAATGAAGTTTTACCCATTTTGACATAAATAATCAAACTAAGAGTTTTGAAAGTAAACAAGCCGAGTATAATCATTAAAGCCTTCACAAAGCATATTGTGACTAGAAATAGTTGTTTTAAGCCTTAACTTCACATTGAAAATGTGGGAAATCGAACTATAATGAAGTTTTACCCATTTTGACATAAATAATCAAACTAAAAGTTTTGAAAGTAAACAAGCGGAGTATAATCATTAAGATGTCACAAAGCTTATTGTGACTAGAAATCGTTGTTTTAAGCCTTAACTTCACATTGAAAACGTGGGAAATCGAACTATAATGAAGTTTTACCGATTTTGACATAAATAATCAAACTAAGAGTTTTGAAAGTAAACAAGCCGAGTATAATCATTAATTTTTTCACAAAGCTTATTGTTACTAGAAATAGTTGTTTTAAGCCTTAACTTCACATTGAAAACGTGGGAAATCGAACTATAATGAAGTTTTACCCATTTTGACATAAATAATCAAACTAAGAGTTTTGAAAGTAAACAAGCCGAGTATAATCATTAAAGCTTTCACAAAGCTTATTGTGACTAGAAATAGTTGTTTTAAGCCTTAACTTCACATTGAAAACGTGAGAAATCGAACTATAATGAAGTTTTACCCATTTTGACATAAATAATCAAACTAAGAGTTTTGAAAGTAAAAAAGCCGAGTATAATCATTAAAGCCTTCACAAAGCATATTGTGACTAGAAATAGTTGTTTTAAGCCTTAACTTCACATTGAAAACGTGGGAAATCGAACTATAATGAAGTTTTACCCATTTTGACATAAATAATCAAACTAAGAGTTTTGAAAGTAAACAAGCCGAGTATAATCATTAAAGCTTTCACAAAGCTTATTGTGACTAGAAATAGTTGTTTTAAGCCTTAACTTCACATTGAAAACGTGAGAAATCGAACTATAATGAAGTTTTACCCATTTTGACATAAATAATCAAACTAAGAGTTTTGAAAGTAAACAAGCCGAGTATAATCATTAAAGCCTTCACAAAGCATATTGTGACTAGAAATAGTTGTTTTAAGCCTTAACTTCACATTGAAAACGTGGGAAATCGAACTATAATGAAGTTTTACCCATTTTGACATAAATAATCAAACTAAGAGTTTTGAAAGTAAACAAGCCGAGTATAATCATTAAGATGTCACAAAGCTTATTGTGACTAGAAATAGTTGTTTTAAGCCTTAACTTCACATTGAAAACGTGAGAAATCGAACTATAATGAAGTTTTACCCATTTTGACATAAATAATCAAACTAAGAGTTTTGAAAGTAAACAAGCCGAGTATAATCATTGAAAACTTCACAAAGCATATTGTGACTAGAAATAGTTGTTTTAAGCCTTAACTTCACATTGAAAACGTGGGAAATCGAACTATAATGAAGTTTTACCCATTTTGACATAAATAATCAAACAAAGAGTTTTGAAAGTAAACAAGCCGAGTATAATCATTAAAGCTTTCACAAAGCTTATTGTGACTAGAAATAGTTGTTTTAAGCCTTAACTTCACATTGAAAACGTGAGAAATCGAACTATAATGAAGTTTTACCCATTTTGACATAAATAATCAAACTAAGAGTTTTGAAAGTAAACAAGCCGAGTATAATCATTAAAGCCTTCACAAAGCATATTGTGACTAGAAATAGTTGTTTTAAGCCTTAACTTCACATTGAAAATGTGGGAAATCGAACTATAATGAAGTTTTACCCATTTTGACATAAATAATCAAACAAAGAGTTTTGAAAGTAAACAAGCCGAGTATAATCATTAAAGCCTTCACAAAGCTTATTGTGACTAGAAATAGTTGTTTTAAGCCTTAACTTCACATTGAAAACGTGGGAAATCGAACTATAATGAAGTTTACCCATTTTGACATAAATAATCAAACTAAGAGTTTTGAAAGTAAACAAGCCGAGTATAATCATTATTTTTTCTTCACAAAGCTTATTGTGACTAGAAATAGTTGTTTTAAGCCTTAACTTCACATTGAAACGTGAGAAATCGAACTATAATGAAGTTTTACCCATTTTGACATAAATAATCAAACTAAGAGTTTTGAAAGTAAACAAGCCGAGTATAATCATTAAAGCTTTCACAAAGCTTATTGTGACTAGAAATAGTTGTTTTAAGCCTTAACTTCACATTGAAAACGTGAGAAATCGAACTATAATGAAGTTTTACCCATTTTGACATAAATAATCAAACTAAGAGTTTTGAAAGTAAAAAAGCCGAGTATAATCATTAAAGCCTTAAAAAAGCATATTGTGACTAGAAATAGTTGTTTTAAGCCTTAACTTCACATTGAAAACGTGGGAAATCGAACTATAATGAAGTTTTACCCATTTTGACATAAATAATCAAACTAAGAGTTTTGAAAGTAAACAAGCCGAGTATAATCATTAAAGCTTTCACAAAGCTTATTGTGACTAGAAATAGTTGTTTTAAGCCTTAACTTCACATTGAAAACGTGAGAAATCGAACTATAATGAAGTTTTACCCATTTTGACATAAATAATCAAACTAAGAGTTTTGAAAGTAAACAAGCGGAGTATAATCATTAAGATGTCACAAAGCTTATTGTGACTAGAAATCGTTGTTTTAAGCCTTAACTTCACATTGAAAACGTGAGAAATCGAACTATAATGAAGTTTTACCCATTTTGACATAAATAATCAAACTAAGAGTTTTGAAAGTAAACAAGCCGAGTATAATCATTGAAAACTTCACAAAGCATATTGTGACTAGAAATAGTTGTTTTAAGCCTTAACTTCACATTGAAAACGTGGGAAATCGAACTATAATGAAGTTTTACCCATTTTGACATAAATAATCAAACTAAGAGTTTTGAAAGTAAACAAGCCGAGTATAATCATTAAAGCTTTCACAAAGCTTATTGTGACTAGAAATAGTTGTTTTAAGCCTTAACTTCACATTGAAAACGTGAGAAATCGAACTATAATGAAGTTTTACCCATTTTGACATAAATAATCAAACTAAGAGTTTTGAAAGTAAACAAGCCGAGTATAATCATTAAAGCCTTCACAAAGCATATTGTGACTAGAAATAGTTGTTTTAAGCCTTAACTTCACATTGAAAACGTGAGAAATCGAACTATAATGAAGTTTTACCCATTTTGACATAAATAATCAAACTAAGAGTTTTGAAAGTAAACAAGCCGAGTATAATCATTAAAGCCTTCACAAAGCATATTGTGACTAGAAATAGTTGTTTTAAGCCTTAACTTCACATTGAAAACGTGGGAAATCGAACTATAATGAAGTTTTACCCATTTTGACATAAATAATCAAACTAAGAGTTTTGAAAGTAAACAAGCGGAGTATAATCATTAAAGATGTCACAAAGCTTATTGTGACTAGAAATCGTTGTTTTAAGCCTTAACTTCACATTGAAAACGTGAGAAATCGAACTATAATGAAGTTTTACCCATTTTGACATAAATAATCAAACTAAGAGTTTTGAAAGTAAACAAGCCGAGTATAATCATTGAAAACTTCACAAAGCATATTGTGACTAGAAATAGTTGTTTTAAGCCTTAACTTCACATTGAAAACGTGGGAAATCGAACTATAATGAAGTTTTACCCATTTTGACATAAATAATCAAACTAAAAGTTTTGAAAGTAAACAAGCCGAGTATAATCATTAAAGCTTTCACAAAGCTTATTGTGACTAGAAATAGTTGTTTTAAGCCTTAACTTCATTGAAAATGTGAGAAATCGAACTATAATGAAGTTTTACCAATTTTGACATAAATAATCAAACAAAGAGTTTTGAAAGTAAACAAGCCGAGTATAATCATTAAAGCCTTCACAAAGCATATTGTGACTAGAAATAGTTGTTTTAAGCCTTAACTTCACATTGAAAACATGAGAAATCGAACTATCATGAAGTTTTACCCATTTTGACATAAATAATCAAACTAAGAGTTTTGAAAGTAAACAAGCGAGTATAATCATTAAAGCCTTCACAAAGCATATTGTGACTAGAAATAGTGTTTTAAGCCTTAACTTCACATTGAAAATGTGGGAAATCGAACTATAATTAAGTTTTACCCATTTTGACATAAATAATCAAACTAAGAGTTTTGAAAGTAAACAAGCCGAGTATAATCATTAAGATTCACAAAGCTTATTGTGACTAGAAATAGTTGTTTTAAGCCTTAACTTCACATTGAAAACGTGGGAAATCGAACTATAATAAAGTTTTACCGATTTTGACATAAATAATCAAATAAGAGTTTTGAAAGTAAACAAGACGAGCATATGCAATTTTAGCCTTCACAAAGCTTATTGTTACTAGAAATAGTTGTTTTAAGCCTTAACTTCACATTGAAAACGTGGGAAATCGAACTATAATGAAGTTTTACCCATTTTGACATAAATAATCAAACTAAGAGTTTTGAAAGTAAACAAGCCGAGTATAATCATTAAAGCTTTCACAAAGCTTATTGTGACTAGAAATAGTTGTTTTAAGCCTTAACTTCACATTGAAAACGTGAGAAATCGAACTATAATGAAGTTTTACCCATTTTGACATAAATAATCAAACTAAGAGTTTTGAAAGTAAACAAGCCGAGTATAATCATTAAAGCCTTCACAAAGCATATTGTGACTAGAAATAGTTGTTTTAAGCCTTAACTTCACATTGAAAACGTGGGAAATCGAACTATAATGAAGTTTTACCCATTTTGACATAAATAATCAAACTAAGAGTTTTGAAAGTAAACAAGCCGAGTATAATCATTAAAGCTTTCACAAAGCTTATTGTGACTAGAAATAGTTGTTTTAAGCCTTAACTTCACATTGAAAACGTGAGAAATCGAACTATAATGATGTTTTACCCATTTTGACATAAATAATCAAACTAAGAGTTTTGAAAGTAAACAAGCCGAGTATAATCATTGAAAACTTCACAAAGCATATTGTGACTAGAAATAGTTGTTTTAAGCCTTAACTTCACATTGAAAACGTGGGAAATCGAACTATAATGAAGTTTTACCCATTTTGACATAAATAATCAAACTAAGAGTTTTGAAAGTAAACAAGCCGAGTATAATCATTAAAGCTTTCACAAAGCTTATTGTGACTAGAAATAGTTGTTTTAAGCCTTAACTTCACATTGAAAACGTGAGAAATCGAACTATAATGAAGTTTTACCCATTTTGACATAAATAATCAAACTAAGAGTTTTGAAAGTAAACAAGCCGAGTATAATCATTAAAGCCTTCACAAAGCATATTGTGACTAGAAATAGTTGTTTTAAGCCTTAACTTCACATTGAAAACGTGAGAAATCGAACTATAATGAAGTTTTACCCATTTTGACATAAATAATCAAACTAAGAGTTTTGAAAGTAAACAAGCCGAGTATAATCATTAAAGCCTTCACAAAGCATATTGTGACTAGAAATAGTGTTTTAAGCCTTAACTTCACATTGAAAACGTGGGAAATCGAACTATAATGAAGTTTTACCCATTTTGACATAAATAATCAAACTAAGAGTTTTGAAAGTAAACAAGCCGAGTATAATCAATAAGATGTCACAAAGCTTATTGTGACTAGAAATCGTTGTTTTAAGCCTTAACTTCACATTGAAAACGTGAGAAATCGAACTATAATGATGTTTTACCCATTTTGACATAAATAATCAAACTAAGAGTTTTGAAAGTAAACAAGCCGAGTATAATCATTGAAAACTTCACAAAGCATATTGTGACTAGAAATAGTTGTTTTAAGCCTTAACTTCACATTGAAAACGTGGGAAATCGAACTATAATGAAGTTTTACCCATTTTGACATAAATAATCAAACTAAGAGTTTTGAAAGTAAACAAGCCGAATATAATCATTAAAGCTTTCACAAAGCTTATTGTGACTAGAAATAGTTGTTTTAAGCCTTAACTTCACATTGAAAACGTGAGAAATCGAACTATAACGAAGTTTTACCAATTTTGACATAAATAATCAAACAAAGAGTTTTGAAAGTAAACAAGCCGAGTATAATCATTAAAGCCTTCACAAAGCATATTGTGACTAGAAATAGTTGTTTTAAGCCTTAACTTCACATTGAAAACATGAGAAATCGAACTATCATGAAGTTTTACCCATTTTGACATAAATAATCAAACTAAGAGTTTTGAAAGTAAACAAGCGAGTATAATCATTAAAGCCTTCACAAAGCATATTGTGACTAGAAATAGTTGTTTTAAGCCTTAACTTCACATTGAAACGTGGGAAATCGAACTATAATGAAGTTTTACCCATTTTGACATAAATAATCAAACTAAGAGTTTTGAAAGTAAACATCCCGAGTATAATCATTAAGATGTCACAAAGCTTATTGTGACTAGAAATCGTTGTTTTAAGCCTTAACTTCACATTGAAAACGTGGGACATCGAACTATAATAAAGTTTTACCCGATTTTGACATAAAAATCAATTTCAAATAGTTTTAAAATTAAACAAGACGAGTATAATGCATTTTTATCTAAAAAGCTTATTTTTAATAGAAATCGTTGTTTTAAGCCTTAACTTCACATTGAAACGTGGGAAATCGAACTATAATGAAGTTTTACCCATTTTGACATAAATAATCAAACTAAGAGTTTTGAAAGTAAACAAGCCGAGTATAATCATTAAAGCTTTCACAAAGCTTATTGTGACTAGAAATAGTTGTTTTAAGCCTTAACTTCACATTGAAAACGTGAGAAATCGAACTATAATGAAGTTTTACCCATTTTGACATAAATAATCAAACTAAGAGTTTTGAAAGTAAACAAGCCGAGTATAATCATTAAAGCCTTCACAAAGCATATTGTGACTAGAAATAGTTGTTTTAAGCCTTAACTTCACATTGAAAACGTGGGAAATCGAACTATAATGAAGTTTTACCCATTTTGACATAAATAATCAAACTAAGAGTTTTTAAAGTAAACAAGCCGAGTATAATCATTAAAGCTTTCACAAAGCTTATTGTGACTAGAAATAGTTGTTTTAAGCCTTAACTTCACATTGAAAACGTGAGAAATCGAACTATAATGATGTTTTACCCATTTTGACATAAATAATCAAACTAAGAGTTTTGAAAGTAAACAAGCCGAGTATAATCATTAAAGCCTTCACAAAGCATATTGTGACTAGAAATAGTTGTTTTAAGCCTTAACTTCACATTGAAAACGTGGGAAATCGAACTATAATGAAGTTTTACCCATTTTGACATAAATAATCAAACTAAAGTTTTGAAAGTAAACAAGCCGAGTATAATCATTAAAGCTTTCACAAAGCTTATTGTGACTAGAAATAGTTGTTTTAAGCCTTAACTTCACATTGAAAACGTGAGAAATCGAACTATAATGAAGTTTTACCCATTTTGACATAAATAATCAAACTAAGAGTTTTGAAAGTAAACAAGGCGAGTATAATCATTAAAGCCTTCACAAAGCATATTGTGACTAGAAATAGTTGTTTTAAGCCTTAACTTCACATTGAAATCGTGGGAAATCGAACTATAATGAAGTTTTACCCATTTTGACATAAATAATCAAACTAAGAGTTTTGAAAGTAAACAAGCCGAGTATAATCATTAAAGATGTCACAAAGCTTATTGTGACTAGAAATCGTTGTTTTTAGCCTTAACTTCACATTGAAAACGTGAGAAATCGAACTATAATGAAGTTTTACCCATTTTGACATAAATAATCAAACTAAGAGTTTTGAAAGTAAACAAGCCGAGTATAATCATTGAAAACTTCACAAAGCATATTATGACTAGAAATAGTTGTTTTAAGCCTTAACTTCACATTGAAAACGTGGGAAATCGAACTATAATGAAGTTTTACCCATTTTGACATAAATAATCAAACTAAGAGTTTTGAAAGTAAACAAGCCGAGTATAATCATTAAAGCTTTCACAAAGCTTATTGTGACTAGAAATAGTTGTTTTAAGCCTTAACTTCACATTGAAAATGTGGGAAATCGAACTATAATGAAGTTTTACCTATTTTGACATAAATAATCAAACTAAGAGTTTTGAAAGTAAACAAGCCGAGTATAATCATTAAGATGTCACAAAGCTTATTGTGACTAGAAATCGTTGTTTTAAGCCTTAACTTCACATAGGAAAACGTGGGAAATCGAACTATAATGAAGTTTTAACGATTTTGACATAAATAATCAAGTTCAAATAGTTTTAAAAGTAAACAAGACGAGTATATCATTAAATTTTATCAAAAAGCTTATTTTTAATAGAAATCGTTGTTTTAAGCCTTAACTTCACATTGAAACGTGGGAAAATCGAACTATAATGAAGTTTTACCCATTTTGACATAAATAATCAAACTATGAGTTTTGAAAGTAAACAAGCCGAGTATAATCATTAAAGCTTTCACAAAGCTTATTGTGACTAGAAATAGTTGTTTTAAGCCTTAACTTCACATTGAAAACGTGAGAAATCGAACTATAATGAAGTTTTACCCATTTTGACATAAATAATCAAACTAAGTGTTTTGAAAGTAAACAAGCAGTATAATCATTAAAGCCTTCACAAAGCATATTGTGACTAGAAATAGTTGTTTTAAGCCTTAACTTCACATTGAAAACGTGGGAAATCGAACTATAATGAAGTTTTACCCATTTTGACATAAATAATCAAACTAAGAGTTTTGAAAGTAAACAAGCCGAGTATAATCATTAAAGCTTTCACAAAGCTTATTGTGACTAGAAATAGTTGTTTTAAGCCTTAACTTCACATTGAAAACGTGAGAAATCGAACTATAATGAAGTTTTACCCATTTTGACATAAATAATCAAACTAAGAGTTTTGAAAGTAAACAAGCCGAGTATAATCATTAAAGCCTTCACAAAGCATATTGTGACTAGAAATAGTTGTTTTAAGCCTTAACTTCACATTGAAAACGTGGGAAATCGAACTATAATGAAGTTTTACCCATTTTGACATAAATAATCAAACTAAAAGTTTTAAAAGTAAACAAGCCGAGTATAATCATTAAAGCTTTCACAAAGCTTATTGTGACTAGAAATAGTTGTTTTAAGCCTTAACTTCACATTGAAAACGTGAGAAATCGAACTATAATGAATGTTTTACCTATTTTGACATAAATAATCAAACTAAGAGTTTTGAAAGTAAACAAGGCGAGTATAATCATTAAAGCCTTCACAAAGCATATTGTGACTAGAAATAGTTGTTTTAAGCCTTAACTTCACATTGAAAACGTGGGAAATCGAACTATAATGAAGTTTTACCCATTTTGACATAAATAATCAAACTAAGAGTTTTGAAAGTAAACAAGCGGAGTATAATCATTAAGATGTCACAAAGCTTATTGTGACTAGAAATCGTTGTTTTAAGCCTTAACTTCACATTGAAACGTGAGAAATCGAACTATAATGAAGTTTTACCCATTTTGACATAAATAATCAAACTAAGAGTTTTGAAAGTAAACAAGCCGAGTATAATCATTGAAAACTTCACAAAGCATATTATGACTAGAAATAGTTGTTTTAAGCCTTAACTTCACATTGAAAACGTGGGAAATCGAACTATAATGAAGTTTTACCCATTTTGACATAAATAATCAAACTAAAAGTTTTAAAAGTAAACAAGCCGAGTATAATCATTAAAGCTTTCACAAAGCTTATTGTGACTAGAAATAGTTGTTTTAAGCCTTAACTTCACATTGAAAACGTGAGAAATCGAACTATAATGAAGTTTTACCCATTTTGACATAAATAATCAAACTAAGAGTTTTGAAAGTAAACAAGCCGAGTATAATCATTAAAGCCTTCACAAAGCATATTGTGACTAGAAATAGTTGTTTTAAGCCTTAACTTCACATTGAAAATGTGGGAAATCGAACTATAATGAAGTTTTACCCATTTTGACATAAATAATCAAACTAAGAGTTTTGAAAGTAAACAAGCGGAGTATAATCATTAAGATGTCACAAAGCTTATTGTGACTAGAAATCGTTGTTTTAGCCTTAACTTCTCGTAGGGAAAGTGGGACATTGAACTATAATGAAGTTTTACGATTTTGTATAAATAATCATAATTCTAATAGTTTTAAAATTTAACAAGACGAGTATAAACATTATTTTTTCTACAAAGCTTATTTTTAATAGAAATAGTTGTTTTAAGCCTTAACTTCATATTGAAACGTGGAAATCGAACTATAATGAAGTTTTACCCATTTTGACATAAATAATCAAACTAAGAGTTTTGAAAGTAAACAAGCCGAGTATAATCATTTAAAACTTCACAAAGCATATTGTGACTAGAAATAGTTGTTTTAAGCCTTAACTTCACATTGAAAACGTGGGAAATCGAACTATAATGAAGTTTTACCCATTTTGACATAAATAATCTAACTAAGAGTTTTGAAAGTAAACAAGCCGAGTATAATCATTAAAGCTTTCACAAAACTTATTGTGACTAGAAATAGTTGTTTTAAGACTTAACTTCACATTGAAAACCTGAGAAATCGAACTATAATGAAGTTTTACCCATTTTGACATAAATAATCAAACTAAGAGTTTTGAAAGTAAACAAGCCGAGTATAATCATTAAAGCCTTCACAAAGCATATTGTGACTAGAAATAGTTGTTTTAAGCCTTAACTTCACATTGAAAATGTGGGAAATTGAACTATAATGAAGTTTTACCCATTTTAACATAAATAATCAAACTAAGAGTTTTGAAATTAAACAAGCGGAGTATAATCATTAAGATGTCACAAAGCTTATTGTGACTAGAAATCGTTGTTTTTAGCCTTAACTTCTTGTAGGGAAAGTGGGACATTGAACGATAATGAAGTTTTACCGATTTTGTATAAAATCATAATTCTAATAATTTTAAAATTTAACAAGACGAGTATAAACATATTTTTTCTACAAACGCTTATTTTTAATAGAAATCGTTGTTTTAAGCCTTAACTTCATATTGGAAAACGTGGGAAATCGAACTATAATGAAGTTTTACCCATTTTGACATAAATAATCAAACTAAGAGTTTTGAAAGTAAACAAGCCGCGTATAATCATTAAAGCTTTCACAAAGCTTATTGTGACTAGAAATAGTTGTTTTAAGCCTTAACTTCACATTGAAAAAGTGAGAAATCGAACTATAATGATGTTTTACCCCTTTTTGACATAAATAATCAAACTAAGAGTTTTGAAAGTAAAAAAGCCGAGTATAATCAATAAAGCCTTAACAAAGCATATTGTGACTAGAAATCGCTGTTTTAAGCCCAACCTTCACATTGGAAACGTGGGAAATCGAACTATAATAAATTTTTACCCATATTGACATAAATAATCAAACTAAGAGTTTTTAAAGTAAACAAGCGGAGTATAATCATTAAGATGTCACAAAGCTTATTGTGACTAGAAATAGTTGTTTTAAGCCTTAACTTCACATTGAAAACGTGAGAAATCGAACTATAATGATGTTTTACCCATTTTGACATAAATAATCAAACTAAGTGTTTTGAAAGTAAACAAGCCGAGTATAATCATTAAAGCCTTCACAAAGCATATTGTGACTAGAAATAGTTGTTTTAAGCCTAAACTTCACATTGAAAACGTGGGAAATCGAACTATAATGAAGTTTTACCCATTTTGACATAAATAATCAAACTAAGAGTTTTGAAAGTAAACAAGCGGAGTATAATCATTAAGATGTCACAAAGCTTGTTGTGACTAGAAATCGTTGTTTTAGCCTTAACTTCACATTGAAAACGTGAGAAATCGAACTATAATGAAGTTTTACCCATTTTGACATAAATAATCAAACTAAGAGTTTAGAAAGTAAACAAGCCGAGTATAATCATTGAAAACTTCACAAAGCGTATTGTGACTAGAAATAGTTGTTTTAAGCCTTAACTTCGCATTGAAAACGTGGGAAATCGAACTATAATAAAGTTTTACCCATTTTGACATAAATAATCAAACTAAAAGTTTTGAAAGTAAACAAGCCGAGTATAATCATTAAAGCTTTCACAAAGCTTATTGTGACTAGAAATAGTTGTTTTAAGCCTTAACTTCACATTGAAAATGTGCGAAATCTAACTATAATGAAGTTTTACCAATTTTGACATAAATAATCAAACAAAGAGTTTTGAAAGTAAACAAGCCGAGTATAATCATTAAAGCCTTCACAATGCATATTGTGACTAGAAATAGTTGTTTTAAGCCTTAACTTCACATTGAAAACGTGAGAAATCGAACTATAATGAAATTTTACCCATTTTGACATAAATAATCAAACTAAGTGTTTTGAAAGTAAACAAGCCGAGTATAATCATTTAAAACTTCACAAAGCATATTGTGACTAGAAATAGTTGTTTTAAGCCTTAACTTCACATTGAAAACGTGGGAAATCGGACTTTAATGAAGTTTCTGATTTTGATATAAATAATCAAACTAATTGTTTTGAAAGTAAACAAGCCGAGTATAATCATTAAAGCCTTCACAAAGCATATTGTGACTAGAAATAGTTGTTTTAAGCCTTAACTTTACATTGAAAATGTGGGAAATCGAACTATAATGAAGTTTTACCCATTTTGACATAAATAATCAAACTAAGAGTTTTGAAAGTAAACAACCCGAGTCAAATCATTAAGATGTCACAAAGCTTATTGTGACTAGAAATCGTTGTTTTAAGCCTTAACTTCACGTAGGAAAACGTGGGACATAAACGATAATAAAGTTTTAACGATTTTGTATAAAATCATAGTTCAAATAGTTTTAAAATTTAACAAGACGAGCATATACATATTTTATCTAAAAACGCTTATTTTAATAGAAATCGTTGTTTAAAGCCTTAACTTCATATTGGAAACGTGGGAAATCGAACTATAATGAAGTTTTACCCATTTTGACATAAATAATCAAACTAAGAGTTTTGAAAGTAAACAAGCCGAGTATAATCATTAAAGCCTTCACAAAGCATATTGTGACTAGAAATAGTTGTTTTAAGCCTTAACTTCACATTGAAAATGTGGGAAATCGAAACTATAATGAAGTTTTACCCATTTTAACATAAATAATCAAACTAAGAGTTTTGAAATTAAACAAGCGGAGTATAATCATTAAGATGTCACAAAGCTTATTGTGACTAGAAATCGTTGTTTTTAGCCTTAACTTCTCGTAGGGAAAGTGGGACATTGGACGATAATGAAGTTTTAACGATTTTGTATAAAAATCATAATTCTAATAGTTTTAAAATTTAACAAGACGAGAATAAACATATTTTTTCTACAAACGCTTATTTTTAATAGAAATCGTTGTTTTAAGCCTTAACTTCATATTGGAAACGTGGGAAATCGAACTATAATGAAGTTTTACCCATTTTGACATAAATAATCAAACTAAGAATTTTGAAAGTAAACAAGCCGAGTATAATCATTAAAGCTTTCACAAAGCTTATTGTGACTAGAAATAGTTGTTTTAAGCCTTAACTTCACATTGAAAAAGTGAGAAATCGAACTATAATGATGTTTTACCCTTTTTGACATAAATAATCAAACTAAGAGTTTTGAAAGTAAAAAAGCCGAGTATAATCATTAAAGCCTTAACAAAGCATATTGTGACTAGAAATAGTTGTTTTAAGCCCAACCTTCACATTGGAAACGTGGGAAATCGAACTATAATGAATTTTTACCCATATTGACATAAATAATCAAACTAAGAGTTTTTAAAGTAAACAAGCCGAGTATAATCATTAAAGCTTTCACAAAGCTTATTGTGACTAGAAATAGTTGTTTTAAGCCTTAACTTCACATTGAAAACGTGAGAAATCGAACTATAATGATGTTTTACCCATTTTGACATAAATAATCAAACTAAGTGTTTTGAAAGTAAACAAGGCGAGTATAATCATTAAAGCCTTCACAAAGCATATTGTGACTAGAAATAGTTGTTTTAAGCCTTAACTTCACATTGAAATCGTGGGAAATCGAACTATAATGAAGTTTTACCCATTTTGACATAAATAATCAAACTAAGAGTTTTGAAAGTAAACAAGCGGAGTATAATCATTAAGATGTCACAAAGCTTATTGTGACTAGAAATCGTTGTTTTTAGCCTTAACTTCACATTGAAATCGTGAGAAATCGAACTATAATGAAGTTTTACCCATTTTGACATAAATAATCAAACTAAGAGTTTTGAAAGTAAACAAGCCGAGTATAATCATTGAAAACTTCACAATGCATATTATGACTAGAAATAGTTGTTTTAAGCCTTAACTTCACATTGAAAACGTGGGAAATCGAACTATAATGAAGTTTCACCCATTTTGACATAAATAATCACACTAAAAGTTTTAAAAGTAAACAAGCCGAGTATAATCATTAAAGCTTTCACAAAGCTTATTGTGAGTAGAAATAGTTGTTTTAAGCCTTAACTTCACATTGAAAACGTGAGAAATCGAACTATAATGAAGTTATACCCATTTTGACATAAATAATCAAACTAAGAGTTTGAAAGTAAACAAGCCGAGTATAATCATTAAAGCCTTCACAAAGCATATTGTGACTAGAAATAGTTGTTTTAAGCCTTAACTTCACATTGAAAATGTGGGAAATTGAACTATAATGAAGTTTTACCCATTTTGACATAAATAATCAAACTAAGAGTTTTGAAATTAAACAAGCGGAGTATAATCATTAAGATGTCACAAAGCTTATTGTGACTAGAAATCGTTGTTTTTAGCCTTAACTTCTCGTAGGGAAAGTGGGACATTGGACGATAACGAAGTTTTAACGATTTTGTATAAAATCATAATTCTAATTGTTTTAAAATTTAACAAGACGAGCATAAACATATTTTTTCTACAAACGCTTATTTTTAATAGAAATCGTTGTTTTAAGCCTTAACTTCATATTGGAAACGTGGGAAATCGAACTATAATGAAGTTTTACCCATTTTGACATAAATAATCAAACTAAGAGTTTTGAAAGTAAACAATCCGAGTATAATCATTTAAAACTTCACAAAGCATATTGTGACTAGAAATAGTTGTTTTAAGCCTTAACTTCACATTGAAAACGAGGGAAATCGAACTATAATGAAGTTTTACCCATTTTGACATAAATAATCAAACTAAGAGTTTTGAAAGTAAACAAGCCGAGTATAATCATTAAAGCTTTCACAAAACTTATTGTGACTAGAAATAGTTGTTTTAAGACTTAACTTCACATTGAAAACCTGAGAAATCGAACTATAATGAAGTTATACCCATTTTGACATAAATAATCAAACTAAGAGTTTTGAAAGTAAACAAGCCGAGTATAATCATTAAAGCCTTCACAAAGCATATTGTGACTAGAAATAGTTGTTTTAAGCCTTAACTTCACATTTAAAATGTGGGAAATTGAACTATAATGAAGTTTTACCCATTTTAACATAAATAATCAAACTAAGAGTTTTGAAATTAAACAAGCGGAGTATAATCATTAAGATGTCACAAAGCTTATTGTGACTAGAATAGTTGTTTTTAGCCTTAACTTCTCGTTGGAAAGTGGGACATCGGACTATAATGAAGTTTTAACGATTTTGTATAAAATCATAATTCTAATAGTTTTAAAATTTAACAAGACGAGAATAAACATATTTTTTCACAAACGCTTATTTTTAATAGAAATCGTTGTTTTAAGCCTTAACTTCATATTGGAAACGTGGGAAATCGAACTATAATGAAGTTTTACCCATTTTGACATAAATAATCAAACTAAGAGTTTTGAAAGTAAACAAGCCGAGTATAATCATTAAAGCTTTCACAAAGCTTATTGTGACTAGAAATAGTTGTTTTAAGCCTTAACTTCACATTGAAAAAGTGAGAAATCGAACTATAATGATGTTTTACCCTTTTTGACATAAATAATCAAACTAAGAGTTTTGAAAGTAAAAAGCCGAGTATAATCATTAAAGCCTTAACAAAGCATATTGTGACTAGAAATAGTTGTTTTAAGCCTTAACCTTCACATTGAAAACGTGGGAAATCGAACTATAATGAAGTTTTACCCATTTTGACATAAATAATCAAACTAAGAGTTTTTAAAGTAAACAAGCGGAGTATAATCATTAAGATGTCACAAAGCTTATTGTGACTAGAAATCGTTGTTTTTAGCCTTAACTTCACATTGAAAACGTGAGAAATCGAACTATAATGAAGTTATACCCATTTTGACATAAATAATCAAACTAAGAGTTTTGAAAGTAAACAAGCCGAGTATAATCATTAAAGCCTTCACAAAGCATATTGTGACTAGAAATAGTTATTTTAAGCCTTAACTTCACAGTGAAAATGTGGGAAATTGAACTATAATGAAGTTTTACCCATTTTGACATAAATAATCAAACTAAGAGTTTTGAAATTAAACAAGCGGAGTATAATCATTAAGATGTCACAAAGCTTATTGTGACTAGAAATCGTTGTTTTTAGCCTTAACTTCGTAGGGAAAGTGGGACATTGGACGATAACGAAGTTTTAACGATTTTGTATAAAATCAAATTCTAATAGTTTTAAAATTTAACAAGACGAGCATAATCATTATATTTTTTCTACAAACGCTTATTTTTAATAGAAATCGTTGTTTTAAGCCTTAACTTCATATTGGAAACGTGGGAAATCGAACTATAATGAAGTTTTACCCATTTTGACATAAATAATCAAACTAAGAGTTTTGAAAGTAAACAAGCCGAGTATAATCATTAAAGCTTTCACAAAGCTTATTGTGACTAGAAATAGTTGTTTTAAGCCTTAACTTCACATTGAAAACGTGAGAAATCGAACTATAATGATGTTTTACCCCTTTTTGACATAAATAATCAAACTAAGAGTTTTGAAAGTAAAAAAGCCGAGTATAATCATTAAAGCCTTAACAAAGCATATTGTGACTAGAAATAGTTGTTTTAAGCCTTAAACCTTCACATTGGAAACGTGGGAAATCGAACTATAATGAATTTTTACCCATTTTGACATAAATAATCAAACTAAGAGTTTTGAAAGTAAAAACAAGCCGAGTATAATCATTAAAGCTTTCACAAAGCTTATTGTGACTAGAAATAGTTGTTTTAAGCCTTAACTTCACATTGAAAACGTGAGAAATCGAACTATAATGATGTTTTACCCATTTTGACATAAATAATCAAACTAAGTGTTTTGAAAGTAAACAAGCCGAGTATAATCATTAAAGCCTTCACAAAGCATATTGTGACTAGAAATAGTTGTTTTAAGCCTAAACTTCACATTGAAAATCGTGGGAAATCGAACTATAATGAAGTTTTACCCATTTTGACATAAATAATCAAACTAAGAGTTTTGAAAGTAAACAAGCGGAGTATAATCATTAAAGATGTCACAAAGCTTATTGTGACTACAAATCGTTGTTTTTAGCCTTAACTTCACATTGAAAACGTGAGAAATCGAACTATAATGATGTTTTACCCATTTTGACATAAATAATCAAACTAAGAGTTTTGAAAGTAAACAAGCCGAGTATAATCATTAAAGCCTTCACAAAGCATATTGTGACTAGAAATAGTTGTTTTAAGCCTAAACTTCATATTGAAATCGTGGGAAATCGAACTATAATGAAGTTTTACCCATTTTGACATAAATAATCAAACTAAGAGTTTTGAAAGTAAACAAGCGGAGTATAATCATTAAGATGTCACAAAGCTTATTGTGACTAGAAATCGTTGTTTTTAGTTTTAACTTCACATTGAAAACGTGAGAAATCGAACTATAATGAAGTTTTACCAATTTTGACATAAATAATCAAACTAAAAGTTTTAAAAGTAAACAAGCCGAGTATAATCATTAAAGCTTTCACAAAGCTTATTGTGACTAGAAATAGTTGTTTTAAGCCTTAACTTCACATTGAAAACGTGAGAAATCGAACTATAATGAAGTTTTACCAATTTTGACATAAATAATCAAACAAAGAGTTTTGAAAGTAAACAAGCCGAGTATAATCATTAAAGCCTTCACAAAGCTTATTGTGACTAGAAATAGTTGTTTTAAGCCTTAACTTCACATTGAAAACGTGAGAAATCGAACTATAATGAAGTTTTACCCATTTTGACATAAATAATCAAACTAAGAGTTTTGAAAGTAAACAAGCCGAGTATAATCATTTAAAAACTTCACAAAGCATATTGTGACTAGAAATAGTTGTTTTAAGCCTTAACTTCACATTGAAAACGTGGGAAATCGACTATAATGAATTTTTACAGATTTTGATATAAATAATCAAACTAAATTGTTTTGAAAGTAAACAAGCCGAGTATAATCATTAAAGCCTTCACAAAGCATATTGTGACTAGAAATAGTTGTTTTAAGCCTTAACTTTACATTGAAAATGTGGGAAATCGAACTATAATGAAGTTTTACCCATTTTGACATAAATAATCAAACTAAGAGTTTTGAAAGTAAACAACCGAGAGTCAAATCATTAAGATGTCACAAAGCTTATTGTGACTAGAAATCGTTGTTTTAAGCCTTAACTTCACGTGGCAACGTGGGACATAGGAACGATAATAAAGTTTTAACGATTTTGTATAAAATCATAGTTCAAATAGTTTTAAAATTTAACAAGACGAGCATATAATCATTTTATCTAAAAAGCTTATTTTAATAGAAATCGTTGTTTAAAGCCTTAACTTCATATTGGAAAAACGTGGGAAATCGAACTATAATGAAGTTTTACCCATTTTGACATAAATAATCAAACTAAGAGTTTTGAAAGTAAACAAGCCGAGTATAATCATTAAAGCCTTCACAAAGCATATTGTGACTAGAAATAGTTGTTTTAAGCCTTAACTTCACATTGAAAATGTGGGAAATTGAACTATAATGAAGTTTTACCCATTTTGACATAAATAATCAAACTAAGAGTTTTGAAATTAAACAAGCGGAGTATAATCATTAAGATGTCACAAAGCTTATTGTGACTAGAAATCGTTGTTTTTAGCCTTAACTTCTCGTAGGGAAAGTGGGACATTGGACGATAACGAAGTTTTAACGATTTTGTATAAAATCATAATTCTAATAGTTTTAAAATTTAACAAGACGAGAATAAACATATTTTTTCTACAAACGCTTATTTTTAATAGAAATCGTTGTTTTAAGCCTTAACTTCATATTGAAACGTGGGAAATCGAACTATAATGAAGTTTTACCCATTTTGACATAAATAATCAAACTAAGAGTTTTGAAAGTAAACAAGCCGAGTATAATCATTAAAGCTTTCACAAAGCTTATTGTGACTAGAAATAGTTGTTTTAAGCCTTAACTTCACATTGAAAAGTGAGAAATCGAACTATAATGATGTTTTACCCTTTTTGACATAAATAATCAAACTAAGAGTTTTGAAAGTAAAAAGCCGAGTATAATCATTAAAGCCTTAACAAAGCATATTGTGACTAGAAATCGTTGTTTTAAGCCCAACCTTCACATTGGAAACGTGGGAAATAGAACTATAATGAATTTTTACCCATATTGACATAAATAATCAAACTAAGAGTTTTGAAAGTAAACAAGCCGAGTATAATCATTAAAGCTTTCACAAAGCTTATTGTGACTAGAAATAGTTGTTTTAAGCCTTAACTTCACATTGAAAACGTGAGAAATCGAACTATAATGATGTTTTACCCATTTTGACATAAATAATCAAACTAAGAGTTTTGAAAGTAAACAAGCGAGTATAATCATTAAAGCCTTCACAAAGCATATTGTGACTAGAAATAGTTGTTTTAAGCCTTAACTTCACATTGAAAACGTGGGAAATCGAACTATAATGAAGTTTTACCCATTTTGACATAAATAATCAAACTAAGAGTTTTGAAAGTAAACAAGCGAGTATAATCATTAAGATGTCACAAAGCTTATTGTGACTAGAAATCGTTGTTTTTTAGCCTTAACTTCACATTGAAATCGTGAGAAATCGAACTATAATGAAGTTTTACCCATTTTGACATAAATAATCAAACTAAGAGTTTTGAAAGTAAACAAGCCGAGTATAATCATTGAAAACTTCACAATGCATATTATGACTAGAAATAGTTGTTTTAAGCCTTAACTTCACATTGAAAACGTGGGAAATCGAACTATAATGAAGTTTTACCCATTTTGACATAAATAATCAAACTAAAAGTTTTAAAAGTAAACAAGCCGAGTATAATCATTAAAGCTTTCACAAAGCTTATTGTGACTAGAAATAGTTGTTTTAAGCCTTAACTTCACATTGAAAACGTGAGAAATCGAACTATAATGAAGTTTTACCCATTTTGACATAAATAATCAAACTAAGAGTTTTGAAAGTAAACAAGCCGAGTATAATCATTAAAGCCTTCACAAAGCATATTGTGACTAGAAATAGTTGTTTTAAGCCTTAACTTCACATTGAAAATGTGGGAAATTGAACTATAATGAAGTTTTACCCATTTTGACATAAATAATCAAACTAAGAGTTTTGAAATTAAACAAGCGGAGTATAATCATTAAAGAAGATCACAAAGCTTATTGTGACTAGAAATCGTTGTTTTTAGCCTTAACTTCACATAGGGAAAGTGGGAAATCGAACTATAATGAAGTTTTACCGATTTTGACATAAAATAATAAACTAATAGTTTTAAAATTTAACAAGACGAGTATAAACATTTTTTCTACAAACGCTTATTTTAATAGAAATCGTTGTTTTAAGCCTTAACTTCATATTGGAAACGTGGGAAATCGAACTATAATGAAGTTTTACCCATTTTGACATAAATAATCAAACTAAGAGTTTTGAAAGTAAACAATCCGAGTATAATCATTTAAAACTTCACAAAGCATATTGTGACTAGAAATAGTTGTTTTAAGCCTTAACTTCACATTGAAAACGAGGGAAATCGAACTATAATGAAGTTTTACCCATTTTGACATAAATAATCAAACTAAGAGTTTTGAAAGTAAACAAGCCGAGTATAATCATTAAAGCTTTCACAAAACTTATTGTGACTAGAAATAGTTGTTTTAAGACTTAACTTCACATTGAAAACGTGAGAAATCGAACTATAATGAAGTTTTACCCATTTTGACATAAATAATCAAACTAAGAGTTTTGAAAGTAAACAAGCCGAGTATAATCATTAAAGCCTTCACAAAGCATATTGTGACTAGAAATAGTTGTTTTAAGCCTTAACTTCACATTGAAAATGTGGGAAATGAACTATAATGAAGTTTTACCCATTTTGACATAAATAATCAAACTAAGAGTTTTGAAATTAAACAAGCGGAGTATAATCATTAAGATGTCACAAAGCTTATTGTGACTAGAAATCGTTGTTTTTAAGCCTTAACTTCTCGTAGGGAAAGTGGGACATCGAACTATAATGAAGTTTTACGATTTTGACATAAAATCATAATTCTAATAGTTTTAAAATTTAACAAGATAAGAATAAACATATTTTTTCTACAAAGCTTATTTTTAATAGAAATCGTTGTTTTAAGCCTTAACTTCATATTGAAAACGTGGGAAATCGAACTATAATGAAGTTTTACCCATTTTGACATAAATAATCAAACTAAGAGTTTTGAAAGTAAACAAGCCGAGTATAATCATTAAAGCTTTCACAAAGCTTATTGTGACTAGAAATAGTTGTTTTAAGCCTTAACTTCACATTGAAAAAGTGAGAAATCGAACTATAATGATGTTTTACCCTTTTTGACATAAATAATCAAACTAAGAGTTTTGAAAGTAAAAAAGCCGAGTATAATCATTAAAGCCTTAACAAAGCATATTGTGACTAGAAATAGTTGTTTTAAGCCTTAACCTTCACATTGAAACGTGGGAAATCGAACTATAATGAAGTTTTACCCATTTTGACATAAATAATCAAACTAAGAGTTTTGAAAGTAAACAAGCCGAGTATAATCATTAAAGCTTTCACAAAGCTTATTGTGACTAGAAATAGTTGTTTTAAGCCTTAACTTCACATTGAAAACGTGAGAAATCGAACTATAATGAAGTTTTACCCATTTTGACATAAATAATCAAACTAAGAGTTTTGAAAGTAAACAAGCCGAGTATAATCATTAAAGCCTTCACAAAGCTTATTGTGACTAGAAATAGTTGTTTTAAGCCTTAACTTCACATTGAAAATGTGGGAAATCGAACTATAATGAAGTTTTACCCATTTTGACATAAATAATCAAACTAAGAGTTTTGAAAGTAAACAAGCGGAGTATAATCATTAAGATGTCACAAAGCTTATTGTGACTAGAAATCGTTGTTTTTAGTTTTAACTTCACATTGAAAACGTGAGAAATCGAACTATAATGAAGTTTTACCCATTTTGACATAAATAATCAAACTAAGAGTTTTGAAAGTAAACAAGCCGAGTATAATCATTGAAAACTTCACAAAGCATATATGACTAGAAATAGTTGTTTTAAGCCTTAACTTCACATTGAAAACGTGGGAAATCGAACTATAATGAAGTTTTACCCATTTTGACATAAATAATCAAACTAAAAGTTTTAAAAGTAAACAAGCCGAGTATAATCATTAAAGCTTTCACAAAGCTTATTGTGACTAGAAATAGTTGTTTTAAGCCTTAACTTCACATTGAAAACGTGAGAAATCGAACTATAATGAAGTTTTACCCATTTTGACATAAATAATCAAACTAAGAGTTTTGAAAGTAAACAAGCCGAGTATAATCATTAAAGCCTTCACAAAGCATATTGTGACTAGAAATAGTTGTTTTAAGCCTTAACTTCACATTGAAAATGTGGGAAATTGAACTATAATGAAGTTTTACCCATTTTGACATAAATAATCAAACTAAGAGTTTTGAAAGTAAACAAGCGGAGTATAATCATTAAGATGTCACAAAGCTTATTGTGACCAGAAATCGTTGTTTTAAGCCTTAACTTCTCAGGGAAAGTGGGACATCGGACTATAATGAAGTTTTAACGATTTTGTATAAAAATCATAATTCTAATAGTTTTAAAATTTAACAAGACGAGCGAGTATAATCATTATTTTTTCTACAAACGCTTATTTTAATAGAAATCGTTGTTTTAAGCCTTAACTTCATATTGGAAACGTGGGAAATCGAACTATAATGAAGTTTTACCCATTTTGACATAAATAATCAAACTAAGAGTTTTGAAAGTAAACAATCCGAGTATAATCATTAAAACTTCACAAAGCATATTGTGACTAGAAATAGTTGTTTTAAGCCTTAACTTCACATTGAAAACGTGGGAAATCGAACTATAATGAAGTTTTACCCATTTTGACATAAATAATCAAACTAAGAGTTTTGAAAGTAAACAAGCCGAGTATAATCATTAAAGCTTTCACAAAACTTATTGTGACTAGAAATAGTTGTTTTAAGACTTAACTTCACATTGAAAACGTGAGAAATCGAACTATAATGAAGTTTTACCCATTTTGACATAAATAATCAAACTAAGAGTTTTGAAAGTAAACAAGCCGAGTATAATCATTAAAGCCTTCACAAAGCATATTGTGACTAGAAATAGTTGTTTTAAGCCTTAACTTCACATTGAAAATGTGGGAAATGAACTATAATGAAGTTTTACCCATTTTAACATAAATAATCAAACTAAGAGTTTTGAAAGTAAACAAGCGGAGTATAATCATTAAGATGTCACAAAGCTTATTGTGACTAGAAATCGTTGTTTTTAGCCTTAACTTCTCGTTGGGAAAGTGGGAAATCGAACTATAATGAAGTTTTACCGATTTTGTATAAAAATCAAACTAAGAGTTTTAAAATTTAACAAGACGAGTATAATCATTATTTTTTCTACAAAGCTTATTTTTACTAGAAATCGTTGTTTTAAGCCTTAACTTCACATTGAAAACGTGGGAAATCGAACTATAATGAAGTTTTACCCATTTTGACATAAATAATCAAACTAAGAAGTTTTGAAAGTAAACAAGCCGAGTATAATCATTAAAGCTTTCACAAAGCTTATTGTGACTAGAAATAGTTAGTTGTTTTAAGCCTTAACTTCACATTGAAAACGTGAGAAATCGAACTATAATGAAGTTTTACCCCTTTTTGACATAAATAATCAAACTAAGAGTTTTGAAAGTAAAAAAGCCGAGTATAATCATTAAAGCCTTCACAAAGCATATTGTGACTAGAAATAGTTGTTTTAAGCCTTAACTTCACATTGAAACGTGGGAAATCGAACTATAATGAAGTTTTACCCATTTTGACATAAATAATCAAACTAAGAGTTTTGAAAGTAAACAAGCCGAGTATAATCATTAAAGCTTTCACAAAGCTTATTGTGACTAGAAATAGTTGTTTTAAGCCTTAACTTCACATTGAAAACGTGAGAAATCGAACTATAATGAAGTTTTACCCATTTTGACATAAATAATCAAACTAAGAGTTTTGAAAGTAAACAAGCCGAGTATAATCATTAAAGCCTTCACAAAGCATATTGTGACTAGAAATAGTTGTTTTAAGCCTTAACTTCACATTGAAAATGTGGGAAATCGAACTATAATGAAGTTTTACCCATTTTGACATAAATAATCAAACTAAGAGTTTTGAAAGTAAACAAGCGGAGTATAATCATTAAGATGTCACAAAGCTTATTGTGACTAGAAATCGTTGTTTTTAGTTTTAACTTCACATTGAAAACGTGAGAAATCGAACTATAATGAAGTTTTACCCATTTTGACATAAATAATCAAACTAAGAGTTTTGAAAGTAAACAAGCCGAGTATAATCATTGAAAACTTCACAAAGCATATTATGACTAGAAATAGTTGTTTTAAGCCTTAACTTCACATTGAAAACGTGGGAAATCGAACTATAATGAAGTTTTACCCATTTTGACATAAATAATCAAACTAAAAGTTTTAAAAGTAAACAAGCCGAGTATAATCATTAAAGCTTTCACAAAGCTTATTGTGACTAGAAATAGTTGTTTTAAGCCTTAACTTCACATTGAAAACGTGAGAAATCGAACTATAATGAAGTTTTACCCATTTTGACATAAATAATCAAACTAAGAGTTTTGAAAGTAAACAAGCCGAGTATAATCATTAAAGCCTTCACAAAGCATATTGTGACTAGAAATAGTGTTTTAAGCCTTAACTTCACATTGAAAATGTGGGAAATTGAACTATAATGAAGTTTTACCCATTTTGACATAAATAATCAAACTAAGAGTTTTGAAAGTAAACAAGCGAGTATAATAATTAAGATGTCACAAAGCTTATTGTGACTAGAAATAGTTGTTTTTAGCCTTAACTTCTCGTAGGGAAAGTGGGACATCGAACGATAACGAAGTTTTAACGATTTTGTATAAATCAAAATTCAATAGTTTTAAAATTTAACAAGACGAGCATAAACATATTTTTTCTACAAACGCTTATTTTTATTAGAAATCGTTGTTTTAAGCCTTAACTTCACATTGAAAACGTGGGAAATCGAACTATAATGAAGTTTTACCCATTTTGACATAAATAATCAAACTAAGAGTTTTGAAAGTAAACAAGCCGAGTATAATCATTAAAGCTTTCACAAAGCTTATTGTGACTAGAAATAGTTGTTTTAAGCCTTAACTTCACATTGAAAACGTGAGAAATCGAACTATAATGATGTTTTACCCATTTTGACATAAATAATCAAACTAAGAGTTTTGAAAGTAAAAAACCGAGTATAATCATTAAAGCCTTAACAAAGCATATTGTGACTAGAAATAGTTGTTTTAAGCCTTAACTTCACATTGAAAACGTGGGAAATCGAACTATAATGAATTTTTACCCATTTTGACATAAATAATCAAACTAAGAGTTTTGAAAGTAAACAAGCCGAGTATAATCATTAAAGCTTTCACAAAGCTTATTGTGACTAGAAATAGTTGTTTTAAGCCTTAACTTCACATTGAAAACGTGAGAAATCGAACTATAATGATGTTTTACCCATTTTGACATAAATAATCAAACTAAGAGTTTTGAAAGTAAACAAGCCGAGTATAATCATTAAAGCCTTCACAAAGCATATTGTGACTAGAAATAGTTGTTTTAAGCCTAAACTTCATATTGAAATCGTGGGAAATCGAACTATAATGAAGTTTTACCCATTTTGACATAAATAATCAAACTAAGAGTTTTGAAAGTAAACAAGCCGAGTATAATCATTAAAGCTTTCACAAAGCTTATTGTGACTAGAAATAGTTGTTTTAAGCCTTAACTTCACATTGAAAACGTGAGAAATCGAACTATAATGATGTTTTACCCATTTTGACATAAATAATCAAACTAAGAGTTTTGAAAGTAAACAAGCCGAGTATAATCATTAAAGCCTTCACAAAGCATATTGTTACTAGAAATAGTTGTTTTAAGCCTAAACTTCACATTGAAATCGTGGGAAATCGAACTATAATGAAGTTTTCCCATTTTGACATAAATAATCAAACTAAGAGTTTTGAAAGTAAACAAGCGAGTATAATCATTAAGTCACAAAGCTTATTGTGACTAGAAATCGTTGTTTTTAGCCTTAACTTCAAATTGAAAACGTGAGAAATCGAACTATAATGAAGTTTTACCCATTTTGACATAAATAATCAAACTAAGAGTTTTGAAAGTAAACAAGCCGAGTATAATCATTGAAAACTTCACAAAGCGTATTATGACTAGAAATAGTTGTTTAAGCCTTAACTTTACATTGAAAACGTGGGAAATCGAACTATAATGAAGTTTTACCCATTTTGACATAAATAATCAAACTAAAAGTTTTAAAAGTAAACAAGCCGAGTATAATCATTAAAGCTTTCACAAAGCTTATTGTGACTAGAAATAGTTGTTTTAAGCCTTAACTTCACATTGAAAATGTGAGAAATCTAACTATAATGAAGTTTTACCAATTTTGACATAAATAATCAAACAAAGAGTTTTGAAAGTAAACAAGCCGAGTATAATCATTAAAGCCTTCACAAAGCATATTGTGACTAGAAATAGTTGTTTTAAGCCTTAACTTCACATTGAAAACGTGAGAAATCGAACTATAATGAAGTTTTACCCATTTTGACATAAATAATCAAACTAAGTGTTTTGAAAGTAAACAAGCCGAGTATAATCATTTAAAACTTCACAAAGCATATTGTGACTAGAAATAGTTGTTTTAAGCCTTAACTTCACATTGAAAACGTGGGAAATCGGACTATAATGAATTTTACCCATTTTGACATAAATAATCAAACTAAGAGTTTTGAAAGTAAACAAGCCGAGTATAATCATTAAAGCCTTCACAAAGCATATTGTGACTAGAAATAGTTGTTTTAAGCCTTAACTTCACATTGAAAATGTGGGAAATCGAACTATAATGAAGTTTTACCCATTTTGACATAAATAATCAAACTAAGAGTTTTGAAAGTAAACAAGCCGAGTATAATCATTAAGATGTCACAAAGCTTATTGTGACTAGAAATCGTTGTTTTAAGCCTTAACTTCACTTAGGCAACGTGGGACATAGGACTATAATAAAGTTTTAACGATTTTGTATAAAATCATAGTTCAAATAAGTTTTAAAATTTAACAAGACGAGCATAATCATTATTTTATCTAAAAAGCTTATTTTAATAGAAATCGTTGTTTAAGCCTTAACTTCATATTGAAACGTGGGAAATCGAACTATAATGAAGTTTTACCCATTTTGACATAAATAATCAAACTAAGAGTTTTGAAAGTAAACAAGCCGAGTATAATCATTAAAGCCTTCACAAAGCATATTGTGACTAGAAATAGTTGTTTTAAGCCTTAACTTCACATTGAAAATGTGGGAAATTGAACTATAATGAAGTTTTACCCATTTTGACATAAATAATCAAACTAAGAGTTTTGAAATTAAACAAGCGGAGTATAATCATTAAGATGTCACAAAGCTTATTGTGACTAGAAATCGTTGTTTTTAGCCTTAACTTCGTTGAAAAAGTGGGACATCGAACTATAATGAAGTTTTACGATTTTGTATAAATCATAATTCTAATAGTTTTAAAATTTAACAAGACGAGAATAATCATATTTTTTCTACAAAGCTTATTTTTAATAGAAATCGTTGTTTTAAGCCTTAACTTCACATTGGAAACGTGGGAAATCGAACTATAATGAAGTTTTACCCATTTTGACATAAATAATCAAACTAAGAGTTTTGAAAGTAAACAAGCCGAGTATAATCATTAAAGCTTTCACAAAGCTTATTGTGACTAGAAATAGTTGTTTTAAGCCTTAACTTCACATTGAAAAAGTGAGAAATCGAACTATAATGATGTTTTACCCCTTTTTGACATAAATAATCAAACTAAGAGTTTTGAAAGTAAAAAAGCCGAGTATAATCATTAAAGCCTTAACAAAGCATATTGTGACTAGAAATAGTTGTTTTAAGCCTTAACTTCATATTGAAACGTGGGAAATCGAACTATAATGAATTTTTACCCATATTTGACATAAATAATCAAACTAAGAGTTTTTAAAGTAAACAAGCCGAGTATAATCATTAAAGCTTTCACAAAGCTTATTGTGACTAGAAATAGTTGTTTTAAGCCTTAACTTCACATTGAAAACGTGAGAAATCGAACTATAATGATGTTTTACCCATTTTGACATAAATAATCAAACTAAGTGTTTTGAAAGTAAACAAGCCGAGTATAATCATTAAAGCCTTCACAAAGCATATTGTGACTAGAAATAGTTGTTTTAAGCCTTAACTTCACATTGAAAACGTGGGAAATCGAACTATAATGAAGTTTTACCCATTTTCACATAAATAATCAAACTAAGAGTTTTGAAAGTAAACAAGCCGAGTATAATCATTAAAGCCTTCACAAAGCATATTGTGACTAGAAATAGTTGTTTTAAGCCTTAACTTCACATTGAAAATGTGGGAAATTGAACTATAATGAAGTTTTACCCATTTTAACATAAATAATCAAACTAAGAGTTTTGAAATTAAACAAGCGGAGTATAATCATTAAGATGTCACAAAGCTTATTGTGACTAGAAATCGTTGTTTTTAGCCTTAACTTCACATCGTAGGGAAAGTGGGACATTGAACTATAATGAAGTTTTAACGATTTTGTATAAAAATCATAATTCTAATAGTTTTAAAATTTAACAAGACGAGAATAAACATATTTTTTCTACAAACGCTTATTTTTAATAGAAATAGTTGTTTTAAGCCTTAACTTCATATTGGAAACGTGGGAAATGAACTATAATGAAGTTTTACCCATTTTGACATAAATAATCAAACTAAGAGTTTTGAAAGTAAACAAGCCGAGTATAATCATTAAAGCTTTCACAAAGCTTATTGTGACTAGAAATAGTTGTTTTAAGCCTTAACTTCACATTGAAAAAGTGAGAAATCGAATTATAATGATGTTTTACCCCTTTTTGACATAAATAATCAAACTAAGAGTTTTGAAAGTAAAAAAGCCGAGTATAATCATTAAAGCCTTAACAAAGCATATTTTGACTAGAAATAGTTGTTTTAAGCCTTAACTTCACATTGAAAACGTGGGAAATCGAACTATAATGAATTTTTACCCATATTGACATAAATAATCAAACTAAGAGTTTTTAAAGTAAACAAGCCGAGTATAATCATTAAAGCTTTCACAAAGCTTATTGTGACTAGAAATAGTTGTTTTAAGCCTTAACTTCACATTGAAAACGTGAGAAATCGAACTATAATGATGTTTTACCCATTTTGACATAAATAATCAAACTAAGTGTTTTGAAAGTAAACAAGCCGAGTATAATCATTAAAGCCTTCACAAAGCATATTGTGACTAGAAATAGTTGTTTTAAGCCTTAACTTCACATTGAAAACGTGGGAAATCGAACTATAATGAAGTTTTACCCATTTTGATATAAATAATCAAACTAAGAGTTTTGAAAGTAAACAAGCGGAGTATAATCATTAAGATGTCACAAAGCTTATTGTGACTGAAATCGTTGTTTTTAGCCTTAACTTCACATTGAAAACGTGAGAAATCGAACTATAATGAAGTTTTACCCATTTTGACATAAATAATCAAACTAAGAGTTTTGAAAGTAAACAAGCCGAGTATAATCATTGAAAACTTCACAATGCATATTATGACTAGAAATAGTTGTTTTAAGCCTTAACTTCATATTGAAAACGTGGGAAATCGAACTATAATGAAGTTTTACCCATTTTGACATAAATAATCAAACTAAAAGTTTTAAAAGTAAACAAGCCGAGTATAATCATTAAAGCTTTCACAAAGCTTATTGTGACTAGAAATAGTTGTTTTAAGCCTTAACTTCACATTGAAAACGTGAGAAATCGAACTATAATGAAGTTATACCCATTTTGACATAAATAATCAAACTAAGAGTTTTGAAAGTAAACAAGCCGAGTATAATCATTAAAGCCTTCACAAAGCATATTGTGACTAGAAATAGTTATTTTAAGCCTTAACTCACATTGAAAATGTGGGAAATTGAACTATAATGAAGTTTTACCCATTTTGACATAAATAATCAAACCAAGAGTTTTGAAATTAAACAAGCGGAGTATAATAATTAAGATGTCACAAAGCTTATTGTGACTAGAAATCGTTGTTTTTAGCCTTAACTTCACATTGGAAAGTGGAAACGAACGATAATGAAGTTTTAACGATTTTGACATAAAAATCAAAACTAATAGTTTTAAAATTTAACAAGACGAGCATAAACATTATTTTTTCTACAAAGCTTATTTTTATTAGAAATCGTTGTTTTAAGCCTTAACTTCATATTGGAAACGTGGGAAATCGAACTATAATGAAGTTTTACCCATTTTGACATAAATAATCAAACTAAGAGTTTTGAAAGTAAACAAGCCGCGTATAATCATTAAAGCTTTCACAAAGCTTATTGTGACTAGAAATAGTTGTTTTAAGCCTTAACTTCACATTGAAAACGTGAGAAATCGAACATAATGATGTTTTACCCTTTTTGACATAAATAATCAAACTAAGAGTTTTGAAAGTAAAAAAACCGAGTATAATCATTAAAGCCTTCAAAAAGCATATTGTGACTAGAAATAGTTGTTTTAAGCCTTAACTTCACATTGAAAACGTGGGAAATCGAACTATAATGAATTTTTACCCATTTTGACATAAATAATCAAACTAAGAGTTTTTAAATTAAACAAGCCGAGTATAATCATTAAAGCTTTCACAAAGCTTATTGTGACTAGAAATAGTTGTTTTTAGCCTTAACATCACATTGAAAACGTGAGAAATCGAACTATAATGATGTTTTACCCATTTTGACATAAATAATCAAACTAAGAGTTTTGAAAGTAAACAAGCGGAGTATAATCATTAAGATGTCACAAAGCTTATTGTGACTAGAAATCGTTGTTTTTAGCCTTAACTTCACATTGAAATCGTGAGAAATCGAACTATAATGAAGTTTTACCCATTTTGGCATAAATAATCAAACTAAGAGTTTTGAAAGTAAACAAGCCGAGTATAATCATTGAAAACTTCACAATGCATATTATGACTAGAAATAGTTGTTTTAAGCCTTAACTTCACATTGAAAACGTGGGAAATCGAACTATAATGAAGTTTTACCCATTTTGACATAAATAATCACACTAAAAGTTTTAAAAGTAAACAAGCCGAGTATAATCATTAAAGCTTTCACAAAGCTTATTGTGAGTAGAAATAGTTGTTTTAAGCCTTAACTTCACATTGAAAACGTGAGAAATCGAACTATAATGAAGTTATACCCATTTTGACATAAATAATCAAACTAAGAGTTTTGAAAGTAAACAAGCCGAGTATAATCATTAAAGCCTTCACAAAGCATATTGTGACTAGAAATAGTTGTTTTAAGCCTTAACTTCACATTGAAAACGTGAGAAATCGAACTATAATGAAGTTTTACCCATTTTGACATAAATAATTAAACTAAGAGTTTTGAAAGTAAACAAGCCGAGTATAATCATTAAAGCCTTCACAAAGCATATTGTGACTAGAAATAGTTTTTTTAAGCCTAAACTTCATATTGAAAACGTGGGAAATCGAGCTATAATGAAGTTTTACCCATTTTGACATAAATAATCAAACTAAGAGTTTTGAAAGTAAACAAGCGGAGTATAATCATTAAGATGTCACAAAGCTTATTGTGACTAGAAATCGTTATTTTTAGCCTTAACTTCACATTGAAAACGTGAGAAATCGAACTATAATGAAGTTTTACCCATTTTGACATAAATAATCAAACTAAGAGTTTTGAAAGTAAACAAGCCGAGTATAATCATTGAAAACTTCACAATGCATATTATGACTAGAAATAGTTGTTTTAAACCTTAACTTCACATTGAAAACGTGGGAAATCGAACTATAATGAAGTTTTACCCATTTTGACATAAATAATCAAACTAAAAGTTTTAAAAGTAAACAAGCCGAATATAATCATTAAAGCTTTCACAAAGCTTATTGTGACTAGAAATAGTTGTTTTAAGCCTTAACTTCACATTGAAAATGTGAGAAATCTAACTATAATGAAGTTTTACCAATTTTGACATAAATAATCAAACAAAGAGTTTTGAAAGTAAACAAGCGAGTATAATCATTAAAGCCTTCACAATGCATATTGTGACTAGAAATAGTTGTTTTAAGCCTTAACTTCACATTGAAAACATGAGAAATCGAACTATAATGATGTTTTACCCATTTTGACATAAATAATCAAACTAAGTGTTTTGAAAGTAAACAAGGCGAGTATAATCATTAAAGCCTTCACAAAGCATATTGTGACTAGAAATAGTTGTTTTAAGCCTTAACTTCACATTGAAATCGTGGGAAATCGAACTATAATGAAGTTTTACCCATTTTGACATAAATAATCAAACTAAGTGTTTTGAAAGTAAACATCCCGAGTATAATCATTAAGATGTCACAAAGCTTATTGTGACTAGAAATCGTTGTTTTAAGCCTTAACTTCACGTAGGCAACGTGGGACATAGGACGATATAAAAGTTTTAACGATTTTGAATAAAATCATATTTCAAATAGTTTTAAAATTTAACAAGACGAGCATATGCATATTTTATCTAAAAATGCTTATTTTTAATAGAAATCGTTGTTTTAAGCCTTAACTTCATATTGGAAACGTGGGAAAATCGAACTTTAATGAAGTTTTACCCATTTTGACATTAATAATCAAACTAAGAGTTTTGAAAGTAAACAAGCCGAGTGTAATCATTAAAGCTTTCACAAAGCTTATTGTGACTAGAAATAGTTGTTTTAAGCCTTAACTTCACATTGAAAACGTGAGAAATCGAACTATAGTGATGTTTTACCCATTTTGACATAAATAATCAAACTAAGTGTTTTGAAAGTAAACAAGCCGAGTATAATCATTAAAGCCTTCACAAAGCATATTGTGACTAGAAATAGTTGTTTTAAGCCTTAACTTCAAATTGAAAACGTGGGAAATCGAACTATAATGAATTTTTACCCATTTTGACATAAATAATCAAACTAAGAGTTTTAAAGTAAACAAGCCGAGTATAATCATTAAAGCTTTCACAAAGCTTATTGTGACTAGAAATAGTTGTTTTAAGCCTTAACTTCACATTGAAAACGTGAGAAATCGAACTATGATGATGTTTTACCCATTTTGACATAAATAATCAAACTAAAGTGTTTTGAAAGTAAACAAGCCGAGTATAATCATTAAAGCCTTCACAAAGCATATTGTGACTAGAAATAGTTGTTTTAAGCCTTAACTTCACATTGAAAACGTGGGAAATCGAACTATAATGAAGTTTTACCCATTTTGACATAAATAATCAAACTAAAGTTTTAAAAGTAAACAAGCCGAGTATAATCATTAAAGCTTTCACAAAGCTTATTGTGACTAGAAATAGTTGTTTTAAGCCTTAACTTCACATTGAAAACGTGAGAAATCGAACTATAATGATGTTTTACCCATTTTGACATAAATAATCAAACTAAGTGTTTTGAAAGTAAACAAGCGAGTATAATCATTAAAGCCTTCACAAAGCATATTGTGACTAGAAATAGTTGTTTTAAGCCTTAACTTCACATTGAAATCGTGGGAAATCGAACTATAATGAAGTTTTACCCATTTTGACATAAATAATCAAACTAAGAGTTTTGAAAGTAAACAAGCGGAGTATAATCATTAAGATGTCACAAAGCTTATTGTGACTAGAAATCGTTGTTTTTAGCCTTAACTTCACATTGAAAACGTGAGAAATCGAACTATAATGAAGTTTTACCCATTTTGACATAAATAATCAAACTAAGAGTTTTGAAAGTAAACAAGCCGAGTATAATCATTGAAAACTTCAAAATGCATATTATGACTAGAAATAGTTGTTTTAAGCCTTAACTTCACATTGAAAACGTGGGAAATCGAACTATAATGAAGTTTTACCCATTTTGACAGAAATAATCAAACTAAAAGTTTTAAAAGTAAACAAGCCGAGTATAATCATTAAAGCTTTCACAATGCTTATTGTGACTAGAAATAGTTGTTTTTAGCCTTAACTTCACATTGAAAATGTGGGAAATCGAACTATAATGAAGTTTTACCTATTTTGACATAAATAATCAAACTAAGAGTTTTGAAAGTAAACAACCCGAGTCAAATCATTAAGATGTCACAAAGCTTATTGTGACTAGAAATCGTTGTTTTAAGCCTTAACTTCACGTAGAAAACGTGGGACATAGGACGATAATAAAGTTTTAACGATTTTGAATAAAATCATAGTTCAAATAGTTTTAAAATTTAACAAGACGAGCATATGCATATTTTATCTAAAAACGCTTATTTTTAATAGAAATCGTTGTTTTAAGCCTTAACTTCATATTGGAAACGTGGGAAAATCGTACTTTAATGAAGTTTTACCCATTTTGACATTAATAATCAAACTATGAGTTTTGAAAGTAAACAAGCCGAGTGTAATCATTAAAGCTTTCACAAAGCTTATTGTGACTAGAAATAGTTGTTTTAAGCCTTAACTTCACATTGAAAACGTGAGAAATCGAACTATAATGATGTTTTACCCATTTTGACATAAATAATCAAACTAAGTGTTTTGAAAGTAAACAAGCCGAGTATAATCATTAAAGCCTTCACAAAGCATATTGTGACTAGAAATAGTTGTTTTAAGCCTTAACTTCACATTGAAAACGTGGGAAATCGAACTATAATGAATTTTTACCCATTTTGACATAAATAATCAAACTAAGAGTTTTTAAAGTAAACAAGCCGAGTATAATCATTAAAGCTTTCACAAAGCTTATTGTGACTAGAAATAGTTGTTTTAAGCCTTAACTTCACATTGAAAGCGTGAGAAATCGAACTATAATGATGTTTTACCCATTTTGACATAAATAATCAAACTAAGTGTTTTGAAAGTAAACAAGCCGAGTATAATCATTAAAGCCTTCACAAAGCATATTGTGACTAGAAATAGTTGTTTTAAGCCTTAACTTCACATTGAAAATGTGGGAAATCGAACTATAATGAAGTTTTACCCATTTTGACATAAATAATCAAACTAAAAGTTTTAAAAGTAAACAAGACGAGTATAATCATTAAAGCTTTCACAAAGCTTATTGTGACTAGAAATAGTTGTTTTAAGCCTTAACTTCACATTGAAAACGTGAGAAATCGAACTATAATGATGTTTTACCTATTTTGACATAAATAATCAAACTAAGTGTTTTGAAAGTAAACAAGGCGAGTATAATCATTAAAGCCTTCACAAAGCATATTGTGACTAGAAATAGTTGTTTTAAGCCTTAACTTCACATTGAAATCGTGGGAAATCGAACTATAATGAAGTTTTACCCATTTTGACATAAATAATCAAACTAAGAGTTTTGAAAGTAAACAAGCGGAGTATAATCATTAAGATGTCACAAAGCTTATTGTGACTAGAAATCGTTGTTTTTAAGCCTTAACTTCACATTGAAATCGTGAGAAATCGAACTATAATGAAGTTTTACCCATTTTGGCATAAATAATCAAACTAAGAGTTTTGAAAGTAAACAAGCCGAGTATAATCATTGAAAACTTCACAATGCATATTATGACTAGAAATAGTTGTTTTAAGCCTTAACTTCACATTGAAAACGTGGGAAATCGAACTATAATGAAGTTTTACCCATTTTGACATAAATAATCACACTAAAAGTTTTAAAAGTAAACAAGCCGAGTATAATCATTAAAGCTTTCACAAAGCTTATTGTGACTAGAAATAGTTGTTTTAAGCCTTAACTTCACATTGAAAACGTGAGAAATCGAACTATAATGAAGTTATACCCATTTTGACATAAATAATCAAACTAAGAGTTTTGAAAGTAAACAAGCCGAGTATAATCATTAAAGCCTTCACAAAGCATATTGTGACTAGAAATAGTTGTTTTAAGCCTTAACTTCACATTGAAAATGTGGGAAATTGAACTATAATGAAGTTTTACCCATTTTGACATAAATAATCAAACTAAGAGTTTTGAAATTAAACAAGCGGAGTATAATCATTAAGATGTCACAAAGCTTATTGTGACTAGAAATCGTTGTTTTTAGCCTTAACTTCTCGTTGGAAAGTGGGACATTGAACGATAATGAAGTTTTAACGATTTTGTATAAAATCATAATTCTAATAGTTTTAAAATTTAACAAGACGAGCATAAACATATTTTTTCTACAAACGCTTATTTTTAATAGAAATCGTTGTTTTAAGCCTTAACTTCATATTGAAACGTGGGAAATCGAACTATAATGAAGTTTTACCCATTTTGACATAAATAATCAAACTAAGAGTTTTGAAAGTAAACAAGCCGAGTATAATCATTTAAAACTTCACAAAGCATATTGTGACTAGAAATAGTTGTTTTAAGCCTTAACTTCACATTGAAAACGTGGGAAATCGAACTATAATGAAGTTTTACCCATTTTGACATAAATAATCTAACTAAGAGTTTTGAAAGTAAACAAGCCGAGTATAATCATTAAAGCTTTCACAAAACTTATTGTGACTAGAAATAGTTGTTTTAAGACTTAACTTCACATTGAAAACCTGAGAAATCGAACTATAATGAAGTTATACCCATTTTGACATAAATAATCAAACTAAGAGTTTTGAAAGTAAACAAGCCGAGTATAATCATTAAAGCCTTCACAAAGCATATTGTGACTAGAAATAGTTGTTTTAAGCCTTAACTTCACATTGAAAATGTGGGAAATTGAACTATAATGAAGTTTTACCCATTTTAACATAAATAATCAAACTAAGAGTTTTGAAATTAAACAAGCGGAGTATAATCATTAAGATGTCACAAAGCTTATTGTGACTAGAAATCGTTGTTTTTAGCCTTAACTTCTTGTAGGGAAAGTGGGACATTGGACGATAACGAAGTTTTAACGATTTTGTATAAAATCATAATTCTAATAATTTTAAAATTTAACAAGACGAGAATAAACATATTTTTTCTACAAACGCTTATTTTTAATAGAAATCGTTGTTTTAAGCCTTAACTTCATATTGGAAACGTGGGAAATCGAACTATAATGAAGTTTTACCCATTTTGACATAAATAATCAAACTAAGAATTTTGAAAGTAAACAAGCCGCGTATAATCATTAAAGCTTTCACAAAGCTTATTGTGACTAGAAATAGTTGTTTTAAGCCTTAACTTCACATTGAAAAAGTGAGAAATCGAACTATAATGAAGTTTTACCCATTTTGACATAAATAATCAAACTAAGAGTTTTGAAAGTAAACAAGCCGAGTATAATCATTTAAAACTTCACAAAGCATATTCTGACTAGAAATAGTTGTTTTAAGCCTTAACTTCACATTGAAAACGTGGGAAATCGAACTATAATGAAGTTTTACCCATTTTGACATAAATAATCTAACTAAGAGTTTTGAAAGTAAACAAGCCGAGTATAATCATTAAAGCTTTCACAAAACTTATTGTGACTAGAAATAGTTGTTTTAAGACTTAACTTCACATTGAAAACGTGAGAAATCGAACTATAATGATGTTTTACCCATTTTGACATAAATAATCAAACTAAGTGTTTTGAAAGTAAACAAGCCGAGTATAATCATTAAAGCCTTCACAAAGCATATTGTGACTAGAAATAGTTGTTTTAAGCCTAAACTTCATATTGAAATCGTGGGAAATCGAACTATAATGAAGTTTTACCCATTTTGACATAAATAATCAAACTAAGAGTTTTGAAAGTAAACAAGCGGAGTATAATCATTAAGATGTCACAAAGCTTATTGTGACTAGAAATCGTTGTTTTTAGCCTTAACTTCACATTGAAAACGTGAGAAATCGAACTATAATGAGGTTTTACCCATTTTGACATAAATAATCAAACTAAGAGTTTAGAAAGTAAACAAGCCGAGTATAATCATTGAAAACTCACATGTGTTATTATGACTAGAAATAGTTGTTTAAGCCTTAACTTCACATTGAAAACGTGGGAAATCGAACTATAATGAAGGTTTACCCATTTTGACATAAATAATCAAACTAAAAGTTTTAAAAGTAAACAAGCCGAGTATAATCATTAAAGCTTTCACAAAGCTTATTGTGACTAGAAATAGTTGTTTTAAGCCTTAACTTCACGTTGAAAATGTGCGAAATCTAACTATAATGAAGTTTTACCAATTTTGACATAAATAATCAAACAAAGAGTTTTGAAAGTAAAGCGAGTATAATCATTAAAGCCTTCACAATGCATATTGTGACTAGAAATAGTTGTTTTAAGCCTTAACTTCACATTGAAAACGTGAGAAATCGAACTATAATGAAATTTTACCCATTTTGACATAAATAATCAAACTAAGTGTTTTGAAAGTAAACAAGCCGAGTATAATCATTTAAAACTTCACAAAGCATATTGTGACTAGAAATAGTTGTTTTAAGCCTTAGCTTCACATTGAAAACGTGGGAAATCGGACTTTAATGAATTTATACAGATTTTGATATAAATAATCAAACTAATTGTTTTGAAAGTAAACAAGCCGAGTATAATCATTAAAGCCTTCACAAAGCATATTGTGACTAGAAATAGTTGTTTTAAGCCTTAACTTTACATTGAAAATGTGGGAAATCGAACTATAATGAAGTTTTACCCATTTTGACATAAATAATCAAACTAAGAGTTTTGAAAGTAAACAACCCGAGTATAATCATTAAGATGTCACAAAGCTTATTGTGACTAGAAATCGTTGTTTTCAGCCTTAACTTCACGTAGGCAACGTGGGACATAGGACGATAATAAAGTTTTAACGATTTTGTATAAAATCATAGTTCAAATAGTTTTAAAATTTAACAAGACGAGCATATACATATTTTATCTAAAAACGCTTATTTTTAATAGAAATCGTTGTTTAAAGCCTTAACTTCATATTGGAAAACGTGGGAAATCGAACTATAATGAAGTTTTACCCATTTTGACATAAATAATCAAACTAAGAGTTTTGAAAGTAAACAAGCCGAGTATAATCATTAAAGCCTTCACAAAGCATATTGTGACTAGAAATAGTTGTTTTAAGCCTTAACTTCACATTGAAAATGTGGGAAATTGAACTATAATGAAGTTTTACCCATTTTAACATAAATAATCAAACTAAGAGTTTTGAAATTAAACAAGCGGAGTATAATCATTAAGATGTCACAAAGCTTATTGTGACTAGAAATCGTTGTTTTTAGCCTTAACTTCTCGTAGGGAAAGTGGGACATTGGACGATAATGAAGTTTTAACGATTTTGTATAAAATCATAATTCTAATAGTTTTAAAATTTAACAAGACGAGAATAAACATATTTTTTCTACAAACGCTTATTTTTAATAGAAATCGTTGTTTTAAGCCTTAACTTCATATTGGAAACGTGGGAAATCGAACTATAATGAAGTTTTACCCATTTTGACATAAATAATCAAACTAAGAATTTTGAAAGTAAACAAGCCGAGTATAATCATTAAAGCTTTCACAAAGCTTATTGTGACTAGAAATAGTTGTTTTAAGCCTTAACTTCACATTGAAAAAGTGAGAAATCGAACTATAATGATGTTTTACCCTTTTTGACATAAATAATCAAACTAAGAGTTTTGAAAGTAAAAAAGCCGAGTATAATCATTAAAGCCTTAACAAAGCATATTGTGACTAGAAATCGCTGTTTTAAGCCCAACCTTCACATTGGAAACGTGGGAAATCGAACTATAATGAATTTTTACCCATATTGACATAAATAATCAAACTAAGAGTTTTTAAAGTAAACAAGCCGAGTATAATCATTAAAGCTTTTACAAAGCTTATTGTGACTAGAAATAGTTGTTTTAAGCCTTAACTTCACATTGAAAACGTGAGAAATCGAACTATAATGATGTTTTACCCATTTTGACATAAATAATCAAACTAAGTGTTTTGAAAGTAAACAAGGCGAGTATAATCATTAAAGCCTTCACAAAGCATATTGTGACTAGAAATAGTTGTTTTAAGCCTTAACTTCACATTGAAATCATGGGAAATCGAACTATAATGAAGTTTTACCCATTTTGACATAAATAATCAAACTAAGAGTTTTGAAAGTAAACAAGCGGAGTATAATCATTAAGATGTCACAAAGCTTATTGTGACTAGAAATCGTTGTTTTTAGCCTTAACTTCACATTGAAATCGTGAGAAATCGAACTATAATGAAGTTTTACCCATTTTGACATAAATAATCAAACTAAGAGTTTTGAAAGTAAACAAGCCGAGTATAATCATTGAAAACTTCACAATGCATATTATGACTAGAAATAGTTGTTTTAAGCCTTAACTTCACATTGAAAACGTGGGAAATCGAACTATAATGAAGTTTTACCCATTTTGACATAAATAATCACACTAAAAGTTTTAAAAGTAAACAAGCCGTATAATCATTAAAGCTTTCACAAAGCTTATTGTGAGTAGAAATAGTTGTTTTAAGCCTTAACTTCACATTGAAAACGTGAGAAATCGAACTATAATGAAGTTATACCCATTTTGACATAAATAATCAAACTAAGAGTTTGAAAGTAAACAAGCCGAGTATAATCATTAAAGCCTTCACAAAGCATATTGTGACTAGAAATAGTTGTTTTAGGCCTTAACTTCACATTGAAAATGTGGGAAATTGAACTATAATGAAGTTTTACCCATTTTGACATAAATAATCAAACTAAGAGTTTTGAAATTAAACAAGCGGAGTATAATCATTAAGATGTCACAAAGCTTATTGTGACTAGAAATCGTTGTTTTTAGCCTTAACTTCTCGTAGGGAAAGTGGGACATTGGACGATAACGAAGTTTTAACGATTTTGTATAAAATCATAATTCTAATAGTTTTAAAATTTAACAAGACGAGCATAAACATATTTTTTCTACAAACGCTTATTTTTAATAGAAATCGTTGTTTTAAGCCTTAACTTCATATTGGAAACGTGGGAAATCGAACTATAATGAAGTTTTACCCATTTTGACATAAATAATCAAACTAAGAGTTTTGAAAGTAAACAATCCGAGTATAATCATTTAAAACTTCACAAAGCATATTGTGACTAGAAATAGTTGTTTTAAGCCTTAACTTCACATTGAAAACGTGGGAAATCGAACTATAATGAAGTTTTACCCATTTTGACATAAATAATCTAACTAAGAGTTTTGAAAGTAAACAAGCCGAGTATAATCATTAAAGCTTTCACAAAACTTATTGTGACTAGAAATAGTTGTTTTAAGACTTAACTTCACATTGAAAACCTGAGAAATCGAACTATAATGAAGTTATACCTATTTTGACATAAATAATCAAACTAAGAGTTTTGAAAGTAAACAAGCCGAGTATAATCATTAAAGCCTTCACAAAGCATATTGTGACTAGAAATAGTTGTTTTAAGCCTTAACTTCACATTGAAAACGTGGGAAATCGAACTATAATGAATTTTTACCCATATTGACATAAATAATCAAGCTAAGAGTTTTTAAAGTAAATAAGCGGAGTATAATCATTAAGATGTCACAAAGCTTATTGTGACTAGAAATCGTTGTTTTTAGCCTTAACTTCACATTGAAAACGTGAGAAATCGAACTATAATGAAGTTATACCCATTTTGACATAAATAATCAAACTAAGAGTTTTGAAAGTAAACAAGCCGAGTATAATCATTAAAGCCTTCACAAAGCATATTGTGACTAGAAATAGTTATTTTAAGCCTTAACTTCACAGTGAAAATGTGGGAAATTGAACTATAATGAAGTTTTACCCATTTTGACATAAATAATCAAACTAAGAGTTTTGATATTAAACAAGCGGAGTATAATCATTAAGATGTCACAAAGCTTATTGTGACTAGAAATCGTTGTTTTTAGCCTTAACTTCTCGTAGGGAAAGTGGGACATTGGACGATAACGAAGTTTTAACGATTTTGTATAAAATCAAAATTCTAATAGTTTTAAAATTTAACAAGACGAGCATAAACATATTTTTTCTACAAACGCTTATTTTTAATAGAAATCGTTGTTTTAAGCCTTAACTTCATATTGGAAAACGTGGGAAATCGAACTATAATGAAGTTTTACCCATTTTGACATAAATAATCAAACTAAGAGTTTTGAAAGTAAACAAGCCGAGTATAATCATTAAAGCTTTCACAAAGCTTATTGTGACTAGAAATAGTTATTTTAAGCCTTAACTTCACATTGAAAACGTGAGAAATCGAACTATAATGATGTTTTACCCTTTTTGACATAAATAATCAAACTAAGAGTTTTGAAAGTAAAAAAGCCGAGTATAATCATTAAAGCCTTAACAAAGCATATTGTGACTAGAAATAGTTGTTTTAAGCCTTAACCTTCACATTGGAAACGTGGGAAATCGAACTATAATGAATTTTACCCATTTTGACATAAATAATCAAACTAAGAGTTTTAAAGTAAACAAGCCGAGTATAATCATTAAAGCTTTCACAAAGCTTATTGTGACTAGAAATAGTTGTTTTAAGCCTTAACTTCACATTGAAAACGTGAGAAATCGAACTATAATGATGTTTTACCCATTTTGACATAAATAATCAAACTAAGTGTTTTGAAAGTAAACAAGCCGAGTATAATCATTAAAGCCTTCACAAAGCATATTGTGACTAGAAATAGTTGTTTTAAGCCTAAACTTCATATTGAAATCGTGGGAAATCGAACTATAATGAAGTTTTACCCATTTTGACATAAATAATCAAACTAAGAGTTTTGAAAGTAAACAAGCGGAGTATAATCATTAAGATGTCACAAAGCTTATTGTGACTACAAATCGTTGTTTTAGCCTTAACTTCACATTGAAAACGTGAGAAATCGAACTATAATGATGTTTTACCCATTTTGACATAAATAATCAAACTAAGTGTTTTGAAAGTAAACAAGCTGAGTATAATCATTAAAGCCTTCACAAAGCATATTGTGACTAGAAATAGTTGTTTTAAGCCTAAACTTCATATTGAAATCGTGGGAAATCGAACTATAATGAAGTTTTACCCATTTTGACATAAATAATCAAACTAAGAGTTTTGAAAGTAAACAAGCGGAGTATAATCATTAAGATGTCACAAAGCTTATTGTGACTAGAAATCGTTGTTTTTAGCCTTAACTTCACATTGAAAACGTGAGAAATCGAACTATAATGAAGTTTTACCCATTTTGACATAAATAATCAAACTAAAAGTTTTAAAAGTAAACAAGCCGAGTATAATCATTAAAGCTTTCACAAAGCTTATTGTGACTAGAAATAGTTGTTTTAAGCCTTAACTTCACATTGAAAATGTGCGAAATCTAACTATAATGAAGTTTTACCAATTTTGACATAAATAATCAAACAAAGAGTTTTGAAAGTAGCCGAGTATAATCATTAAAGCCTTCACAATGCATATTGTGACTAGAAATAGTTGTTTTAAGCCTTAACTTCACATTGAAAACGTGAGAAATCGAACTATAATGAAATTTTACCCATTTTGACATAAATAATCAAACTAAGTGTTTTGAAAGTAAACAAGCCGAGTATAATCATTTAAAACTTCACAAAGCATATTGTGACTAGAAATAGTTGTTTTAAGCCTTAGCTTCACATTGAAAACGTGGGAAATCGGACTTTAATGAATTTATACAGATTTTGATATAAATAATCAAACTAATTGTTTTGAAAGTAAACAAGCCGAGTATAATCATTAAAGCCTTCACAAAGCATATTGTGACTAGAAATAGTTGTTTTAAGCCTTAACTTTACATTGAAAATGTGAGAAATCGAACTATAATGAACTTTTACCCATTTTGACATAAATAATCAAACTAAGAGTTTTGAAAGTAAACAACCCGAGTCAAATCATTAAGATGTCACAAAGCTTATTGTGACTAGAAATCGTTGTTTTTAAGCCTTAACTTCACGTAGGCAACGTGGGACATATGACGATAATAAAGTTTTAACGATTTTGTATAAAATCATAGTTCAAATAGTTTTGAAAAATTTAACAAGACGAGCATATACATATTTTATCTAAAAACGCTTATTTTTAATAGAAATCGTTGTTTAAAGCCTTAACTTCATATTGGAAACGTGGGAAATCGAACTATAATGAAGTTTTACCCATTTTGACATAAATAATCAAACTAAGAGTTTTGAAAGTAAACAAGCCGAGTATAATCATTAAAGCCTTCACAAAGCATATTTTGACTAGAAATAGTTGTTTTAAGCCTTAACTTCACATTGAAAATGTGGGAAATTGAACTATAATGAAGTTTTACCCATTTTAACATAAATAATCAAACTAAGAGTTTTGAAATTAAACAAGCGGAGTATAATCATTAAGATGTCACAAAGCTTATTGTGACTAGAAATCGTTGTTTTTAGCCTTAACTTCTCGTAGGGAAAGTGGGACATTGGACGATAACGAAGTTTTAACGATTTTGTATAAAATCATAATTCTAATAGTTTTAAAATTTAACAAGACGAGAATAAACATATTTTTTCTACAAACGCTTATTTTTAATAGAAATCGTTGTTTTAAGCCTTAACTTCATATTGGAAACGTGGGAAATCGAACTATAATGAAGTTTTACCCATTTTGACATAAATAATCAAACTAAGAATTTTGAAAGTAAACAAGCCGAGTATAATCATTAAAGCTTTCACAAAGCTTATTGTGACTAGAAATAGTTGTTTTAAGCCTTAACTTCACATTGAAAAAGTGAGAAATCGAACTATAATGATGTTTTACCCCTTTTTGACATAAATAATCAAACTAAGAGTTTTGAAAGTAAAAAAGCCGAGTATAATCATTAAAGCCTTAACAAAGCATATTGTGACTAGAAATAGTTGTTTTAAGCCCAACCTTCACATTGGAAACGTAGGAAATCGAACTATAATGAATTTTTACCCATATTGACATAAATAATCAAACTAAGAGTTTTAAAGTAAACAAGCCGAGTATAATCATTAAAGCTTTCACAAAGCTTATTGTGACTAGAAATAGTTGTTTTAAGCCTTAACTTCACATTGAAAACGTGAGAAATCGAACTATAATGATGTTTTACCCATTTTGACATAAATAATCAAACTAAGTGTTTTGAAAGTAAACAAGGCGAGTATAATCATTAAAGCCTTCACAAAGCATATTGTGACTAGAAATAGTAGTTTTAAGCCTTAACTTCACATTGAAATCGTGGGAAATCGAACTATAATGAAGTTTTACCCATTTTGACATAAATAATCAAACTAAGAGTTTTGAAAGTAAACAAGCGGAGTATAATCATTAAGATGTCACAAAGCTTATTGTGACTAGAAATCGTTGTTTTAGCCTTAACTTCACATTGAAATCGTGAGAAATCGAACTATAATGAAGTTTTACCCATTTTGACATAAATAATCAAACTAAGAGTTTTGAAAGTAAACAAGCCGAGTATAATCATTGAAAACTTCACAATGCATATTATGACTAGAAATAGTTGTTTTAAGCCTTAACTTCACATTGAAAACGTGGGAAATCGAACTATAATGAAGTTTTACCCATTTTGACATAAATAATCACACTAAAAGTTTTAAAAGTAAACAAGCCGAGTATAATCATTAAAGCTTTCACAAAGCTTATTGTGAGTAGAAATAGTTGTTTTAAGCCTTAACTTCACATTGAAAACGTGAGAAATCGAACTATAATGAAGTTATACCCATTTTGACATAAATAATCAAACTAAGAGTTTGAAAGTAAACAAGCCGAGTATAATCATTAAAGCCTTCACAAAGCATATTGTGACTAGAAATAGTTGTTTTAAGCCTTAACTTCACATTGAAAATGTGGGAAATTGAACTATAATAAAGTTTTACCCATTTTGACATAAATAATCAAACTAAGAGTTTTGAAATTAAACAAGGAGTATAATCATTAAGATGTCACAAAGCTTATTGTGACTAGAAATCGTTGTTTTTAGCCTTAACTTCTCGTAGGGAAAGTGGGACATTGGACGATAACGAAGTTTTAACGATTTTGTATAAAATCATAATTCTAATAGTTTTAAAATTTAACAAGACGAGCATAAACATATTTTTTCTACAAACGCTTATTTTTAATAGAAATCGTTGTTTTAAGCCTTAACTTCATATTGGAAACGTGGGAAATCGAACTATAATGAAGTTTTACCCATTTTGACATAAATAATCAAACTAAGAGTTTTGAAAGTAAACAATCCGAGTATAATCATTTAAAACTTCACAAAGCATATTGTGACTAGAAATAGTTGTTTTAAGCCTTAACTTCACATTGAAAACGAGGGAAATCGAACTATAATGAAGTTTTACCCATTTTGACATAAATAATCTAACTAAGAGTTTTGAAAGTAAACAAGCCGAGTATAATCATTAAAGCTTTCACAAAACTTATTGTGACTAGAAATAGTTGTTTTAAGACTTAACTTCACATTGAAAACCTGAGAAATCGAACTATAATGAAGTTATACCCATTTTGACATAAATAATCAAACTAAGAGTTTTGAAAGTAAACAAGCCGAGTATAATCATTAAAGCCTTCACAAAGCATATTGTGACTAGAAATCACTGTTTTAAGCCCAACCTTCACATTGGAAACGTGGGAAATCGAACTATAATGAATTTTTACCCATATTGACATAAATAATCAAGCTAAGAGTTTTTAAAGTAAATAAGCGGAGTATAATCATTAAGATGTCACAAAGCTTATTGTGACTAGAAATCGTTGTTTTTAGCCTTAACTTCACATTGAAAACGTGAGAAATCGAACTATAATGAAGTTATACCCATTTTGACATAAATAATCAAACTAAGAGTTTTGAAAGTAAACAAGCCGAGTATAATCATTAAAGCCTTCACAAAGCATATTGTGACTAGAAATAGTTATTTTAAGCCTTAACTTCACAGTGAAAATGTGGGAAATTGAACTATAATGAAGTTTTACCCATTTTGACATAAATAATCAAACTAAGAGTTTTGATATTAAACAAGCGGAGTATAATCATTAAGATGTCACAAAGCTTATTGTGACTAGAAATCGTTGTTTTTAGCCTTAACTTCTCGTGAAAGGGAAAGTGGGACATTGGACGATAATGAAGTTTTAACGATTTTGTATAAAATCAAAATTCTAATAGTTTTAAAATTTAACAAGACGAGCATAAACATATTTTTTCTACAAACGCTTATTTTTAATAGAAATCGTTGTTTTAAGCCTTAACTTCATATTGGAAACGTGGGAAATCGAACTATAATGAAGTTTTACCCATTTTGACATAAATAATCAAACTAAGAGTTTTGAAAGTAAACAAGCCGAGTATAATCATTAAAGCTTTCACAAAGCTTATTGTGACTAGAAATAGTTAGTTTTTTAAGCCTTAACTTCACATTGAAAACGTGAGAAATCGAACTATAATGATGTTTTACCCTTTTTGACATAAATAATCAAACTAAGAGTTTTGAAAGTAAAAAAGCCGAGTATAATCATTAAAGCCTTAACAAAGCATATTGTGACTAGAAATCGTTGTTTTAAGCCCAACCTTCACATTGGAAACGTGGGAAATCGAACTATAATGAATTTTTACCCATTTTGACATAAATAATCAAACTAAGAGTTTTTAAAGTAAACAAGCCGAGTATAATCATTAAAGCTTTCACAAAGCTTATTGTGACTAGAAATAGTTGTTTTAAGCCTTAACTTCACATTGAAAACGTGAGAAATCGAACTATAATGATGTTTTACCCATTTTGACATAAATAATCAAACTAAGTGTTTTGAAAGTAAACAAGCCGAGTATAATCATTAAAGCCTTCACAAAGCATATTGTGACTAGAAATAGTTGTTTTAAGCCTAAACTTCATATTGAAATCGTGGGAAATCGAACTATAATGAAGTTTTACCCATTTTGACATAAATAATCAAACTAAGAGTTTTGAAAGTAAACAAGCGGAGTATAATCATTAAGATGTCACAAAGCTTATTGTGACTACAAATCGTTGTTTTTAGCCTTAACTTCACATTGAAAACGTGAGAAATCGAACTATAATGATGTTTTACCCATTTTGACATAAATAATCAAACTAAGTGTTTTGAAAGTAAACAAGCTGAGTATAATCATTAAAGCCTTCACAAAGCATATTGTGACTAGAAATAGTTGTTTTAAGCCTAAACTTCATATTGAAATCGTGGGAAATCGAACTATAATGAAGTTTTACCCATTTTGACATAAATAATCAAACTAAGAGTTTTGAAAGTAAACAAGCGGAGTATAATCATTAAGATGTCACAAAGCTTATTGTGACTAGAAATCGTTGTTTTTAGCCTTAACTTCACATTGAAAACGTGAGAAATCGAACTATAATGAAGTTTTACCATTTTGACATAAATAATCAAACTAAAAGTTTTAAAAGTAAACAAGCCGAGTATAATCATTAAAGCTTTCACAAAGCTTATTGTGACTAGAAATAGTTGTTTTAAGCCTTAACTTCACGTTGAAAATGTGCGAAATCTAACTATAATGAAGTTTTACCAATTTTGACATAAATAATCAAACAAAGAGTTTTGAAAGTAAAGTAGCCGAGTATAATCATTAAAGCCTTCACAATGCATATTGTGACTAGAAATAGTTGTTTTAAGCCTTAACTTCACATTGAAAACGTGAGAAATCGAACTATAATGAAATTTTACCCATTTTGACATAAATAATCAAACTAAGTGTTTTGAAAGTAAACAAGCCGAGTATAATCATTTAAAACTTCACAAAGCATATTGTGACTAGAAATAGTTGTTTTAAGCCTTAGCTTCACATTGAAAACGTGGGAAATCGGACTTTAATGAATTTATACCCAGATTTTGATATAAATAATCAAACTAATTGTTTTGAAAGTAAACAAGCCGAGTATAATCATTAAAGCCTTCACAAAGCATATTGTGACTAGAAATAGTTGTTTTAAGCCTTAACTTTACATTGAAAATGTGAGAAATCGAACTATAATGAACTTTTACCCATTTTGACATAAATAATCAAACTAAGAGTTTTGAAAGTAAACAACCCGAGTCAAATCATTAAGATGTCACAAAGCTTATTGTGACTAGAAATCGTTGTTTTAAGCCTTAACTTCACGTAGAAAACGTGGGACATCGGACGATAATAAAGTTTTAACGATTTTGTATAAAATCATAGTTCAAATAGTTTTAAAATTTAACAAGACGAGCATATACATATTTTATCTAAAAACGCTTATTTTTAATAGAAATCGTTGTTTAAAGCCTTAACTTCATATTGGAAACGTGGGAAATCGAACTATAATGAAGTTTTACCCATTTTGACATAAATAATCAAACTAAGAGTTTTGAAAGTAAACAAGCCGAGTATAATCATTAAAGCCTTCACAAAGCATATTTTGACTAGAAATAGTTGTTTTAAGCCTTAACTTCACATTGAAAATGTGGGAAATTGAACTATAATGAAGTTTTACCCATTTTAACATAAATAATCAAACTAAGAGTTTTGAAATTAAACAAGCGGAGTATAATCATTAAGATGTCACAAAGCTTATTGTGACTAGAAATCGTTGTTTTTAGCCTTAACTTCTCGTAGGGAAAGTGGGACATTGGACGATAACGAAGTTTTAACGATTTTGTATAAAATCATAATTCTAATAGTTTTAAAATTTAACAAGACGAGAATAAACATATTTTTTCTACAAACGCTTATTTTTAATAGAAATCGTTGTTTTAAGCCTTAACTTCATATTGGAAACGTGGGAAATCGAACTATAATGAAGTTTTACCCATTTTGACATAAATAATCAAACTAAGAATTTTGAAAGTAAACAAGCCGCGTATAATCATTAAAGCTTTCACAAAGCTTATTGTGACTAGAAATAGTTGTTTTAAGCCTTAACTTCACATTGAAAAAGTGAGAAATCGAACTATAATGATGTTTTACCCTTTTTGACATAAATAATCAAACTAAGAGTTTTGAAAGTAAAAAAGCCGAGTATAATCATTAAAGCCTTAACAAAGCATATTGTGACTAGAAATAGTTGTTTTAAGCCTTAACCTTCACATTGGAAACGTGGGAAATCGAACTATAATGAATTTTTACCCATATTGACATAAATAATCAAACTAAGAGTTTTTAAAGTAAACAAGCCGAGTATAATCATTAAAGCTTTCACAAAGCTTATTGTGACTAGAAATAGTTGTTTTAAGCCTTAACTTCACATTGAAAACGTGAGAAATCGAACTATAATGATGTTTTACCCATTTTGACATAAATAATCAAACTAAGTGTTTTGAAAGTAAACAAGGCGAGTATAATCATTAAAGCCTTCACAAAGCATATTGTGACTAGAAATAGTAGTTTTAAGCCTTAACTTCACATTGAAATCGTGGGAAATCGAACTATAATGAAGTTTTACCCATTTTGACATAAATAATCAAACTAAGAGTTTTGAAAGTAAACAAGCGGAGTATAATCATTAAGATGTCACAAAGCTTATTGTGACTAGAAATCGTTGTTTTTAGCCTTAACTTCACATTGAAATCGTGAGAAATCGAACTATAATGAAGTTTTACCCATTTTGACATAAATAATCAAACTAAGAGTTTTGAAAGTAAACAAGCCGAGTATAATCATTGAAAACTTCACAATGCATATTATGACTAGAAATAGTTGTTTTAAGCCTTAACTTCACATTGAAAACGTGGGAAATCGAACTATAATGAAGTTTTACCCATTTTGACATAAATAATCACACTAAAAGTTTTAAAAGTAAACAAGCCGAGTATAATCATTAAAGCTTTCACAAAGCTTATTGTGAGTAGAAATAGTTGTTTTAAGCCTTAACTTCACATTGAAAACGTGAGAAATCGAACTATAATGAAGTTATACCCATTTTGACATAAATAATCAAACTAAGAGTTTGAAAGTAAACAAGCCGAGTATAATCATTAAAGCCTTCACAAAGCATATTGTGACTAGAAATAGTTGTTTTAAGCCTTAACTTCACATTGAAAATGTGGGAAATTGAACTATAATGAAGTTTTACCCATTTTGACATAAATAATCAAACTAAGAGTTTTGAAATTAAACAAGCGGAGTATAATCATTAAGATGTCACAAAGCTTATTGTGACTAGAAATCGTTGTTTTTAGCCTTAACTTTCGTAGGGAAAGTGGGACATTGGACGATAACGAAGTTTTAACGATTTTGTATAAAAATCATAATTCTAATAGTTTTAAAATTTAACAAGACGAGCATAAACATATTTTTTCTACAAACGCTTATTTTTAATAGAAATCGTTGTTTTAAGCCTTAACTTCATATTGGAAACGTGGGAAATCGAACTCGTAATGAAGTTTTACCCATTTTGACATAAATAATCAAACTAAGAGTTTTGAAAGTAAACAATCCGAGTATAATCATTTAAAACTTCACAAAGCATATTGTGACTAGAAATAGTTGTTTTAAGCCTTAACTTCACATTGAAAACGAGGGAAATCGAACTATAATGAAGTTTTACCCATTTTGACATAAATAATCTAACTAAGAGTTTTGAAAGTAAACAAGCCGAGTATAATCATTAAAGCTTTCACAAAACTTATTGTGACTAGAAATAGTTGTTTTAAGACTTAACTTCACATTGAAAACCTGAGAAATCGAACTATAATGAAGTTATACCCATTTTGACATAAATAATCAAACTAAGAGTTTTGAAAGTAAACAAGCCGAGTATAATCATTAAAGCCTTCACAAAGCATATTGTGACTAGAAATAGTTGTTTTAAGCCTTAACTTCACATTGAAAATGTGGGAAATTGAACTATAATGAAGTTTTACCCATTTTAACATAAATAATCAAACTAAGAGTTTTGAAATTAAACAAGCGGAGTATAATCATTAAGATGTCACAAAGCTTATTGTGACTAGAAATCGTTGTTTTTAGCCTTAACTTCTCGTAGGGAAAGTGGGACATTGGACGATAACGAAGTTTTAACGATTTTGTATAAAATCATAATTCTAATAGTTTTAAAATTTAACAAGACGAGAATAAACATATTTTTTCTACAAACGCTTATTTTTAATAGAAATCGTTGTTTTAAGCCTTAACTTCATATTGGAAACGTGGGAAATCGAACTATAATGAAGTTTTACCCATTTTGACATAAATAATCAAACTAAGAATTTTGAAAGTAAACAAGCCGCGTATAATCATTAAAGCTTTCACAAAGCTTATTGTGACTAGAAATAGTTGTTTTAAGCCTTAACTTCACATTGAAAAAGTGAGAAATCGAACTATAATGATGTTTTACCCTTTTTGACATAAATAATCAAACTAAGAGTTTTGAAAGTAAAAAAGCCGAGTATAATCATTAAGCCTTAACAAAGCATATTGTGACTAGAAATAGTTGTTTTAAGCCTTAACCTTCACATTGGAAACGTGGGAAATCGAACTATAATGAATTTTTACCCATATTGACATAAATAATCAAGCTAAGAGTTTTTAAAGTAAACAAGCGGAGTATAATCATTAAGATGTCACAAAGCTTATTGTGACTAGAAATCGTTGTTTTTAGCCTTAACTTCACATTGAAAACGTGAGAAATCGAACTATAATGAAGTTATACCCATTTTGACATAAATAATCAAACTAAGAGTTTTGAAAGTAAACAAGCCGAGTATAATCATTAAAGCCTTCACAAAGCATATTGTGACTAGAAATAGTTATTTTAAGCCTTAACTTCACAGTGAAAATGTGGGAAATTGAACTATAATGAAGTTTTACCCATTTTGACATAAATAATCAAACTAAGAGTTTTGATATTAAACAAGCGAGTATAATCATTAAGATGTCACAAAGCTTATTGTGACTAGAAATCGTTGTTTTTAGCCTTAACTTCTCATAGGGAAAGTGGGACATTGGACGATAATGAAGTTTTAACGATTTTGTATAAAATCAAAATTCTAATAGTTTTAAAATTTAACAAGACGAGCATAAACATATTTTTTCTACAAACGCTTATTTTTAATAGAAATCGTTGTTTTAAGCCTTAACTTCATATTGGAAACGTGGGAAATCGAATTATAATGAAGTTTTACCCATTTTGACATAAATAATCAAACTAAGAGTTTTGAAAGTAAACAAGCCGCGTATAATCATTAAAGCTTTCACAAAGCTTATTGTGACTAGAAATAGTTGTTTTAAGCCTTAACTTCACATTGAAAACGTGAGAAATCGAACTATAATGATGTTTTACCCCTTTTTGACATAAATAATCAAACTAAGAGTTTTGAAAGTAAAAAAGCCGAGTATAATCATTAAAGCCTTAACAAAGCATATTGTGACTAGAAATAGTTGTTTTAAGCCTTAACCTTCACATTGGAAACGTGGGAAATCGAACTATAATGAATTTTTACCCATTTTGACATAAATAATCAAACTAAGAGTTTTTAAAGTAAACAAGCCGAGTATAATCATTAAAGCTTTCACAAAGCTTATTGTGACTAGAAATAGTTGTTTTAAGCCTTAACTTCACATTGAAAACGTGAGAAATCGAACTATAATGATGTTTTACCCATTTTGACATAAATAATCAAACTAAGTGTTTTGAAAGTAAACAAGCCGAGTATAATCATTAAAGCCTTCACAAAGCATATTGTGACTAGAAATAGTTGTTTTAAGCCTAAACTTCATATTGAAATCGTGGGAAATCGAACTATAATGAAGTTTTACCCATTTTGACATAAATAATCAAACTAAGAGTTTTGAAAGTAAACAAGCCGAGTATAATCATTAAGATGTCACAAAGCTTATTGTGACTACAAATCGTTGTTTTTAGCCTTAACTTCACATTGAAAACGTGAGAAATCGAACTATAATGATGTTTTACCCATTTTGACATAAATAATCAAACTAAGTGTTTTGAAAGTAAACAAGCTGAGTATAATCATTAAAGCCTTCACAAAGCATATTGTGACTAGAAATAGTTGTTTTAAGCCTAAACTTCATATTGAAATCGTGGGAAATCGAACTATAATGAAGTTTTACCCATTTTGACATAAATAATCAAACTAAGAGTTTTGAAAGTAAACAAGCGGAGTATAATCATTAAGATGTCACAAAGCTTATTGTGACTAGAAATCGTTGTTTTTAGCCTTAACTTCACATTGAAAACGTGAGAAATCGAACTATAATGAAGTTTTACCCATTTTGACATAAATAATCAAACTAAGAGTTTAGAAAGTAAACAAGCCGAGTATAATCATTGAAAACTTCACAATGCGTATTATGACTAGAAATAGTTGTCTTAAGCCTTAACTTCACATTGAAAACGTGGGAAATCGAACTATAATGAAGGTTTACCCATTTTGACATAAATAATCAAACTAAAAGTTTTAAAAGTAAACAAGCCGAGTATAATCATTAAAGCTTTCACAAAGCTTATTGTGACTAGAAATAGTTGTTTTAAGCCTTAACTTCACGTTGAAAATGTTGAGAAATCTAACTATAATGAAGTTTTACCAATTTTGACATAAATAATCAAACAAAGAGTTTTGAAAGTAAACAAGCCGAGTATAATCATTAAAGCCTTCACAATGCATATTGTGACTAGAAATAGTTGTTTTAAGCCTTAACTTCACATTGAAAACGTGAGAAATCGAACTATAATGAAATTTTACCCATTTTGACATAAATAATCAAACTAAGTGTTTTGAAAGTAAACAAGCCGAGTATAATCATTTAAAACTTCACAAAGCATATTGTGACTAGAAATAGTTGTTTTAAGCCTTAGCTTCACATTGAAAACGTGGGAAATCGGACTTTAATGAATTTTACTGATTTTGATATAAATAATCAAACTAATTGTTTTGAAAGTAAACAAGCCGAGTATAATCATTAAAGCCTTCACAAAGCATATTGTGACTAGAAATAGTTGTTTTAAGCCTTAACTTCACATTGAAAATGTGGGAAATCGAACTATAATGAAGTTTTACCCATTTTGACATAAATAATCAAACTAAGAGTTTTGAAAGTAAACAACCCGAGTCAAATCATTAAGATGTCACAAAGCTTATTGTGACTAGAAATCGTTGTTTTAAGCCTTAACTTCACGTAGAAAACGTGGGACATAGGACGATAATAAAGTTTTAACGATTTTGTATAAAATCATAGTTCAAATAGTTTTAAAATTTAACAAGACGAGCATATACATATTTTATCTAAAAACGCTTATTTTTAATAGAAATCGTTGTTTAAAGCCTTAACTACATATTGGAAACGTGGGAAATCGAACTATAATGAAGTTTTACCCATTTTGACATAAATAATCAAACTAAAAGTTTTGAAAGTAAACAAGCCGAGTATAATCATTAAAGCCTTCACAAAGCATATTGTGACTAGAAATAGTTGTTTTAAGCCTTAACTTCACATTGAAAATGTGGGAAATTGAACTATAATGAAGTTTTACCCATTTTAACATAAATAATCAAACTAAGAGTTTTGAAATTAAACAAGCGGAGTATAATCATTAAGATGTCACAAAGCTTATTGTGACTAGAAATCGTTGTTTTTAGCCTTAACTTCGTAGGGAAAGTGGGACATTGGACGATAACGAAGTTTTAACGATTTTGTATAAAATCATAATTCTAATAGTTTTAAAATTTAACAAGACGAGAATAAACATATTTTTTCTACAAACGCTTATTTTTAATAGAAATCGTTGTTTTAAGCCTTAACTTCATATTGGAAACGTGGGAAATCGAACTATAATGAAGTTTTACCCATTTTGACATAAATAATCAAACTAAGAATTTTGAAAGTAAACAAGCCGCGTATAATCATTAAAGCTTTCACAAAGCTTATTGTGACTAGAAATAGTTGTTTTAAGCCTTAACATCACATTGAAAAAGTGAGAAATCGAACTATAATGATGTTTTTTACCCATTTTGACATAAATAATCAAACTAAGAGTTTTGAAAGTAAAAAAGCCGAGTATAATCATTAAAGCCTTAACAAAGCATATTGTGACTAGAAATAGTTGTTTTAAGCCCAACTTCACATTGGAAACGTGGGAAATCGAACTATAATGAATTTTTACCCATATTGACATAAATAATCAAACTAAGAGTTTTTAAAGTAAACAAGCCGAGTATAATCATTAAAGCTTTCACAAAGCTTATTGTGACTAGAAATAGTTGTTTTAAGCCTTAACTTCACATTGAAAACGTGAGAAATCGAACTATAATGATGTTTTACCCATTTTGACATAAATAATCAAACTAAGTGTTTTGAAAGTAAACAAGCCGAGTATAATCATTAAAGCCTTCACAAAGCATATTGTGACTAGAAATAGTTGTTTTAAGCCTTAACTTCACATTGAAAACGTGGGAAATCGAACTATAATGAAGTTTTACCCATTTTGACATAAATAATCAAACTAAGAGTTTTGAAAGTAAACAAGCGGAGTATAATCATTAAGATGTCACAAAGCTTATTGTGACTAGAAATCGTTGTTTTTAGCCTTAACTTCACATTGAAAACGTGAGAAATCGAACTATAATGAAGTTTTACCCATTTTGACATAAATAATCAAACTAAGAGTTTTGAAAGTAAACAAGCCGAGTATAATCATTGAAAACTTCACAATGCATATTATGACTAGAAATAGTTGTTTTAAGCCTTAACTTCACATTGAAAACGTGGGAAATCGAACTATAATGAAGTTTTACCCATTTTGACATAAATAATCACACTAAAAGTTTTAAAAGTAAACAAGCCGAGTATAATCATTAAAGCTTTCACAAAGCTTATTGTGACTAGAAATAGTTGTTTTAAGCCTTAACTTCACATTGAAAACGTGAGAAATCGAACTATAATGAAGTTATACCCATTTTGACATAAATAATCAAACTAAGAGTTTTGAAAGTAAACAAGCCGAGTATAATCATTAAAGCCTTCACAAAGCATATTGTGACTAGAAATATTTATTTTATGCCTTAACTTCACAGTGAAAATGTGGGAAATTGAACTATAATGAAGTTTTACCCATTTTGACATAAATAATCAAACTAAGAGTTTTGAAATTAAACAAGCGGAGTATAATAATTAAGATGTCACAAAGCTTATTGTGACTAGAAATCGTTGTTTTTAGCCTTAACTTCTCGTAGGGAAAGTGGGACATTGGACGATAACGAAGTTTTAACGATTTTGTATAAAATCAAAATTCTAATAGTTTTAAAATTTAACAAGACGAGCATAAACATATTTTTTCTACAAACGCTTATTTTTATTAGAAATCGTTGTTTTAAGCCTTAACTTCATATTGGAAACGTGGGAAATCGAACTATAATGAAGTTTTACCCATTTTGACATAAATAATCAAACTAAGAGTTTTGAAAGTAAACAAGCCGAGTATAATCATTAAAGCTTTCACAAAGCTTATTGTGACTAGAAATAGTTGTTTTAAGCCTTAACTTCACATTGAAAACGTGAGAAATCGAACTATAATGATGTTTTACCCCTTTTTGACATAAATAATCAAACTAAGAGTTTTGAAAGTAAAAAAACCGAGTATAATCATTAAAGCCTTAACAAAGCATATTGTGACTAGAAATCGCTGTTTTAAGCCCAACCTTCACATTGGAAACGTGGGAAATCGAACTATAATGAATTTTTACCCATTTTGACATAAATAATCAAACTAAGAGTTTTTAAAGTAAACAAGCCGAGTATAATCATTAAAGCTTTCACAAAGCTTATTGTGACTAGAAATAGTTGTTTTAAGCCTTAACTTCACATTGAAAACGTGAGAAATCGAACTATAATGATGTTTTACCCATTTTGACATAAATAATCAAACTAAGTGTTTTGTAAGTAAACAAGCCGAGTATAATCATTAAAGCCTTCACAAAGCATATTGTGACTAGAAATAGTTGTTTTAAGCCTAAACTTCATATTGAAATCGTGGGAAATCGAACTATAATGAAGTTTTACCCATTTTGACATAAATAATCAAACTAAGAGTTTTGAAAGTAAACAAGCCGAGTATAATCATTAAAGCTTTCACAAAGCTTATTGTGACTAGAAATCGTTGTTTTTAGCCTTAACTTCACATTGAAAACGTGAGAAATCGAACTATAATGATGTTTTACCCATTTTGACATAAATAATCAAACTAAGTGTTTTGAAAGTAAACAAGCTGAGTATAATCATTAAAGCCTTCACAAAGCATATTGTTACTAGAAATAGTTGTTTTAAGCCTAAACTTCATATTGAAATCGTGGGAAATCGAACTATAATGAAGTTTTACCCATTTTGACATAAATAATCAAACTAAGAGTTTTGAAAGTAAACAAGCGGAGTATAATCATTAAAGATCACAAAGCTTATTGTGACTAGAAATCGTTGTTTTTAGCCTTAACTTCACATTGAAAACGTGAGAAATCGAACTATAATGAAGTTTTACCCATTTTGACATAAATAATCAAACTAAGAGTTTAGAAAGTAAACAAGCCGAGTATAATCATTGAAAACTTCACAATGCGTATTATGACTAGAAATAGTTGTCTTAAGCCTTAACTTTACATTGAAAACGTGGGAAATCGAACTATAATGAAGGTTTACCCATTTTGACATAAATAATCAAACTAAAAGTTTTAAAAGTAAACAAGCCGAGTATAATCATTAAAGCTTTCACAAAGCTTATTGTGACTAGAAATAGTTGTTTTAAGCCTTAACTTCACGTTGAAAATGTGCGAAATCTAACTATAATGAAGTTTTACCAATTTTGACATAAATAATCAAACAAAGAGTTTTGAAAGTAAACAAGAGTATAATCATTAAAGCCTTCACAATGCATATTGTGACTAGAAATAGTTGTTTTAAGCGTTAACTTCACATTGAAAACGTGAGAAATCGAACTATAATGAAATTTTACCCATTTTGACATAAATAATCAAACTAAGTGTTTTGAAAGTAAACAAGCCGAGTATAATCATTTAAAACTTCACAAAGCATATTGTGACTAGAAATAGTTGTTTTAAGCCTTAGCTTCACATTGAAAACGTGGAAATCGGACTTTAATGAATTTATACAGATTTTGATATAAATAATCAAACTAATTGTTTTGAAAGTAAACAAGCCGAGTATAATCATTAAAGCCTTCACAAAGCATATTGTGACTAGAAATAGTTGTTTTAAGCCTTAACTTCACATTGAAAATGTGGGAAATCGAACTATAATGAAGTTTTACCCATTTTGACATAAATAATCAAACTAAGAGTTTTGAAAGTAAACAACCCGAGTCATAATCATTAAGATGTCACAAAGCTTATTGTGACTAGAAATCGTTGTTTTAAGCCTTAACTTCACATTTGAAAACGTGGGACATAGAACGATAATAAAGTTTTAACGATTTTGTATAAAAATCATAGTTCAAATAGTTTTAAAATTTAACAAGACGAGCATATACATATTTTATCTAAAAACGCTTATTTTTAATAGAAATCGTTGTTTAAAGCCTTAACTTCATATTGGAAACGTGGGAAATCGAACTATAATGAAGTTTTACCCATTTTGACATAAATAATCAAACTAAGAGTTTTGAAAGTAAACAAGCCGAGTATAATCATTAAAGCCTTCACAAAGCATATTGTGACTAGAAATAGTTGTTTTAAGCCTTAACTTCACATTGAAAATGTGGGAAATTGAACTATAATGAAGTTTTACCCATTTTAACATAAATAATCAAACTAAGAGTTTTGAAATTAAACAAGCGTAGTATAATCATTAAGATGTCACAAAGCTTATTGTGACTAGAAATCGTTGTTTTTAGCCTTAACTTCTCGTAGGGAAAGTGGGACATTGGACTATAACGAAGTTTTAACGATTTTGTATAAAAAATCATAATTCTAATAGTTTTAAAATTTAACAAGACGAGAATAAACATATTTTTTCTACAAACGCTTATTTTTAATAGAAATCGTTGTTTTAAGCCTTAACTTCATATTGGAAAACGTGGGAAATCGAACTATAATGAAGTTTTACCCATTTTGACATTAATAATCAAACTAAGAATTTTGAAAGTAAACAAGCCGAGTATAATCATTAAAGCTTTCACAAAGCTTATTGTGACTAGAAATAGTTGTTTTAAGCCTTAACTTCACATTGAAAAAGTGAGAAATCGAACTATAATGATGTTTTACCCCTTTTTGACATAAATAATCAAACTAAGAGTTTTGAAAGTAAAAAAGCCGAGTATAATCATTAAAGCCTTAACAAAGCATATTGTGACTAGAAATAGTTGTTTTAAGCCCAACCTTCACATTGGAAACGTGGGAAATCGAACTATAATGAATTTTTACCCATATTGACATAAATAATCAAACTAAGAGTTTTTAAAGTAAACAAGCCGAGTATAATCATTAAAGCTTTCACAAAGCTTATTGTGACTAGAAATAGTTGTTTTAAGCCTTAACTTCACATTGAAAACGTGAGAAATCGAACTATAATGATGTTTTACCCATTTTGACATAAATAATCAAACTAAGTGTTTTGAAAGTAAACAAGCCGAGTATAATCATTAAAGCCTTCACAAAGCATATTGTGACTAGAAATAGTTGTTTTAAGCCTTAACTTCACATTGAAAACGTGGGAAATCGAACTATAATGAAGTTTTACCCATTTTGATATAAATAATCAAACTAAGAGTTTTGAAAGTAAACAAGCGGAGTATAATCATTAAGATGTCACAAAGCTTATTGTGACTAGAAATCGTTGTTTTTAGCCTTAACTTCACATTGAAAACGTGAGAAATCGAACTATAATGAAGTTTTACCCATTTTGACATAAATAATCAAACTAAGAGTTTTGAAAGTAAACAAGCCGAGTATAATCATTGAAAACTTCACAATGCATATTATGACTAGAAATAGTTGTTTTAAGCCTTAACTTCATATTGAAAACGTGGGAAATCGAACTATAATGAAGTTTTACCCATTTTGACATAAATAATCACACTAAAAGTTTTAAAAGTAAACAAGCCGAGTATAATCATTAAAGCTTTCACAAAGCTTATTGTGACTAGAAATAGTTGTTTTAAGCCTTAACTTCACATTGAAAACGTGAGAAATCGAACTATAATGAAGTTATACCCATTTTGACATAAATAATCAAACTAAGAGTTTTGAAAGTAAACAAGCCAAGTATAATCATTAAAGCCTTCACAAAGCATATTGTGACTAGAAATATTTATTTTAAGCCTTAACTTCACAGTGAAAATGTGGGAAATTGAACTATAATGAAGTTTTACCCATTTTGACATAAATAATCAAACCAAGAGTTTTGAAATTAAACAAGCGGAGTATAATAATTAAGATCACACAAAGCTTATTGTGACTAGAAATCGTTGTTTTTAGCCTTAACTTCTCGTAGGGAAAGTGGGACATTGGACGATAACGAAGTTTTAACGATTTTGTATAAAATCAAAATTCTAATAGTTTTAAAATTTAACAAGACGAGCATAAACATATTTTTTCTACAAACGCTTATTTTTATTAGAAATCGCTGTTTTAAGCCTTAACTTCATATTGGAAACGTGGGAAATCGAACTATAATGAAGTTTTACCCATTTTGACATAAATAATCAAACTAAGAGTTATGAAAGTAAACAAGCCGCGTATAATCATTAAAGCTTTCATAAAGCTTATTGTGACTAGAAATAGTTGTTTTAAGCCTTAACTTCACATTGAAAACGTGAGAAATCGAACTATAATGATGTTTTACCCTTTTTGACATAAATAATCAAACTAAGAGTTTTGAAAGTAAAAAAGCCGAGTATAATCATTAAAGCCTTAAAAAGCATATTGTGACTAGAAATCGTTGTTTTAAGCCCAACCTTCACATTGGAAACGTGGGAAATCGAACTATAATGAATTTTTACCCATTTTGACATAAATAATCAAACTAAGAGTTTTAAATTAAACAAGCCGAGTATAATCATTAAAGCTTTCACAAAGCTTATTGTGACTAGAAATAGTTGTTTTAAGCCTTAACTTCACATTGAAAACGTGAGAAATCGAACTATAATGATGTTTTACCCATTTTGACATAAATAATCAAACTAAGTGTTTTGTAAGTAAACAAGCCGAGTATAATCGTTAAAGCCTTCACAAAGCATATTGTGACTAGAAATAGTTGTTTTAAGCCTAAACTTCATATTGAAATCGTGGGAAATCGAACTATAATGAAGTTTTACCCATTTTGACATAAATAATCAAACTAAGAGTTTTGAAAGTAAACAAGCCGAGTATAATCATTAAAGCTTTCAAAAAGCTTATTGTGACTAGAAATCGTTGTTTTTAGCCTTAACTTCACATTGAAAACGTGAGAAATCGAACTATAATGATGTTTTACCCATTTTGACATAAATAATCAAACTAAGTGTTTTGAAAGTAAACAAGCTGAGTATAATCATTAAAGCCTTCACAAAGCATATTGTTACTAGAAATAGTTGTTTTAAGCCTAAACTTCATATTGAAAACGTGGGAAATCGAACTATAATGAAGTTTTACCCATTTTGACATAAATAATCAAACTAAGAGTTTTGAAAGTAAACAAGCGGAGTATAATCATTAAGATGTCACAAAGCTTATTGTGACTAGAAATCGTTGTTTTTAGCCTTAACTTCACATTGAAAACGTGAGAAATCAAACTATAATGAAGTTTTACCCATTTTGACATAAATAATCAAACTAAGAGTTTAGAAAGTAAACAAGCCGAGTATAATCATTGAAAACTTCACAATGCGTATTATGACTAGAAATAGTTGTCTTAAGCCTTAACTTCACATTGAAAACGTGGGAAATCGAACTATAATGAAGGTTTACCCATTTTGACATAAATAATCAAACTAAAAGTTTTAAAAGTAAACAAGCCGAGTATAATCATTAAAGCTTTCACAAAGCTTATTGTGACTAGAAATAGTTGTTTTAAGCCTTAACTTCACGTTGAAAATGTGAGAAATCTAACTATAATGAAGTTTTACCAATTTTGACATAAATAATCAAACAAAGAGTTTTGAAAGTAAACAAGCCGAGTATAATCATTAAAGCCTTCACAATGCATATTGTGACTAGAAATAGTTGTTTTAAGCCTTAACTTCACATTGAAAACGTGAGAAATCGAACTATAATGAAATTTTACCCATTTTGACATAAATAATCAAACTAAGTGTTTTGAAAGTAAACAAGCCGAGTATAATCATTTAAAACTTCACAAAGCATATTGTGACTAGAAATAGTTGTTTTAAGCCTTAGCTTCACATTGAAAACGTGGGAAATCGAACTTTAATGAATTTTACCCATTTTGATATAAATAATCAAACTAATTGTTTTGAAAGTAAACAAGCCGAGTATAATCATTAAAGCCTTCACAAAGCATATTGTGACTAGAAATAGTTGTTTTAAGCCTTAACTTCACATTGAAAATGTGGGAAATCGAACTATAATGAAGTTTTACCCATTTTGACATAAATAATCAAACTAAGAGTTTTGAAAGTAAACAACCCGAGTCAAATCATTAAGATGTCACAAAGCTTATTATGACTAGAAATCGTTGTTTTCAGCCTTAACTTCACGTAGGCAACGTGGGACATAGGACGATAATAAAGTTTTAACGATTTTGTATAAAATCATAGTTCAAATAGTTTTAAAATTTAACAAGACGAGCATATACATATTTTATCTAAAAACGCTTATTTTTAATAGAAATCGTTGTTTAAAGCCTTAACTTCATATTGGAAACGTGGGAAATCGAACTATAATGAAGTTTTACCCATTTTGACATAAATAATCAAACTAAGAGTTTTGAAAGTAAACAAGCCGAGTATAATCATTAAAGCCTTCACAAAGCATATTGTGACTAGAAATAGTTGTTTTAAGCCTTAACTTCACATTGAAAATGTGGGAAATTGAACTATAATGTAGTTTTACCCATTTTAACATAAATAATCAAACTAAGAGTTTTGAAATTAAACAAGCGGAGTATAATCATTAAGATGTCACAAAGCTTATTGTGACTAGAAATCGTTGTTTTTAGCCTTAACTTCACATTCGTAGGGAAAGTGGGACATTTGGACGATAACGAAGTTTTAACGATTTTGTATAAAATCATAATTCTAATAGTTTTAAAATTTAACAAGACGAGAATAAACATATTTTTTCTACAAACGCTTATTTTTAATAGAAATCGTTGTTTTAAGCCTTAACTTCATATTGGAAACGTGGGAAATCGAACTATAATGAAGTTTTACCCATTTTGACATAAATAATCAAACTAAGAATTTTGAAAGTAAACAAGCCGAGTATAATCATTAAAGCTTTCACAAAGCTTATTGTGACTAGAAATAGTTGTTTTAAGCCTTAACTTCACATTGAAAAAGTTAGAAATCGAACTATAATGATGTTTTACCCCTTTTTGACATAAATAATCAAACTAAGAGTTTTGAAAGTAAAAAAGCCGAGTATAATCATTAAAGCCTTAACAAAGCATATTGTGACTAGAAATAGTTGTTTTAAGCCTTAACTTCACATTGGAAACGTGGGAAATCGAACTATAATGAATTTTTACCCATATTTACATAAATAATCAAACTAAGAGTTTTTAAAGTAAACAAGCCGAGTATAATCATTAAAGCTTTCACAAAGCTTATTGTGACTAGAAATAGTTGTTTTAAGCCTTAACTTCACATTGAAAACGTGAGAAATCGAACTATAATGATGTTTTACCCATTTTGACATAAATAATCAAACTAAGTGTTTTGAAAGTAAACAAGCCGAGTATAATCATTAAAGCCTTCACAAAGCATATTGTGACTAGAAATAGTTGTTTTAAGCCTTAACTTCACATTGAAAACGTGGGAAATCGAACTATAATGAAGTTTTACCCATTTTGACATAAATAATCAAACTAAGAGTTTTGAAAGTAAACAAGCCGAGTATAATCATTAAAGCCTTCACAAAGCATATTGTGACTAGAAATAGTTTTTTTAAGCCTTAACTTCACATTGAAAATGTGGGAAATTGAACTATAATGAAGTTTTACCCATTTTAACATAAATAATCAAACTAAGAGTTTTGAAATTAAACAAGCGGAGTATAATCATTAAGATGTCACAAAGCTTATTGTGACTAGAAATCGTTGTTTTTAGCCTTAACTTCTCGTAGGGAAAGTGGGACATTGGACGATAACGAAGTTTTAACGATTTTGTATAAAATCATAATTCTAATGGTTTTAAAATTTAACAAGACGAGAATAAACATATTTTTTCTACAAACGCTTATTTTTAATAGAAATCGTTGTTTTAAGCCTTAACTTCATATTGGAAACGTGGGAAATCGAACTATAATGAAGTTTTACCCATTTTGACATAAATAATCAAACTAAGAATTTTGAAAGTAAACAAGCCGCGTATAATCATTAAAGCTTTCACAAAGCTTATTGTGACTAGAAATAGTTGTTTTAAGCCTTAACTTCACATTGAAAAAGTGAGAAATCGAACTATAATGATGTTTTACCCCTTTTTGACATAAATAATCAAACTAAGTGTTTTGAAAGTAAACAAGCCGAGTATAATCATTAAAGCCTTCACAAAGCATATTGTGACTAGAAATAGTTGTTTTAAGCCTTAACTTCACATTGAAAACGTGGGAAATCGAACTATAATGAAGTTTTACCCATTTTGACATAAATAATCAAACTAAGAGTTTTGAAAGTAAACAAGCGGAGTATAATCATTAAGATGTCACAAAGCTTATTGTGACTAGAAATCGTTGTTTTTAGCCTTAACTTCACATTGAAAACGTGAGAAATCGAACTATAATGATGTTTTACCCTTTTTGGCATAAATAATCAAACTAAGAGTTTTGAAAGTAAAAAACCGAGTATAATCATTAAAGCCTTAACAAAGCATATTGTGACTAGAAATAGTTGTTTTAAGCCTTAACCTTCACATTGGAAACGTGGGAAATCAAACTATAATGAAGTTTTACCCATTTTGACATAAATAATCAAACTAAGAGTTTTGAAAGTAAACAAGCGGAGTATAATCATTAAGATGTCACAAAGCTTATTGTGACTAGAAATCGTTGTTTTTAGCCTTAACTTCACATTGAAAACGTGAGAAATCGAACTATAATGAAGTTTTACCCATTTTGACATAAATAATCAAACTAAGAGTTTAGAAAGTAAACAAGCCGAGTATAATCATTGAAAACTTCACAATGCGTATTATGACTAGAAATAGTTGTCTTAAGCCTTAACTTCACATTGAAAACGTGGGAAATCGAACTATAATGAAGGTTTACCCATTTTGACATAAATAATCAAACTAAAAGTTTTAAAAGTAAACAAGCCGAGTATAATCATTAAAGCTTTCACAAAGCTTATTGTGACTAGAAATAGTTGTTTTAAGCCTTAACTTCACGTTGAAAATGTGCGAAATCTAACTATAATGAAGTTTTACCAATTTTGACATAAATAATCAAACAAAGAGTTTTGAAAGTAAACGAGTATAATCATTAAAGCCTTCACAATGCATATTGTGACTAGAAATAGTTGTTTTAAGCCTTAACTTCACATTGAAAACGTGAGAAATCGAACTATAATGAAATTTTACCCATTTTGACATAAATAATCAAACTAAGTGTTTTGAAAGTAAACAAGCCGAGTATAATCATTTAAAACTTCACAAAGCATATTGTGACTAGAAATAGTTGTTTTAAGCCTTAGCTTCACATTGAAAACGTGGGAAATCGGACTTTAATGAATTTATACAGATTTTGATATAAATAATCAAACTAATTGTTTTGAAAGTAAACAAGCCGAGTATAATCATTAAAGCCTTCACAAAGCATATTGTGACTAGAAATAGTTGTTTTAAGCCTTAACTTCACATTGAAAATGTGGGAAATCGAACTATAATGAAGTTTTACCCATTTTGACATAAATAATCAAACTAAGAGTTTTGAAAGTAAACAACCCGAGTCAAATCATTAAGATGTCACAAAGCTTATTGTGACTAGAAATCGTTGTTTTCAGCCTTAACTTCACGTAGGCAACGTGGGACATAGGACGATAATAAAGTTTTAACGATTTTGTATAAAATCATAGTTCAAATAGTTTTAAAATTTAACAAGACGAGCATATACATATTTTATCTAAAAACGCTTATTTTTAATAGAAATCGTTGTTTAAAGCCTTAACTTCATATTGGAAACGTGGGAAATCGAACTATAATGAAGTTTTACCCATTTTGACATAAATAATCAAACTAAGAGTTTTGAAAGTAAACAAGCCGAGTATAATCATTAAAGCCTTCACAAAGCATATTGTGACTAGAAATAGTTGTTTTAAGCCTTAACTTCACATTGAAAATGTGGGAAATTGAACTATAATGTAGTTTTACCCATTTTAACATAAATAATCAAACTAAGAGTTTTGAAATTAAACAAGCGGAGTATAATCATTAAGATGTCACAAAGCTTATTGTGACTAGAAATCGTTGTTTTTAGCCTTAACTTCTCGTAGGGAAAGTGGGACATTGGACGATAACGAAGTTTTAACGATTTTGTATAAAATCATAATTCTAATAGTTTTAAAATTTAACAAGACGAGAATAAACATATTTTTTCTACAAACGCTTATTTTTAATAGAAATCGTTGTTTTAAGCCTTAACTTCATATTGGAAACGTGGGAAATCGAACTATAATGAAGTTTTACCCATTTTGACATAAATAATCAAACTAAGAATTTTGAAAGTAAACAAGCCGCGTATAATCATTAAAGCTTTCACAAAGCTTATTGTGACTAGAAATAGTTGTTTTAAGCCTTAACTTCACATTGAAAAAGTTAGAAATCGAACTATAATGATGTTTTACCCCTTTTTGACATAAATAATCAAACTAAGAGTTTTGAAAGTAAAAAAGCCGAGTATAATCATTAAAGCCTTAACAAAGCATATTGTGACTAGAAATAGTTGTTTTAAGCCCTTAACCTTCACATTGGAAACGTGGGAAATCGAACTATAATGAATTTTTACCCATATTTACATAAATAATCAAACTAAGAGTTTTTAAAGTAAACAAGCCGAGTATAATCATTAAAGCTTTCACAAAGCTTATTGTGACTAGAAATAGTTGTTTTAAGCCTTAACTTCACATTGAAAACGTGAGAAATCGAACTATAATGATGTTTTACCCATTTTGACATAAATAATCAAACTAAGTGTTTTGAAAGTAAACAAGCCGAGTATAATCATTAAAGCCTTCACAAAGCATATTGTGACTAGAAATAGTTGTTTTAAGCCTTAACTTCACATTGAAAACGTGGGAAATCGAACTATAATGAAGTTTTACCCATTTTGACATAAATAATCAAACTAAGAGTTTTGAAAGTAAACAAGCCGAGTATAATCATTAAAGCCTTCACAAAGCATATTGTGACTAGAAATAGTTTTTTTAAGCCTTAACTTCACATTGAAAATGTGGGAAATTGAACTATAATGAAGTTTTACCCATTTTAACATAAATAATCAAACTAAGAGTTTTGAAATTAAACAAGCGGAGTATAATCATTAAGATGTCACAAAGCTTATTGTGACTAGAAATCGTTGTTTTTAGCCTTAACTTCTCGTAGGGAAAGTGGGACATTGGACGATAACGAAGTTTTAACGATTTTGTATAAAATCATAATTCTAATGGTTTTAAAATTTAACAAGACGAGAATAAACATATTTTTTCTACAAACGCTTATTTTTAATAGAAATCGTTGTTTTAAGCCTTAACTTCATATTGGAAACGTGGGAAATCGAACTATAATGAAGTTTTACCCATTTTGACATAAATAATCAAACTAAGAATTTTGAAAGTAAACAAGCCGAGTATAATCATTAAAGCTTTCACAAAGCTTATTGTGACTAGAAATAGTTGTTTTAAGCCTTAACTTCACATTGAAAAAGTGAGAAATCGAACTATAATGATGTTTTACCCCTTTTTGACATAAATAATCAAACTAAGTGTTTTGAAAGTAAACAAGCCGAGTATAATCATTAAAGCCTTCACAAAGCATATTGTGACTAGAAATAGTTGTTTTAAGCCTTAACTTCACATTGAAAACGTGGGAAATCGAACTATAATGAAGTTTTACCCATTTTGACATAAATAATCAAACTAAGAGTTTTGAAAGTAAACAAGCGGAGTATAATCATTAAGATGTCACAAAGCTTATTGTGACTAGAAATCGTTGTTTTTAGCCTTAACTTCACATTGAAAACGTGAGAAATCGAACTATAATGATGTTTTACCCCTTTTTGGCATAAATAATCAAACTAAGAGTTTTGAAAGTAAAAAAACCGAGTATAATCATTAAAGCCTTAACAAAGCATATTGTGACTAGAAATCGCTGTTTTAAGCCCAACCTTCACATTGGAAACGTGGGAAATCAAACTATAATGAAGTTTTACCCATTTTGACATAAATAATCAAACTAAGAGTTTTGAAAGTAAACAAGCGGAGTATAATCATTAAGATGTCACAAAGCTTATTGTGACTAGAAATCGTTGTTTTTAGCCTTAACTTCACATTGAAAACGTGAGAAATCGAACTATAATGAAGTTTTACCCATTTTGACATAAATAATCAAACTAAGAGTTTAGAAAGTAAAGAAGCCGAGTATAATCATTGAAAACTTCACAATGCGTATTATGACTAGAAATAGTTGTCTTAAGCCTTAACTTCACATTGAAAACGTGGGAAATCGAACTATAATGAAGGTTTACCCATTTTTACATAAATAATCAAACTAAAAGTTTTAAAAGTAAACAAGCCGAGTATAATCATTAAAGCTTTCACAAAGCTTATTGTGACTAGAAATAGTTGTTTTAAGCCTTAACTTCACGTTGAAAATGTGCGAAATCTAACTATAATGAAGTTTTACCAATTTTGACATAAATAATCAAACAAAGAGTTTTGAAAGTAGCCGAGTATAATCATTAAAGCCTTCACAATGCATATTGTGACTAGAAATAGTTGTTTTAAGCCTTAACTTCACATTGAAAACGTGAGAAATCGAACTATAATGAAATTTTACCCATTTTGACATAAATAATCAAACTAAGTGTTTTGAAAGTAAACAAGCCGAGTATAATCATTTAAAACTTCACAAAGCATATTGTGACTAGAAATAGTTGTTTTAAGCCTTAGCTTCACATTGAAAACGTGGGAAATCGGAGTTTAATGAATTTATACAGATTTTGATATAAATAATCAAACTAATTGTTTTGAAAGTAAACAAGCCGAGTATAATCATTAAAGCCTTCACAAAGCATATTGTGACTAGAAATAGTTGTTTTTTAAGCCTTAACTTCACATTGAAAATGTGGGAAATCGAACTATAATGAAGTTTTACCCATTTTGACATAAATAATCAAACTAAGAGTTTTGAAAGTAAACAACCCGAGTCAAATCATTAAGATGTCACAAAGCTTATTGTGACTAGAAATCGTTGTTTTCAGCCTTAACTTCACGTAGGCAACGCGGGACATAGGGTGATAATAAAGTTTTAACGATTTTGTATAAAATCATTGTTCAAATAGTTTTAAAATTTAACAAGACGAGCATATACATATTTTATCTAAAAACGCTTATTTTTAATAGAAATCGTTGTTTAAAGCCTTAACTTCATATTGGAAACGTGAGAAATCGAACTATAATGAAGTTTTACCCATTTTGACATAAATAATCAAACTAAGAGTTTTGAAAGTAAACAAGCCGAGTATAATCATTTAAAACTTCACAAAGCATATTGTGACTAGAAATAGTTGTTTTAAGCCTAAACTTCACATTGAAAATGTGGGAAATCGAACTATAATGAAGTTTTACCCATTTTGACTTAAATAATCAAACTAAGAGTTTTGAAAGTAAACAAGCGGAGTATAATCATTAAGATGTCACAAAACTTATTGTGACTAGAAATCGTTGTTTTTAGCCTTAACTTCACATTGAAAACGTGAGAAATCGAACTATAATGAAGTTTTACCCATTTTGACATAAATAATCAAACTAAGAGTTTTGAAAGTAAACAAGCCGCGTATAATCATTAAAGCTTTCACAAAGCTTATTGTGACTAGAAATAGTTGTTTTAAGCCTTAACTTCACATTGAAAACGTGAAAAATCGAACTATAATGTTGTTTTACCCCTTTTTGCCATAAATAATCAAACTAAGAGTTTTGAAAGTAAAAAAGCCGAGTATAATCATTAAAGCCTTAACAAAGCATATTGTGACTATAAATCGTTGTTTTAAGCCCTACCTTCACATTGGAAACGTGGAAAATAGAACTATAATGAATTTTTACCCATTTTGACATAAATAATCAAACTAAGAGTTTTGAAAGTAAACAAGCCGAGTATAATCATTAAAGCTTTCATAAAGCTTATTGTGACTAGAAATAGTTGTTTTAAGCCTTAACTTCACATTGAAAACGTGAGAAATCGAACTATAATGATGTTTTACCCATTTTGACATAAATAATCAAACTAAGAGTTTTGAAAGTAAACACGCCGAGTATAATCATTAAAGCCTTCACAAAGCATATTGTGACTAGAAATAGTTGTTTTAAGCCTTAACTTCACATTGAAAACGTGGGAAATCGAACTATAATGAAGTTTTACCCATTTTGACATAAATAAACAAACTAAGAGTTTTGAAAGTAAACAAGCTGAGTATAAACATTAAAGCTTTCACAAAGCTTATTGTGACTAGAAATAGTTGTTTTAAGCCTTAACTTCACATTGAAAATGTGGGAAATCGAACTATAATGAAGTTTTACCCATTTTGACATAAATAATCAAACTAAGAGTTTTGAAAGTAAACAAGCGGAGTATAATCATTAAGATGTCACAAAGCTTATTGTGACTAGAAATCGTTGTCTTTAGCCTTAACTTCACATTGAAAACGTAAGAAATCGAACTATAATGAAGTTTTACCCATTTTGACATAAATAATCAAAGTAAGAGTTTTGAAAGTAAACAAGCCGAGTATAATCATTTAAAACTTCACAAAGGATATTGTGGCTAAAAATAGTTGTTTTAAGCCTTAACTTCACATTGAAAACGTGGAAAATCGAACTATAATGAAGTTTTACCCATTTTGACATAAATAAACAAACTAAGAGTTTTGAAAGTAAACAAGCTGAGTATAAACATTAAAGCTTTCACAAAGCTTATTGTGACTAGAAATAGTTGTTTTAAGCCTTAACTTCACGTTGAAAATGTGCGAAATCTAACTATAATGAAGTTTTACCAATTTTCACATAAATAATCAAACAAAGAGTTTTGAAAGTAGCCGAGTATAATCATTGAAGCCTTCACAATGCATATTGTGACTAGAAATAGTTGTTTTAAGCCTTAACTTCACATTGAAAACGTGAGAAATCGAACTATAATGAAATTTTAGCCATTTTGACATAAATAATCAAACTAAGAGTTTTGAAAGTAAACAAGCCGAGTATAATCCTTTAAAACTTCACAAAGCATATTGTGACTAGAAATAGTTGTTTTAAGCCTTAGCTTCACATTGAAAACGTGGGAAATTAGACTTTAATTAATTTTTACAGATTTTGATATAAATAATCAAACTAAGTGTTTTGAAAGTAAACAAGCCGAGTATAATCATTAAAGCCTTCGCAAAGCATATTGTGACTAGAAATAGTTGTTTTAAGCCTTAACTTCACATTGAAAATGTGGGAAATCGAACTATAATGAAGTTTTACCCATTTTGACATAAATGATCAAACTAATAGTTTTGAAAGTAAACAAGCCGAGTATAATCATTAACCTTCACAAAGCTTATTGGGATTAGAAATAGTTGTTTTAAGCCTTAACTTCACATTGAAAACGTGGGAAATCGAACTATAATGAAGTTTTACCCATTTTGACATAAATAATCAAATTGAGAGTTTTGAAAGTAAACAAGCGGAGTGTAATCATTAAGATGTCACAAAGCTTATTGTGACTAGAAATCGTTGTTTTTAGCCTTAACTTCACATTGAAAACGTGAGAAGTCGAACTATAATGAAGTTTCACCCATTTTGACATAAATAACCAAACTAAGAGTTTTGAAAGTAAACAAGCCGAGTATAATCATTAAAGCTTTCACAAAGCATATTGTGACTAGAAATAGTTGTTTTAAGCCTTAACTTCACTTTGAAAACGTGAGAAATTGAACTATAATGAAGTTTTTACCCATTTTGACATAAATAATCAAACTAAGAGTTTTGAAAGTAAACAAGCCGAGTATAATCATTAAAGCCTTCACAAAACATATTGTGTCTAGAAATAGTTGTTTTAAGCCTTAACTTCACATTGAAAATGTGGGAAATCGAACTATAATGAAGTTTTACCCATTTTGACTTAAATAATCAAACTAAGAGTTTTGAAAGTAAACAAGCGGAGTATAATCATTAAGATGTCACAAGGCTTATTGTGACTAGAAATCGTTGTTTTTAGCCTTAACTTCTCGTAGCGAAAGTGGGACATTGGACGATAACGAAGTTTTAACGATTTTGTATAAAATCAAAATTCTAATAGTTTTAAAATTTAACAAGACGAGCATAAACATATTTTTTCTACAAACGCTTATTTTTAAAAGAAATCGTTGTTTTAAGCCTTAACTTCATATTGGAAACGTGGGAAATCGAACTATAATGAACTTTTACCCATTTTGACATAAATAATCAAACTAAGAGTTTTGAAAGTATTTAACAAGCCGAGTATATTCATTAAAGCTTTCACAAAGCTTATTGTGACTAGAAATAGTTGTTTTAAGCCTTAACTTCACATTGAAAACGTGAGAAATCGAACTATAATGAAGTTATACCCATTTTGACATAAATAATCAAACTAAGAGTTTAGAATAGTAAACAAGCCGAGTATAATCATTAAAGCCTTCACAAAGCATATTGTGACTAGAAATAGTTGTTTTAAGCCTTAACTTCACATTGAAAATGTGGGAAATCGAACTATAATGAAGTTTTACCCATTTTGACTTAAATAATCAAACTAAGAGTTTTGAAAGTAAACAAGCGGAGTATAATCATTAAGATGTCACAAAGCTTATTGTGACTAGAAATCGTTGTTTTTAGCCTTAACTTTCGTAGCGAAAGTGGGACATGGACGATAACGAAGTTTTAACGATTTTGTTTAAAATCAAAATTCAAATAGTTTTAAAATTTAACAAGACGAGCATAAACATATTTTTTCTACAAATGCTTATTTTTAATAGAAATCGTTGTTTTAAGCCTTAACTTCATATTGGAAACGTGGGAAATCGAACTATAATGAAGTTTTACCCATTTTGACATAAATAATCAAACTAAGAATTTTGAAAGTAAACAAGCCAGTATAATCATTAAAGCTTTCACAAAGCTTATTGTGACTAGAAATAGTTGATTTAAGCCTTAACTTCACATTGAAAACGTGAGAAATTGAACTATAATGATGTTTTACCCTTTTTGACATAAATAATCAAACTAAGAGTTTTGAAAGTAAAAAAGCCGAGTATAATCATTAAAGCCTTAACAAAGCATATTGTGACTAGAAATCGTTGTTTTAAGCCCTTAACTTCACATTGGAAATGTGGGAAATCGAACTATAATGAATTTTTACCCATTTTGACATAAATAATCAAACTAAGAGTTTTGAAAGTAAACAAGCCGAGTATAATCATTAAAGCTTTCACAAAGCTTATTGTGACTAGAAATAGTTGTTTTAAGCCTTAACATCACATTGAAAACGTGAGAAATCGAACTATAATGATGTTTTACCCATTTTGACATAAATAATCAAACTAAGTGTTTTGAAAGTAAACAAGCCGAGTATAATCATTAAAGCCTTCACAAAGCATATTGTGACTAGAAATAGTTGTTTTAAGCCTTAACTTCACATTGAAAACGTGGGAAATCGAACTATAACGAAGTTTTACCCATTTTTACATAAATAATCAAACTAAGAGTTTTGAAAGTAAACAAGCGGAGTATAATCGTTAAGATGTCACAAAGCTTATTGTGACTAGAAATCGTTGTTTTTAGACTTAACTTCACATTGAAAACGTGAGAAGTCGAACTATAATGAAGTTTTACCCATTTTGACATAAATAATCAAACTAAGAGTTTTGAAAGTAAACAAGCCGAGTATAATCATTGAAAACTTCACAATGCATATTATGCCTAGAAATAGTTGTTTTAAGCCTTAACTTCACATTGAAAACGTGGGAAATCGAACTATAATGAAGTTTTACCCATTTTGACATAAATAATCAAACTAAAAGTTTTAAAAGTAAACAAGCAAGAGTATAATCATTAAAGCTTTCACAAAGCATATTGTGACTAGAAATAGTTGTTTTAAGCCTTAACTTCACATTGAAAACGTGAGAAATCGAACTATAATGAAGTTTTACCCATTTTGACATAAATAATCAGACTAAGAGTTTTGAAAGTAAACAAGCCGTGTATAATCATTAAAGCCTTCACAAAGCATATTGTGACTAGAAATAGTTGTTTTAAGCCTTAACTTCACATTGAAAATGTGGGAAATCGAACTATAATGAAGTTTTACCCATTTTGACATAAATAATCAAACTAAGAGTTTTGAAATTAAACAAGCGGAGTATAATCATTAAGATGTCACAAAGCTTATTGTGACTAGAAATCGTTGTTTTTAGCCTTAACTTCTCGTAGCGAAAGTGGGACATTGGACGATAACGATGTTTTAACGATTTTGTATAAAATCAAAATTCTAATAGTTTTAAAATTTAACAAGACGAGCATAAACATATTTTTTCTACAAACGCTTATTTTTAAAAGAAATCGTTGTTTTTAGCCTTAACTTCATATTGGAAACGTGGGAAATCGAACTATAATGAACTTTTACCCATTTTGACATAAATAATCAAACTAAGAGTTTTGAAAGTAAACAAGCCGAGTATAATCATTAAAGCTTACACAAAGCTTATTGTGACTAGAAATAGTTGTTTTAAGCCTTAACTTCACATTGAAAACGTGAGAAATCGAACTATAATGAAGTTATACCCATTTTTACATAAATAATCAAACTAAGAGTTTTGAAAGTAAACAAGCCGAGTATAATCATTAAAGCCTTCACAAAGCATATTGTGACTAGAAATAGTTGTTTTAAGCCTTAACTTCACATTGAAAATGTGGGAAATCGAACTATAATGAAGTTTTACCCATTTTGACTTAAATAATCAAACTAAGAGTTTTGAAAGTAAACAAGCGGAGTATAATCATTAAGATGTCACAAAGCTTATGGTGACTAGAAATCGTTGTTTTTAGCCTTAACTTCTCGTAGGGAAAGTGGGACATTGGACGATAACGAAGTTTTAACGATTTTGTATAAAATCATAATTCTAATGGTTTTAAAATTTAACAAGACGAGAATAAACATATTTTTTCTACAAACGCTTATTTTTAATAGAAATCGTTGTTTTAAGCCTTAACTTCATATTGGAAACGTGGGAAATCGAACTATAATGAAGTTTTACCCATTTTGACATAAATAATCAAACTAAGAATTTTGAAAGTAAACAAGCCGCAGTATAATCATTAAAGCTTTCACAAAGCTTATTGTGACTAGAAATAGTTGTTTTAAGCCTTAACTTCACATTGAAAAAGTGAGAAATCGAACTATAATGATGTTTTACCCTTTTTGACATAAATAATCAAACTAAGTGTTTTGAAAGTAAACAAGCCGAGTATAATCATTAAAGCCTTCACAAAGCATATTGTGACTAGAAATAGTTGTTTTAAGCCTTAACTTCACATTGACGTGGGAAATCGAACTATAATGAAGTTTTACCCATTTTGACATAAATAATCAAACTAAGAGTTTTGAAAGTAAACAAGCGGAGTATAATCATTAAGATGTCACAAAGCTTATTGTGACTAGAAATCGTTGTTTTTAGCCTTAACTTCACATTGAAAACGTGAGAAATCGAACTATAATGATGTTTTACCCCTTTTTGGCATAAATAATCAAACTAAGAGTTTTGAAAGTAAAAAACCGAGTATAATCATTAAAGCCTTAACAAAGCATATTGTGACTAGAAATCGCTGTTTTAAGCCCAACCTTCACATTGGAAACGTGGGAAATCAAACTATAATGAAGTTTTACCCATTTTGACATAAATAATCAAACTAAGAGTTTTGAAAGTAAACAAGCGGAGTATAATCATTAAGATGTCACAAAGCTTATTGTGACTAGAAATCGTTGTTTTTAGCCTTAACTTCACATTGAAAACGTGAGAAATCGAACTATAATGAAGTTTTACCCATTTTGACATAAATAATCAAACTAAGAGTTTAGAAAGTAAAGAAGCCGAGTATAATCATTGAAAACTTCACAATGCGTATTATGACTAGAAATAGTTGTCTTAAGCCTTAACTTCACATTGAAAACGTGGGAAATCGAACTATAATGAAGGTTTACCCATTTTTACATAAATAATCAAACTAAAAGTTTTAAAAGTAAACAAGCCGAGTATAATCATTAAAGCTTTCACAAAGCTTATTGTGACTAGAAATAGTTGTTTTAAGCCTTAACTTCACGTTGAAAATGTGCGAAATCTAACTATAATGAAGTTTTACCAATTTTGACATAAATAATCAAACAAAGAGTTTTGAAAGTAGCCGAGTATAATCATTAAAGCCTTCACAATGCATATTGTGACTAGAAATAGTTGTTTTAAGCCTTAACTTCACATTGAAAACGTGAGAAATCGAACTATAATGAAATTTTACCCATTTTGACATAAATAATCAAACTAAGTGTTTTGAAAGTAAACAAGCCGAGTATAATCATTTAAAACTTCACAAAGCATATTGTGACTAGAAATAGTTGTTTTAAGCCTTAGCTTCACATTGAAAACGTGGGAAATCGGAGTTTAATGAATTTATACAGATTTTGATATAAATAATCAAACTAATTGTTTTGAAAGTAAACAAGCCGAGTATAATCATTAAAGCCTTCGCAAAGCATATTGTGACTAGAAATAGTTGTTTTAAGCCTTAACTTCACATTGAAAATGTGGGAAATCGAACTATAATGAAGTTTTACCCATTTTGACATAAATAATCAAACTAAGAGTTTTGAAAGTAAACAACCCGAGTCAAATCATTAAGATGTCACAAAGCTTATTGTGACTAGAAATCGTTGTTTTCAGCCTTAACTTCACGTAGGCAACGCGGGACATAGGGTGATAATAAAGTTTTAACGATTTTGTATAAAATCATTGTTCAAATAGTTTTAAAATTTAACAAGACGAGCATATACATATTTTATCTAAAAACGCTTATTTTTAATAGAAATCGTTGTTTAAAGCCTTAACTTCATATTGGAAACGTGAGAAATCGAACTATAATGAAGTTTTACCCATTTTGACATAAATAATCAAACTAAGAGTTTTGAAAGTAAACAAGCCGAGTATAATCATTTAAAACTTCACAAAGCATATTGTGACTAGAAATAGTTGTTTTAAGCCTAAACTTCACATTGAAAATGTGGGAAATCGAACTATAATGAAGTTTTACCCATTTTGACTTAAATAATCAAACTAAGAGTTTTGAAAGTAAACAAGCGGAGTATAATCATTAAGATGTCACAAAACTTATTGTGACTAGAAATCGTTGTTTTTAGCCTTAACTTCACATTGAAAACGTGAGAAATCGAACTATAATGAAGTTTTACCCATTTTGACATAAATAATCAAACTAAGAGTTTTGAAAGTAAACAAGCCGCGTATAATCATTAAAGCTTTCACAAAGCTTATTGTGACTAGAAATAGTTGTTTTAAGCCTTAACTTCACATTGAAAACGTGAAAAATCGAACTATAATGTTGTTTTACCCTTTTTGACATAAATAATCAAACTAAGAGTTTTGAAAGTAAAAAAGCCGAGTATAATCATTAAAGCCTTAACAAAGCATATTGTGACTATAAATCGTTGTTTTAAGCCCTACCTTCACATTGGAAACGTGGGAAATAGAACTATAATGAATTTTTACCCATTTTGACATAAATAATCAAACTAAGAGTTTTGAAAGTAAACAAGCCGAGTATAATCATTAAAGCTTTCACAAAGCTTATTGTGACTAGAAATAGTTGTTTTAAGCCTTAACTTCACATTGAAAACGTGAGAAATCGAACTATAATGATGTTTTACCCATTTTGACATAAATAATCAAACTAAGAGTTTTGAAAGTAAACACGCCGAGTATAATCATTAAAGCCTTCACAAAGCATATTGTGACTAGAAATAGTTGTTTTAAGCCTTAACTTCACATTGAAAACGTGGGAAATCGAACTATAATGAAGTTTTACCCATTTTGACATAAATAAACAAACTAAGAGTTTTGAAAGTAAACAAGCTGAGTATAAACATTAAAGCTTTCACAAAGCTTATTGTGACTAGAAATAGTTGTTTTAAGCCTTAACTTCACGTTGAAAATGTGGGAAATCGAACTATAATGAAGTTTTACCCATTTTGACATAAATAATCAAACTAAGAGTTTTGAAAGTAAACAAGCAGAGTATAATCATTAAGATGTCACAAAGCTTATTGTGACTAGAAATCGTTGTTTTTAGCCTTAACTTCACATTGAAAACGTGAGAAATCGAACTATAATGAAGTTTTACCCATTTTGACATAAATAATCAAAGTAAGAGTTTTGAAAGTAAACAAGCCGAGTATAATCATTTAAAACTTCACAAAGGATATTGTGGCTAAAAATAGTTGTTTTAAGCCTTAACTTCACATTGAAAACGTGGAAAATCGAACTATAATGAAGTTTTACCCATTTTGACATAAATAAACAAACTAAGAGTTTTGAAAGTAAACAAGCTGAGTATAAACATTAAAGCTTTCACAAAGCTTATTGTGACTAGAAATAGTTGTTTTAAGCCTTAACTTCACGTTGAAAATGTGCGAAATCTAACTATAATGAAGTTTTACCAATTTTCACATAAATAATCAAACAAAGAGTTTTGAAAGTAGCCGAGTATAATCATTAAAGCCTTCACAATGCATATTGTGACTAGAAATAGTTGTTTTAAGCCTTAACTTCACATTGAAAACGTGAGAAATCGAACTATAATGAAATTTTAGCCATTTTGACATAAATAATCAAACTAAGAGTTTTGAAAGTAAACAAGCCGAGTATAATCCTTTAAAACTTCACAAAGCATATTGTGACTAGAAATAGTTGTTTTAAGCCTTAGCTTCACATTGAAAACGTGGGAAATTAGACTTTAATTAATTTTTACAGATTTTGATATAAATAATCAAACTAAGTGTTTTGAAAGTAAACAAGCCGAGTATAATCATTAAAGCCTTCGCAAAGCATATTGTGACTAGAAATAGTTGTTTTAAGCCTTAACTTCACATTGAAAATGTGGGAAATCGAACTATAATGAAGTTTTACCCATTTTGACATAAATGATCAAACTAATAGTTTTGAAAGTAAACAAGCCGAGTATAATCATTAAAACCTTCACAAAGCTTATTGGGATTAGAAATAGTTGTTTTAAGCCTTAACTTCACATTGAAAACGTGGGAAATCGAACTATAATGAAGTTTTACCCATTTTGACATAAATAATCAAATTGAGAGTTTTGAAAGTAAACAAGCGGAGTGTAATCATTAAGATGTCACAAAGCTTATTGTGACTAGAAATCGTTGTTTTTAGCCTTAACTTCACATTGAAAACGTGAGAAGTCGAACTATAATGAAGTTTCACCCATTTTGACATAAATAACCAAACTAAGAGTTTTGAAAGTAAACAAGCCGAGTATAATCATTAAAGCTTTCACAAAGCATATTGTGACTAGAAATAGTTGTTTTAAGCCTTAACTTCACTTTGAAAACGTGAGAAATTGAACTATAATGAAGTTTTTACCCATTTTGACATAAATAATCAAACTAAGAGTTTTGAAAGTAAACAAGCCGAGTATAATCATTAAAGCCTTCACAAAACATATTGTGTCTAGAAATAGTTGTTTTAAGCCTTAACTTCACATTGAAAATGTGGGAAATCGAACTATAATGAAGTTTTACCCATTTTGACTTAAATAATCAAACTAAGAGTTTTGAAAGTAAACAAGCGGAGTATAATCATTAAGATGTCACAAGGCTTATTGTGACTAGAAATCGTTGTTTTTAGCCTTAACTTCGTAGCGAAAGTGGGACATTGGACGATAACGAAGTTTTAACGATTTTGTATAAAATCAAAATTCTAATAGTTTTAAAATTTAACAAGACGAGCATAAACATATTTTTTCTACAAACGCTTATTTTTAAAAGAAATCGTTGTTTTAAGCCTTAACTTCATATTGGAAACGTGGGAAATCGAACTATAATGAACTTTTACCCATTTTGACATAAATAATCAAACTAAGAGTTTTGAAAGTAAACAAGCCGCGTATAATCATTAAAGCTTTCACAAAGCTTATTGTGACTAGAAATAGTTGTTTTAAGCCTTAACTTCACATTGAAAACGTGAGAAATCGAACTATAATGAAGTTATACCCATTTTGACATAAATAATCAAACTAAGAGTTTAGAATAGTAAACAAGCCGAGTATAATCATTAAAGCCTTCACAAAGCATATTGTGACTAGAAATAGTTGTTTTAAGCCTTAACTTCACATTGAAAATGTGGGAAATCGAACTATAATGAAGTTTTACCCATTTTGACTTAAATAATCAAACTAAGAGTTTTGAAAGTAAACAAGCGGAGTATAATCATTAAGATGTCACAAAGCTTATTGTGACTAGAAATCGTTGTTTTTAGCCTTAACTTCTCGTAGCGAAAGTGGGACATTGGACGATAACGAAGTTTTAACGATTTTGTTTAAAATCAAAATTCAAATAGTTTTAAAATTTAACAAGACGAGCATAAACATATTTTTTCTACAAATGCTTATTTTTAATAGAAATCGTTGTTTTAAGCCTTAACTTCATATTGGAAACGTGGGAAATCGAACTATAATGAAGTTTTACCCATTTTGACATAAATAATCAAACTAAGAATTTTGAAAGTAAACAAGCCGCGTATAATCATTAAAGCTTTCACAAAGCTTATTGTGACTAGAAATAGTTGATTTAAGCCTTAACTTCACATTGAAAACGTGAGAAATTGAACTATAATGATGTTTTACCCCTTTTTGACATAAATAATCAAACTAAGAGTTTTGAAAGTAAAAAAGCCGAGTATAATCATTAAAGCCTTAACAAAGCATATTGTGACTAGAAATCGCTGTTTTAAGCCCAACCTTCACATTGGAAATGTGGGAAATCGAACTATAATGAATTTTTACCCATTTTGACATAAATAATCAAACTAAGAGTTTTGAAAGTAAACAAGCCGAGTATAATCATTAAAGCTTTCACAAAGCTTATTGTGACTAGAAATAGTTGTTTTAAGCCTTAACATCACATTGAAAACGTGAGAAATCGAACTATAATGATGTTTTACCCATTTTGACATAAATAATCAAACTAAGTGTTTTGAAAGTAAACAAGCCGAGTATAATCATTAAAGCCTTCACAAAGCATATTGTGACTAGAAATAGTTGTTTTAAGCCTTAACTTCACATTGAAAACGTGGGAAATCGAACTATAACGAAGTTTTACCCATTTTTACATAAATAATCAAACTAAGAGTTTTGAAAGTAAACAAGCGGAGTATAATCGTTAAGATGTCACAAAGCTTATTGTGACTAGAAATCGTTGTTTTTAGACTTAACTTCACATTGAAAACGTGAGAAGTCGAACTATAATGAAGTTTTACCCATTTTGACATAAATAATCAAACTAAGAGTTTTGAAAGTAAACAAGCCGAGTATAATCATTGAAAACTTCACAATGCATATTATGCCTAGAAATAGTTGTTTTAAGCCTTAACTTCACATTGAAAACGTGGGAAATCGAACTATAATGAAGTTTTACCCATTTTGACATAAATAATCAAACTAAAAGTTTTAAAAGTAAACAAGCCGAGTATAATCATTAAAGCTTTCACAAAGCATATTGTGACTAGAAATAGTTGTTTTAAGCCTTAACTTCACATTGAAAACGTGAGAAATCGAACTATAATGAAGTTTTACCCATTTTGACATAAATAATCAAACTAAGAGTTTTGAAAGTAAACAAGCCGTGTATAATCATTAAAGCCTTCACAAAGCATATTGTGACTAGAAATAGTTGTTTTAAGCCTTAACTTCACATTGAAAATGTGGGAAATCGAACTATAATGAAGTTTTACCCATTTTGACATAAATAATCAAACTAAGAGTTTTGAAATTAAACAAGCGGAGTATAATCATTAAGATGTCACAAAGCTTATTGTGACTAGAAATCGTTGTTTTTAGCCTTAACTTCTCGTAGCGAAAGTGGGACATTGGACGATAACGATGTTTTAACGATTTTGTATAAAATCAAAATTCTAATAGTTTTAAAATTTAACAAGACGAGCATAAACATATTTTTTCTACAAACGCTTATTTTTAAAAGAAATCGTTGTTTTTAGCCTTAACTTCATATTGGAAACGTGGGAAATCGAACTATAATGAACTTTTACCCATTTTGACATAAATAATCAAACTAAGAGTTTTGAAAGTAAACAAGCCGCGTATAATCATTAAAGCTTACACAAAGCTTATTGTGACTAGAAATAGTTGTTTTAAGCCTTAACTTCACATTGAAAACGTGAGAAATCGAACTATAATGAAGTTATACCCATTTTTACATAAATAATCAAACTAAGAGTTTTGAAAGTAAACAAGCCGAGTATAATCATTAAAGCCTTCACAAAGCATATTGTGACTAGAAATAGTTGTTTTAAGCCTTAACTTCACATTGAAAATGTGGGAAATCGAACTATAATGAAGTTTTACCCATTTTGACTTAAATAATCAAACTAAGAGTTTTGAAAGTAAACAAGCGGAGTATAATCATTAAGATGTCACAAAGCTTATGGTGACTAGAAATCGTTGTTTTTAGCCTTAACTTCTCGTAGCGAAAGTGGGACATTGGACGATAACGATGTTTTAACGATTTTGTTTATAATCAAAATTCTAATAGTTTTAAAATTTAACAAGACGAGCATAAACATATTTTTTCTACAAACGCTTATTTTTAATAGAAATCGTTGTTTTAAGCCTTAACTTCATATTGGAAACGTGGGAAATCGAACTATAATGAAGTTTTACCCATTTTGACATAAATAATCAAACTAAGAATTTTGAAAGTAAACAAGCCGCGTATAATCATTAAAGCTTTCACAAAGCTTATTGTGACTAGAAATAGTTGATTTAAGCCTTAACTTCACATTGAAAACGTGAGAAATTGAACTATAATGATGTTTTACCCCTTTTTGACATAAATAATCAAACTAAGTGTTTTGAAAGTAAAAAAGCCGAGTATAATCATTAAAGCCTTAACAAAGCATATTGTGACTAGAAATCGCTGTTTTAAGCCCAACCTTCACAATGGAAACGTGGGAAATCGAACTATAATGAATTTTTACCCATTTTGACATAAATAATCAAACTAAGAGTTTTGAAAGCAAACAAGCCGAGTATAATCATTAAAGCTTTCACAAAGCTTATTGTGACTAGGAATAGTTGTTTTAAGCCTTAACATCACATTGAAAACGTGAGAAATCGAACTATAATGATGTTTTACCCATTTTGACATAAATAATCAAACTAAGTGTTTTGAAAGTAAACAAGCCGAGTATAATCATTAAAGCCTTCACAAAGCATATTGTGACTAGAAATAGTTGTTTTAAGCCTTAACTTCACATTGAAAACGTAGGAAATCGAACTATAACGAAGTTTTACCCATTTTGACATAAATAATCAAACTAAGAGTTTTGAAAGTAAACAAGCGGAGTATAATCATTAAGATGTCACAAAGCTTATTGTGACTAGAAATCGTTGTTTTTAGACTTAACTTCACATTGAAAACGTGAGAAGTCGAACTATAATGAAGTTTTACCCATTTTGAAATAAATAATCAAACTAAGAGTTTTGAAAGTAAACAAGCCGAGTATAATCATTGAAAACTTCACAATGCATATTATGCCTAGAAATAGTTGTTTTAAGCCTTAACTTCACATTGAAAACGTGGGAAATCGAACTATAATGAAGTTTTACCCATTTTGACATAAATAATCAAACTAAAAGTTTTAAAAGTAAACAAGCCGAGTATAATCATTAAAGCTTTCACAAAGCATATTGTGACTAGAAATAGTTGTTTTAAGCCTTAACTTCACATTGAAAACGTGAGAAATCGAACTATAATGAAGTTTTACCCATTTTGACATAAATAATCAAACTAAGAGTTTTGAAAGTAAACAAGCCGTGTATAATCATTAAAGCCTTCACAAAGCATATTGTGACTAGAAATAGTTGTTTTAAGCCTTAACTTCACATTGAAAATGTGGGAAATCGAACTATAATGAAGTTTTACCCATTTTGACTTAAATAATCAAACAAAGAGTTTTGAAAGTAAACAAGCGGAGTATAATCATTAAGATGTCACAAAGCTTATTGTGACTAGAAATCGTTGTTTTTAGCCTTAACTTCTCGTAGCGAAAGTGGGACATTGGACGATAACGATGTTTTAACGATTTTGTATAAAATCAAAATTCTAATAGTTTTAAAATTTAACAAGACGAGCATAAACATATTTTTTCTACAAACGCTTATTTTTAAAAGAAATCGTTGTTTTTAGCCTTAACTTCATATTGGAAACGTGGGAAATCGAACTATAATGAACTTTTACCCATTTTGACATAAATAATCAAACTAAGAGTTTTGAAAGTAAACAAGCCGCGTATAATCATTAAAGCTTTCACAAAGCTTATTGTGACTAGAAATAGTTGTTTTAAGCCTTAACTTCACATTGAAAACGTGAGAAATTGAACTATAATGAAGTTATACCCATTTTTACATAAATAATCAAACTAAGAGTTTTGTAAGTAAACAAGCCGAGTATAATCATTAAAGCCTTCACAAAGCATATTGTGACTAGAAATAGTTGTTTTAAGCCTTAACTTCACGTTGAAAATGTGGGAAATCGAACTATAATGAAGTTTTACCCATTTTGACTTAAATAATCAAACTAAGAGTTTTGAAAGTAAACAATCGGAGCATAATCATTAAGATGTCACAAAGCTTATTGTGACTAGAAATCGTTGTTTTTAGCCTTAACTTCTCGTAGCGAAAGTGAAAGTGGGACATTGGACGATAACGAAGTTTTAACGATTTTGTTTAAAATCAAAATTCTAATAGTTTTAAAATTTAACAAGACGAGCATAAACATATTTTTTCTACAAACGCTTATTTTTAATAGAAATCGTTGTTTTAAGCCTTAACTTCATATTGAAAACGTGGGAAATCGAACTATAATGAAGTTTTACCCATTTTGACATAAATAATCAAACTAAGAGTTTTGAAAGTAAACAAGCGGAGTATAATCATTAAGATGTCACAAAGCTTATTGTGACTAGAAATCGTTGTTTTTAGCCTTAACTTCTCGTAGCGAAAGTGGGACATTGGACGATAACGATGTTTTAACGATTTTGTATAAAATCAAAATTCTAATAGTTTTAAAATTTAACAAGACGAGCATAAACATATTTTTTCTACAAACGCTTATTTTTAAAAGAAATCGTTGTTTTTAGCCTTAACTTCATATTGGAAACGTGGGAAATCGAACTATAATGAACTTTTACCCATTTTGACATAAATAATCAAACTAAGAGTTTTGAAAGTAAACAAGCCGCGTATAATCATTAAAGCTTTCACAAAGCTTATTGTGACTAGAAATAGTTGTTTTAAGCCTTAACTTCACATTGAAAACGTGAGAAATCGAACTATAATGAAGTTATACCCATTTTTACATAAATAATCAAACTAAGAGTTTTGAAAGTAAACGAGCCGAGTATAATCATTAAAGCCTTCACAAAGCATATTGTGACTAGAAATAGTTGTTTTAAGCCTTAACTTCACATTGAAAATGTGGGAAATCGAACTATAATGAAGTTTTACCCATTTTGACTTAAATAATCAAACTAAGAGTTTTGAAAGTAAACAAGCGGAGTATAATCATTAAGATGTCACAAAGCTTATTGTGACTAGAAATCGTTGTTTTTAGCCTTAACTTCTCGTAGCGAAAGTGGGACATTGGACGATAACGAAGTTTTAACGATTTTGTTTAAAATCAAAATTCTAATAGTTTTAAAATTTAACAAGACGAGCATAAACATATTTTTTCTACAAACGCTTATTTTAATAGAAATCGTTGTTTTAAGCCTTAACTTCATATTGGAAACGTGGGAAATCGAACTATAATGAAGTTTTACCCATTTTGACATAAATAATCAAACTAAGAATTTTGAAAGTAAACAAGCCGCGTATAATCATTAAAGCTTTCACAAAGCTTATTGTGACTAGAAATAGTTGATTTAAGCCTTAACTTCACATTGAAAACGTGAGAAATTGAACTATAATGATGTTTTACCCCTTTTTGACATAAATAATCAAACTAAGAGTTTTGAAAGTAAAAAAGCCGAGTATAATCATTAAAGCCTTAACAAAGCATATTGTGACTAGAAATCGCAGTTTTAAGCCCAACCTTCACATTGGAAACGTGGGAAATCGAACTATAATGAATTTTTACCCATTTTGACATAAATAATCAAACTAAGAGTTTTGAAAGTAAACAAGCCGAGTATAATCATTAAAGCTTTCACAAAGCTTATTGTGACTAGAAATAGTTGTTTTAAGCCTTAACATCACATTGAAAACGTGAGAAATCGAACTATAATGATGTTTTACCCATTTTGACATAAATAATCAAACTAAGTGTTTTGAAAGTAAACAAGCCGAGTATAATCATTAAAGCCTTCACAAAGCATATTGTGACTAGAAATAGTTGTTTTAAGCCTTAACTTCACATTGAAAACGTGGGAAATCGAACTATAATGAAGTTTTACCCATTTTGACATAAATAATCAAACTAAGAGTTTTGAAAGTAAACAAGCGGAGTATAATCATTAAGATGTCACAAAGCTTATTGTGACTAGAAATCGTTGTTTTTAGACTTAACTTCACATTGAAAACGTGAGAAGTCGAACTATAATGAAGTTTTACCCATTTTGACATAAATAATCAAACTAAGAGTTTTGAAAGTAAACAAGCGGAGTATAATCATTAAGATGTCACAAAGCTTATTGTGACTAGAAATCGTTGTTTTAAGCCTTAACTTCACATTGAAAACGTGAGAAATCGAACTATAATGTTGTTTTACCCCTTTTTGACATAAATAATCAAACTAAGAGTTTTGAAAGTAAAAAAGCCGAGTATAATCATTAAAGCCTTAACAAAGCATATTGTGACTATAAATCGTTGTTTTAAGCCCTACCTTCACATTGGAAACGTGGGAAATAGAACTATAATGAATTTTTACCCATTTTGACATAAATAATCAAACTAAGAGTTTTGAAAGTAAACAAGCCGAGTATAATCATTAAAGCTTTCACAAAGCTTATTGTGACTAGAAATAGTTGTTTTAAGCCTTAACTTCACATTGAAAACGTGAGAAATCGAACTATAATGAAGTTTTACCAATTTTGACATAAATAATCAAACTAAGAGTTTTAAAAGTAAACAAGCCGAGTATAATCATTAAAGCTTTCACAAAGCTTATTGTGACTAGAAATAGATGTTTTAAGCCTTAACTTCACATTGAAAACGTGGGAAATCGAACTATAATGAAGTTTTACCCATTTTGACATAAATAATCAAACTAAGAGTTTTGAAAGTAAACAAGCCGAGTATAATCATTTAAAACTTCACAAAGGATATTGTGGCTAAAAATAGTTGTTTTAAGCCTTAACTTCACATTGAAAACGTGGAAAATCGAACTATAATGAAGTTTTACCCATTTTGACATAAATAAACAAACTAAGAATTTTGAAAGTAAACAAGCTGAGTATAAACATTAAAGCTTTCACAAAGCTTATTGTGACTAGAAATAGTTGTTTTAAGCCTTAACTTCACGTTGAAAATGTGCGAAATCTAACTATAATGAAGTTTTACCAATTTTCACATAAATAATCAAACAAAGAGTTTTGAAAGTAGCCGAGTATAATCATTAAAGCCTTCACAATGCATATTGTGACTAGAAATAGTTGTTTTAAGCCTTAACTTCACATTGAAAATGTGAGAAATCGAACTATAATGAAATTTTAGCCATTTTGACATAAATAATCAAACTAAGAGTTTTGAAAGTAAACAAGCCGAGTATAATCATTTAAAACTTCACAAAGCATATTGTGACTAGAAATAGTTGTTTTAAGCCTTAGCTTCACATTGAAAACGTGGGAAATTGGACTTTAATGAATTTTTACAGATTTTGATATAAATAATCAAACTAAGTGTTTTGAAAGTAAACAAGCCGAGTATAATCATTAAAGCCTTCGCAAAGCATATTGTGACTAGAAATAGTTGTTTTAAGCCTTAACTTCACATTGAAAATGTGGGAAATCGAACTATAATGAAGTTTTACCCATTTTGACATAAATAATCAAACTAAGAGTTTTGAAAGTAAACAATCCGAGTAAAATCATTAAGATGTCACAAAGCTTATTGTGACTACAAATCGTTGTTTTCAGCCTTGACTTCACGTAGGCAACGTGGGACATAGGACGATAATAAAGTTTTAACGATTTTGTATAAAATCATAGTTCAAGTAGTTTTAAAATTTAACAAGACGAGCATATACATATTTTATCTAAAAACACTTATTTTTAATAGAAATCGTTGTTTTAAGCCTTAACTTCATATTGGAAACGTGGGAAATTGAACTATAATGAAGTTTTACCCATTTTGACATAAATAATCAAACTAAGAGTTTTGAAAGTAAACAAGCCGAGTATAATCATTTAAAACTTCACAAAGCATATTGTGGCTAAAAATAGTTGTTTTAAGCCTTAACTTCACATTGAAAACGTGGGAAATCGAACTATAATGAAGTTTTACCCATTTTGACATAAATAATCTAACTAAGAGTTTTTAAAGTAAACAAGCCGAGTATAATCATTAAAGCTTTCACAAAGCTTATTGTGACTAGAAATAGTTGTTTTAAGCCTTAACTTCACATTGAAAACGTGAGAAATCGAACTATAATGAAGTTATACCCATTTTGACATAAATAATCAAACTAAGAGTTTTGAAAGTAAACAAGCGAGATATAATCATTAAAGCCTTCACAAAGCATATTGTGACTAGAAATAGTTGTTTTAAGCCTTAACTTCACATTGAAAATGTGGGAAATTGAACTATAATGAAGTTTTACCCATTTTGACATAAATAATCAAACTAAGAGTTTTGAAATTAAACAAGCGGAGTATAATCATTAAGATGTCACAAAGCTTATTGTGACTAGAAATCGTTGTTTTTAGCCTTAACTTCTCGTAGGGAAAGTGGGACATTGGACGATAACGAAGTTTTAACGATTTTGTATAAAATCATAATTCTAATAGTTTTAAAATTTAACAAGAAGAGCATAAACATATTTTTTCTACAAACGCTTATTGTTAATAGAAATCGTTGTTTTAAGCCTTAACTTCATATTGGAAACGTGGGAAATCAAACTATAATGAAGTTTTACCTATTTTGACATAAATAATCAAACTAAGAGTTTTGAAAGTAAACAAGCCGCGTATAATCATTAAAGCGTTCACAAAGCTTATTGTGACTAGAAATAGTTGATTTAAGCCTTAACTTCACATTGAAAACGTGAGAAATCGAACTATAATGATGTTTTACCCCTTTTTGACATAAATAATCAAACTAAGAGTTTTGAAAGTAAAAAAGCCGAGTATAATCATTAAAGCCTTAACAAAGCATATTGTGACTAGAAATCGCTGTTTTAAGCCCAACCTTCACATTGGAAACGTGGGAAATCGAACTATAATGAATTTTTACCCATTTTGACATAAATAATCAATCTAAGAGTTTTGAAAGTAAACAAGCCGAGTATAATCATTAAAGCTTTCACAAAGCTTATTGTGACTAGAAATAGTTGTTTTAAGCCTTAACATCACATTGAAAACGTGAGAAATCGAACTATAATGATGTTTTACCCATTTTGACATAAATAATCAAACTAAGTGTTTTGAAAGTAAACAAGCCGAGTATAATCATTAAAGCCTTCACAAAGCATATTGTGACTAGAAATAGTTGTTTTAAGCCTTAACTTCACGTTGAAAACGTGGGAAATCGAACTATAATGAAGTTTTACACATTTTGACATAAAAAATCAAACTAAGAGTTTTGAAAGTAAACAAGCGGAGTATAATCATTAAGATGTCACAAAGCTTATTGTGACTAGAAATCGTTGTTTTTAGCCTTAACTTCACATTGAAAACGTGAGAAATCGAACTATAATGAAGTTTTACCCATTTTGACATAAATAATCAAACTAAGAGTTTTGAAAGTAAACAATCCGAGTAAAATCATTAAGATGTCACAAAGCTTATTGTGACTAGAAATCGTTGTTTTCAGCCTTGACTTCACGTAGGCAACGTGGGACATAGGACGATAATAAAGTTTTAACGATTTTGTATAAAATCATAGTTCAAGTAGTTTTAAAATTTAACAAGACGAGCATATACATATTTTATCTAAAAACACTTATTTTTAATAGAAATCGTTGTTTTAAGCCTTAACTTCATATTGGAAACGTGGGAAATCGAACTATAATGAAGTTTTACCCATTTTGACATAAATAATCAAACTAAGAGTTTTGAAAGTAAACAAGCCGAGTATAATCATTTAAAACTTCACAAAGCATATTGTGGCTAAAAATAGTTGTTTTAAGCCTTAACTTCACATTGAAAACGTGGGAAATCGAACTATAATGAAGTTTTACCCATTTTGACATAAATAATCTAACTAGGAGTTTTGAAAGTAAACAAGCCGAGTATAATCATTAAAGCTTTCACAAAGCTTATTGTGACTAGAAATAGTTGTTTTAAGCCTTAACTTCACATTGAAAACGTGAGAAATCGAACTATAATGAAGTTATACCCATTTTGAAATAAATAATCAAACTAAGAGTTTTGAAAGTAAACAAGCCGAGTATAATCATTAAAGCCTTCACAAAGCATATTGTGACTAGAAATAGTTGTTTTAAGCCCTAACTTCACATTGAAAATGTGGGAAATTGAACTATAATGAAGTTTTACCAATTTTGACATAAATAATCAAACTAAGAGTTTTGAAATTAAACAAGCGGAGTATAATCATTAAGATGTCACAAAGCTTATTGTAACTAGAAATCGTTGTTTTTAGCCTTAACTTCTCGTAGGGAAAGTGGGACATTGGACGATAACGAAGTTTTAACGATTATGCATAAAATCATAATTCTAATAGTTTTAAAATTTAACAAGAAGAGCATAAATAATTTTTTCTACAAACGCTTATTTTTAATAGAAATCGTTGTTTTAAGCCTTAACTTCATATTGGAAACGTGGGAAATCGAACTATAATGAAGTTTTACCAATTTTGACATAAATAATCAAACTAAGAGTTTTGAAAGTAAACAAGCCGCGTATAATTATTAAAGCTTTCACAAAGCTTATTGTGACTAGAAATAGTTTTTTTAAGCCTTAACTTCACATTGAAAACGTGAGAAATCGAACTATAATGATGTTTTACCCCTTTTTGACATAAATTATCAAACTAAGAGTTTTGAAAGTAAAAAAGCCGAGTATAATCATTAAAGCCTTAACAAAGCATATTGTGACTAGAAATCGCTGTTTTAAGCCCAACCTTCACATTGGAAACGTGGGAAATCAAACTATAATGAATTTTTACCCATTTTGACATAAATAATCAAACTAAGAGTTTTGAAAGTAAACAAGCCGAGTATAATCATTGAAAACTTCACAATGCATATTATGACTAGAAATAGTTGTTTTAAGCCTTAACTTCACATTGAAAACGTGGGAAATCGAACTATAATGAAGTTTTACCCATTTTGACATAAATAATCAAACTAAAAGTTTTAAAAGTAAACAAGCCGAGTATAATCATTAAAGCTTTCACAAAGCTTATTGTGACTAGAAATAGTTGTTTTAAGCCTTAACTTCACATTGAAAACGTGGGAAATCGAACTATAATGAAGTTTTACCCATTTTGACATAAATAATCAAACTAAGAGTTTTGAAGTAAACAAGCCGAGTATAATCATTAAAGCTTTCACAAAGCTTATTGTGACTAGAAATAGTTGTTTTTAGCCTTAACTTCACGTTGAAAATGTGCGAAATCTAACTATAATGAAGTTTTACCCATTTTGACATAAATAATCAAACAAAGAGTTTTGAAAGTAGCCGAGTATAATCATTAAAGCCTTCACAATGCATATTGTGACTAGAAATAGTTGTTTTAAGCCTTAACTTCACATTGAAAACGTGAGAAATCGAACTATAATAAAATTTTACCCATTTTGAAATAAATAATCAAACTAAGAGTTTTGAAAGTAAACAAGCCGAGTATAATCATTTAAAACTTCACAAAGCATATTGTGACTAGAAATAGTTGTTTTAAGCCTTAGCTTCACATTGAAAACGTGGGAAATCGGACTTTAATGAATTTTTACAGATTTTGATATAAATAATCAAACTAAGTGTTTTGAAAGTAAACAAGCCGAGTATAATCATTAAAGCCTTTCACAAAATATTGTGACTAGAAATAGTTGTTTTAAGCCTTAACTTCACATTGAAAATGTGGGAAATCGAACTATAATGAAGTTTTACCCATTTTGACATAAATAATCAAACTAAGAGTTTTGAAAGTAAACAACCCGAGTAAAATCATTAAGATGTCACAAAGCTTATTGTGACTAGAAATCGTTGTTTTCAGCCTTAACTTCACGTAGGCAACATGGGACATAGAAATCGTAGTTTTAAAATTTAACAAGACGAGCATATACATATTTTATCTAAAAACGCTTATTTTTAATAGAAATCGTTGTTTTAAGCCTTAACTTCATATTGGAAACGTGGGAAATCGAACTATAATGAAGTTTTACCCATTTTGACATAAATAATCAAACTAAGAGTTTTGAAAGTAAACAAGCCGAGTATAATCATTTAAAACTTCACAAAGCATATTGTGACAAGAAATAGTTGTTTTAAGCCTTAACTTCACATTGAAAACGTGGGAAATCGAACTATAATGAAGTTTTACCCATTTTGACATAAATAATCAAACTAAGAGTTTTGAAATTAAACAAGCGGAGTATAATCATTAAGATGTCACAAAGCTTATTGTGACTAGGGAAAGTGGGACATTGGACGATAACGAAGTTTTAACGATTTTGTATAAAATCAAAATTCTAATAGTTTTAAAATTTAACAAGACGAGCATAAACATATTTTTTCTACAAACGCTTATTTTTAATAGAAATCGTTGTTTTAAGCCTTAACTTCATATTGGAAACGTGGGAAATCGAACTATAATGAAGTTTTACCCATTTTGACATAAATAATCAAACTAAGAGTTTTGAAAGTAAACAAGCCGCGTATAATCATTAAAGCTTTCACAAAGCTTATTGTGACTAGAAATAGTTGTTTTAAGCCTTAACTTCACATTGAAAACGTGAGAAATCGAACTATAATGATGTTTTACCCCTTTTTGACATAAATAATCAAACTAAGAGTTTTAAAAGTAAAAAAGCCGAGTATAATCATTAAAGCCTTAACAAAGCATATTGTGACTAGAAATCGCTGTTTTAAGCCCAACCTTCACATTGGAAACGTGGGAAATAGAACTATAATGAATTTTTACCCATTTTGACATAAATAATCAAACTAAGAGTTTTGAAAGTAAACAAGCCGAGTATAAACATTAAAGCTTTCAAAAAGCTTATTGTGACTAGAAATAGTTGTTTTAAGCCTTAACTTCACATTGAAAACGTGAGAAATCGAACTATAATGAAGTTTTACCCATTTTGAAATAAATAATCAAACTAAGAGTTTTGAAAGTAAACAAGCCGAGTATAATCATTAATGCCTTCACAAAGCATATTGTGACTAGAAATAGTTGTTTTAAGCCTTAACTTCACATTGAAAATGTGGGAAATCGAACTATAATGAAGTTTTACCCATTTTGACATAAATAATCAAACTAAGAGTTTTAAAAGTAAACAAGCCGAGTATAATCATTAAAGCTTTAACAAAGCTTATTGTGACTAGAAATAGTTGTTTTAAGCCTTAACTTCACATTGAAAACGTGGGAAATCAAACTATAATGAAGTTTTACCCATTTTGACATAAATAATCAAACTAAGAGTTTTGAAAGTAAACAAGCCGAGTATAATCATTAAAGCTTTCACAAAGCTTATTGTGACTAGAAATAGTTGTTTTAAGCCTTAACTTCTCATTGAAAATGTGCAAAATCTAACTATAATGAAGTTTTACCAATTTTGACATAAATAATCAAACAAAGGGTTTTGAAAGTAGCCGAGTATAATCATTAAAGCCTTCACAATGCATATTGTGACTAGAAATAGTTGTTTTAAGCCTTAACTTCACATTGAAAACGTGAGAAATCGAACTATAATGAAGTTTTACCCATTTTGACATAAATAATCAAACTAAGAGTTTTGAAAGTAAACAAGCCGAGTATAATCATTTAAAACTTCACAAAGCATATTGTGACTAGAAATAGTTGTTTTAAGCCTTAGCTTCACATTAAAAACGTGGGAAATCGGACTTTAATGAATTTTAACCGATTTTGACATAAATAATCAAACTAAGTGTTTTGAAAGTAAACAAGCTGAGTATAATCATTAAAGCCTTCACAAAGCATATTGTGACTAGAAATAGTTGTTTTAAACCTTAACTTCACATTGAAAACGTGGGAAATCGAACTATAATGAAGTTTTACCCATTTGGACATAAATAATCAAACTAAGAGTTTTGAAAGTAAACAAGCCGAGTATAATCATTAAAGCTTTCACAAAGCTTATTGTGACTAGAAATAGTTGTTTTAAGCCTTAACTTCACATTGAAAACGTGAGAAATCGAACTATAATGATGTTATACCCATTTTGACATAAATAATCAAATAAGAGTTTTGAAAGTAAACAAGCCGAGTATAATCATTAAAGCCTTCACAATGCATATTGTGACTAGAAATAGTTGTTTTAAGCCTTAACTTCACATTGAAAATGTGGGAAATCGAACTATAATGAAGTTTTACCCATTTTGACATAAATAATCAAACTAAGAGTTTTGAAAGTAAACAACCCGAGTAAAATCATTAAGATGTCACAAAGCTTATTGTGACTAGAAATCGTTGTTTTCAGCCTTAACTTCACGTAGGCAACGTGGGACATAGGACTATAATAAAGTTTTAACGATTTTGTATAAAATCATAGTTCAAATAGTTTTAAAATTTAACAAGACGAGCATAAACATTATTTTATCTAAAAACGCTTATTTTTAATAGAAATCGTTGTTTTAAGCCTTAACTTCATATTGAAATGTGGGAAATCGAACTATAATGAAGTTTTACCCATTTTGACATAAATAATCAAACTAAGAGTTTTGAAAGTAAACAAGCCGAGTATAATCATTTAAAACTTCACAAAGCATATTGTGACTAGAAATAGTTGTTTTAAGCCTTAACTTCACATTGAAAACGTGGGAAATCAAACTATAATGAAGTTTTACCCATTTTGACATAAATAATCAAATTAAGAGTTTTGAAAGTAAACAAGCCGAGTATAATCATTTAAAACTTCACAAAGCATATTGTGACTAGAAATAGTTGTTTTAAACCTTAGCTTCACATTAAAAACGTGGGAAATCGAACTTTAATGAATTTTTACAGATTTTGACATAAATAATCAAACTAAGTGTTTTGAAAGTAAACAAGCCGAGTATAATCATTAAAGCCTTCACAAAGCATATTGTGACTAGAAATAGTTGTTTTAATCCTTAACTTCACATTGAAAATGTGGGAAATCGAACTATAATGAAGTTTTACCCATTTTGACATAAATAATCAAACTAAGAGTTTTGAAAGTAAACAACCCGAGTAAAATCATTAAGATGTCACAAAGCTTATTGTGACTAGAAATCGTTGTTTTCAGCCTTTACTTCACGTAGGCAACGTGGGACATAGGATGATAATATGTAAGTTTTAACGATTTTGTATAAAATCAAGTTCAAATAGTTTTAAAATTTAACAAGACGAGTATAATCGTATTTTATCTAAAAACGCTTATTTTTAATAGAAATCGTTGTTTTAAGCCTTAACTTCATATTGGAAATGTGGGAAATCGAACTATAATGAAGTTTTACCCATTTTGACATAAATAATCAAACTAAGAGTTTTGAAAGTAAACAAGCCGAGTATAATCATTTAAAACTTCACAAAGCATATTGTGACTAGAAATAGTTGTTTTAAGCCTTAACTTCACATTGAAAACGTGGGAAATCGAACTATAATGAAGTTTTACCCATTTTGACATAAATAATCAAACTAAGAGTTTTGAAAGTAAAAAAGCCGAGTATAATCATTAAAGCTTTCACAAAGCTTATTGTGACTAGAAATAGTTGTTTTAAGCCTTAACTTCACATTGAAAACGTGGGAAATCGAACTATAATGAAGTTTTACCCATTTTGACATAAATAATCAAACTAAGAGTTTTGAAAGTAAACAAGCCGAGTATAATCATTAAAGCTTTCACAAAGCTTATTGTGACTAGAAATAGTTGTTTTTAGCCTTAACTTCACGTTGAAAATGTGCGAAATCCAACTATAATGAAGTTTTACCCATTTTGACATAAGTAATCAAACTAAGAGTTTTGAAAGTAAACAAGCCGAGTATAATCATTTAAAACTTCACAAAGCATATTGTGACTAGAAATAGTTGTTTTAAACCTTAATTTCACATTGAAAACGTGGGAAATCGAACTATAATGAAGTTTTACCAATTTTGACATAAATAAACAAACTAAGAGTTTTGAAAGTAAACAAAAAGAGTATAATCATTAAAGCTTTCACAAAGCTTATTGTAACTAGAAATAGATGTTTTAAGCCTTAACTTCACATTGAAAATGTGGGAAATCGAACTATAATGAAGTATTACCATTTTGACATAAATAATCAAACTAAGAGTTTTGAAAGTAAACAACCGAGTATAATCATTAAAGATGTCACAAAGCTTATTGTGACTAGAAATCGTTGTTTTAAGCCTTAACTTCACATTGAAAACGTTGGACATCGGACTATAATAAAGTTTTACGATTTTGTATAAAATCAAGTTCTAATAGTTTTAAAATTTAACAAGACGAGCATAAATATATTTTATCTACAAACGCTTATTTTAAATAGAAATCGTTGTTTTAAGCCTTAACTTCACATTGAAAACGTGTGAAATCGAACTATAATGAAGTTTTACCCATTTTGACATAAATAATCAAACTAAGAGTTTTGAAAGTAAACAAGCCGAGTATAATCATTAAAGCCTTCACAAAGCATATTGTGATTAGAAATAGTTGTTTTAAGCCTTAACTTCACATTGAAAATGTGGGAAATCGAACTATAATGAAGTTTTACCCATTTTGACATAAATAATCAAACTAAGAGTTTTGAAAGTAAACAAGCCGAGTATAATCATTAAAGCCTGTCACAAAGCATATTGTGACTAGAAATAGTTGTTTTAAGCCTTAACTTCACATTGAAAATGTGGGAAAACGAACTATAATGAAGTTTTACCCATTTTGACATAAATAATCAAACTAAGAGTTTTGAAAGTAAACAAGCCGAGTATAATCATTAAAGCCTTCACAAAGCATATTGTGACTAGAAATAGTTGTTTTAAGCCTTAACTTCACATGGAAAATGTGGGAAATCGAACTATAATGAAGTTTTACCCCTTTTGACAAAAATAATCAAACTAAGTGTTTTGAAAGTAAACAAGGCGAGTATAATCATTAAAGCCTTCACAAAGCATATTGTGACTAGAAATAGTTGTTTTAAGCCTTAACTTCACATTGAAAACGTGGGAAATCAAACTATAATGAAGTTTTACCCATTTTGACATAAATAATCAAACTAAGAGTTTTGAAAGTAAACACACGGAGTAAAATCATTAAGATGTCACAAAGCTTATTGTTCTTAGAAATAGTTTTTTAAACCTTAACTTCACATTGAAAACGTGAGAAATCGAACTATAATGAAGTTTTACCCATTTTGACATAAATAATCAAACTAAGAGTTTTGAAAGTAAACAAGCCGAGTATAATCATTAAAGCCTTCACAAAGCATATTGTGACTAGAAATAGTTGTTTTAAGCCTTAACTTCACATTGAAAATGTAGGAAATCGAACTATAATGAAGTTTTACCCATTTTGACATAAATAATCAAACTAAGAGTTTTGAAAGTAAACAAGCCGAGTATAATCATTAAAGCCTTCACAAAGCTTATTGTGACTAGAAATAGTTGTTTTAAGCCTTAACTTCACATTGAAAACGTGAGAAATCGAACTATAATGAAGTTTTACCCATTTTGACATAAATAATCAAACTAAGAGTTTTGAAAGTAAACAAGCCGAGTATAATCATTAAAGCTTTCACAAAGCTTATTGTGACTAGAAATAGTTGTTTTAAGCCTTAACTTCACATTGAAAACGTGGGAAATCGAACTATAATGAAGTTTTACCTATTTTGACATAAATAATCAAACTAAGAGTTTTGAAAGTAAACAAGCCGAGTATAATCATTAAAGCTTTCACAAAGCTTATTGTGACTAGAAATAGTTGTTTTAAGCCTTAACTTCACATTGAAAATGTGAGAAATCGAACTATAATGAAGTTTTACCCATTTTGACATAAATAATCAAACAAAGAGTTTTGAAAGTAAACAAGCCGAGTATAATCATTAAAGCCTTCACAAAGCATATTGTGACTAGAAATAGTTGTTTTAAGCCTTAACTGCACATTGAAAACGTGGGAAATCGAACTATAATGAAGTTTTACCCATTTTGACATAAATAATCAAACTAAGAGTTTTGAAAGTAAACAAGCCGAGTATAATCATTAAACCTTCACAAAGCTTATTGTGACTAGAAATAGTTGTTTTAAGCCTTAACTTCACATTGAAAACGTGGGAAATCGAACTATAATGAAGTTTTCCCATTTTGACATAAATAATCAAACTAAGAGTTTTGAAAGTAAACAAGCCGAGTATAAAATCATTAAATTCACAAAGCTTATTGTGACTAGAAATAGTTGTTTTAAGCCTTAACTTCACATTGAAAACGTGGGAAATCGAACTATAATGAAGTTTTACCCATTTTGACATAAATAATCAAACTAAGAGTTTTGAAAGTAAACAAGCCGAGTATAATCATTAAAACTTCACAAAGCATATTGTGACTAGAAATAGTTGTTTTAAGCCTTAACTTCACATTGAAAACGTGGGAAATCGGACTATATAATGAAGTTTTACCCATTTTGACATAAATAATCAAACTAAGAGTTTTGAAAGTAAACAAGCCGAGTATAATCATTAAAGCCTTCACAAAGCATATTGTGACTAGAAATAGTTGTTTTAAGCCTTAACTTCACATTGAAAACGTGAGAAATCGAACTATAATGAAGTTTTACCCATTTTGACATAAATAATCAAACTAAGAGTTTTGAAAGTAAACAAGCCGAGTATAATCATTAAAGCCTTCACAAAGCATATTGTGACTAGAAATAGTTGTTTTAAGCCTTAACTTCACATTGAAAACGTGGGAAATCGAACTATAATGAAGTTTTACCCATTTTGACATAAATAATCAAACTAAGAGTTTTGAAAGTAAACAAGCCGAGTATAATCATTAAAGCCTTCACAAAGCTTATTGTGACTAGAAATAGTTGTTTTAAGCCTTAACTTCACATTGAAAACGTGAGAAATCGAACTATAATGAAGTTTTACCCATTTTGACATAAATAATCAAACTAAGAGTTTTGAAAGTAAACAAGCCGAGTATAATCATTGAAAACTTCACAAAGCATATTGTGACTAGAAATAGTTGTTTTAAGCCTTAACTTCACATTAAAAACGTGGGAAATCGAACTATAATGAAGTTTTACCCATTTTGACATAAATGATCAAACTAAGTGTTTTGAAAGTAAACAAGCCGAGTATAATCATTAAAGCCTTCACAAAGCTTATTGTGACTAGAAATAGTTGTTTTAAGCCTTAACTTCACATTGAAAACGTGGGAAATCGAACTATAATGAAGTTTTACCCATTTTGACATAAATAATCAAACTAAGAGTTTTGAAAGTAAACAAGCCGAGTATAATCATTAAAGCCTTCACAAAGCATATTGTGACTAGAAATAGTTGTTTTAAGCCTTAACTTCACATTGAAAACGTGGGAAATCGAACTATAATGAAGTTTTACCCATTTTGACATAAATAATCAAACTAAGAGTTTTGAAAGTAAACAAGCCGAGTATAATCATTAAAGCCTTCACAAAGCATATTGTGACTAGAAATAGTTGTTTTAAGCCTTAACTTCACATTGAAAACGTGGGAAATCGAACTATAATGAAGTTTTACCCATTTTGACATAAATAATCAAACTAAGAGTTTTGAAAGTAAACAAGCCGAGTATAATCATTAAAGATTCACAAAGCTTATTTGACTAGAAATAGTTGTTTTAAGCCTTAACTTCACATTGAAAACGTGAGAAATCGAACTATAATGAAGTTTTACCCATTTTGACATAAATAATCAAACTAAGAGTTTTGAAAGTAAACAAGCCGAGTATAATCATTAAAGCCTTCACAAAGCATATTGTGACTAGAAATAGTTGTTTTAAGCCTTAACTTCACATTGAAAACGTGAGAAATCGAACTATAATGAAGTTTTACCCATTTTGACATAAATAATCAAACTAAGAGTTTTGAAAGTAAACAAGCCGAGTATAATCATTAAAGCCTTCACAAAGCTTATTGTGACTAGAAATAGTTGTTTTAAGCCTTAACTTCACATTGAAAACGTGAGAAATCGAACTATAATGAAGTTTTACCCATTTTGACATAAATAATCAAACTAAGAGTTTTGAAAGTAAACAAGCCGAGTATAATCATTAAAGCTTTCACAAAGCTTATTGTGACTAGAAATAGTTGTTTTAAGCCTTAACTTCACATTGAAAACGTGGGAAATCGAACTATAATGAAGTTTTACCCATTTTGACATAAATAATCAAACTAAGAGTTTTGAAAGTAAACAAGCCGAGTATAATCATTAAAGCTTTCACAAAGCTTATTGTGACTAGAAATAGTTGTTTTAAGCCTTAACTTCACATTGAAAACGTGAGAAATCGAACTATAATGAAGTTTTACCCATTTTGACATAAATAATCAAACTAAGAGTTTTGAAAGTAAACAAGCCGAGTATAATCATTAAAGCCTTCACAAAGCATATTGTGACTAGAAATAGTTGTTTTAAGCCTTAACTTCACATTGAAAACGTGGGAAATCGAACTATAATGAAGTTTTACCCATTTTGACATAAATAATCAAACTAAGAGTTTTGAAAGTAAACAAGCCGAGTATAATCATTAAAAGCCTTCACAAAGCTTATTGTGACTAGAAATAGTTGTTTTAAGCCTTAACTTCACATTGAAAACGTGGGAAATCGAACTATAATGAAGTTTTACCCATTTTGACATAAATAATCAAACTAAGAGTTTTGAAAGTAAACAAGCCGAGTATAATCATTAAATTCACAAAGCTTATTGTGACTAGAAATAGTTGTTTTAAGCCTTAACTTCACATTGAAAACGTGGGAAATCGAACTATAATGAAGTTTTACCCATTTTGACATAAATAATCAAACTAAGAGTTTTGAAAGTAAACAAGCCGAGTATAATCATTAAAACTTCACAAAGCATATTGTGACTAGAAATAGTTGTTTTAAGCCTTAACTTCACATTGAAAACGTGGGAAATCGAACTATAATGAAGTTTTACCCATTTTGACATAAATAATCAAACTAAGTTTTGAAAGTAAACAAGCCGAGTATAATCATTAAAGCCTTCACAAAGCATATTGTGACTAGAAATAGTTGTTTTAAGCCTTAACTTCACATTGAAAACGTGGGAAATCGAACTATAATGAAGTTTTACCCATTTTGACATAAATAATCAAACTAAGAGTTTTGAAAGTAAACAAGCCGAGTATAATCATTAAAGCCTTCACAAAGCATATTGTGACTAGAAATAGTTGTTTTAAGCCTTAACTTCACATTGAAAATGTGGGAAATCGAACTATAATGAAGTTTTACCCATTTTGACATAAATAATCAAACTAAGAGTTTTGAAAGTAAACAAGCGAGAGTATAATTAAAGCCTTCACAAAGCTTATTGTGACTAGAAATAGTTGTTTTAAGCCTTAACTTCACATTGAAAACGTGAGAAATCGAACTATAATGAAGTTTTACCCATTTTGACATAAATAATCAAACTAAGAGTTTTGAAAGTAAACAAGCCGAGTATAATCATTGAAAACTTCAAAGCATATTGTGACTAGAAATAGTTGTTTTAAGCCTTAACTTCACATTGAAAACGTGGGAAATCGAACTATATAATGAAGTTTTACCCATTTTGACATAAATAATCAAACTAAGAGTTTTGAAAGTAAACAAGCCGAGTATAATCATTAAAGCCTTCACAAAGCATATTGTGACTAGAAATAGTTGTTTTAAGCCTTAACTTCACATTGAAAACGTGAGAAATCGAACTATAATGAAGTTTTACCCATTTTGACATAAATAATCAAACTAAGAGTTTTGAAAGTAAACAAGCCGAGTATAATCATTAAAGCCTTCACAAAGCATATTGTGACTAGAAATAGTTGTTTTAAGCCTTAACTTCACATTGAAAACGTGGGAAATCGAACTATAATGAAGTTTTACCCATTTTGACATAAATAATCAAACTAAAGAGTTTTGAAAGTAAACAAGCCGAGTATAATCATTAAAGCCTTCACAAAGCATATTGTGACTAGAAATAGTTGTTTTAAGCCTTAACTTCACATTGAAAACGTGGGAAATCGAACTATAATGAAGTTTTACCCATTTTGACATAAATAATCAAACTAAGAGTTTTGAAAGTAAACAAGCCGAGTATAATCATTAAAGCATTCACAAAGCTTATTGTGACTAGAAATAGTTGTTTTAAGCCTTAACTTCACATTGAAAACGTGAGAAATCGAACTATAATGAAGTTTTACCCATTTTGACATAAATAATCAAACTAAGAGTTTTGAAAGTAAACAAGCCGAGTATAATCATTAAAGCCTTCACAAAGCATATTGTGACTAGAAATAGTTGTTTTAAGCCTTAACTTCACATTGAAAACGTGAGAAATCGAACTATAATGAAGTTTTACCCATTTTGACATAAATAATCAAACTAAGAGTTTTGAAAGTAAACAAGCCGAGTATAATCATTAAAGCCTTCACAAAGCTTATTGTGACTAGAAATAGTTGTTTTAAGCCTTAACTTCACATTGAAAACGTGAGAAATCGAACTATAATGAAGTTTTACCCATTTTGACATAAATAATCAAACTAAGAGTTTTGAAAGTAAACAAGCCGAGTATAATCATTAAAGCTTTCACAAAGCTTATTGTGACTAGAAATAGTTGTTTTAAGCCTTAACTTCACATTGAAAACGTGGAAATCGAACTATAATGAAGTTTTACCCATTTTGACATAAATAATCAAACTAAGAGTTTTGAAAGTAAACAAGCCGAGTATAATCATTAAAGCTTTCACAAAGCTTATTGTGACTAGAAATAGTTGTTTTAAGCCTTAACTTCACATTGAAAATGTGAGAAATCGAACTATAATGAAGTTTTACCCATTTTGACATAAATAATCAAACTAAGAGTTTTGAAAGTAAACAAGCCGAGTATAATCATTAAAGCCTTCACAAAGCATATTGTGACTAGAAATAGTTGTTTTAAGCCTTAACTTCACATTGAAAACGTGGGAAATCGAACTATAATGAAGTTTTACCCATTTTGACATAAATAATCAAACTAAGAGTTTTGAAAGTAAACAAGCCGAGTATAATCATTAAAGCCTTCACAAAGCTTATTGTGACTAGAAATAGTTGTTTTAAGCCTTAACTTCACATTGAAAACGTGGGAAATCGAACTATAATGAAGTTTTACCATTTTGACATAAATAATCAAACTAAGAGTTTTGAAAGTAAACAAGAAGAGTATAATCATTAAAGCCTTCACAAAGCTTATTGTGACTAGAAATAGTTGTTTTAAGCCTTAACTTCACATTGAAAACGTGGGAAATCGAACTATAATGAAGTTTTACCCATTTTGACATAAATAATCAAACTAAGAGTTTTGAAAGTAAACAAGCCGAGTATAATCATTAAAACTTCACAAAGCATATTGTGACTAGAAATAGTTGTTTTAAGCCTTAACTTCACATTGAAAACGTGGGAAATCGAACTATAATGAAGTTTTACCCATTTTGACATAAATAATCAAACTAAGAGTTTTGAAAGTAAACAAGCCGAGTATAATCATTAAAGCCTTCACAAAGCATATTGTGACTAGAAATAGTTGTTTTAAGCCTTAACTTCACATTGAAAATGTGGAAATCGAACTATAATGAAGTTTTACCCATTTTGACATAAATAATCAAACTAAGAGTTTTGAAAGTAAACAAGCCGAGTATAATCATTAAAGCCTTCACAAAGCTTATTGTGACTAGAAATAGTTGTTTTAAGCCTTAACTTCACATTGAAAACGGGAAATCGAACTATAATGAAGTTTTACCCATTTTGACATAAATAATCAAACTAAGAGTTTTGAAAGTAAACAAGCCGAGTATAATCATTAAAGCCTTCACAAAGCTTATTGTGACTAGAAATAGTTGTTTTAAGCCTTAACTTCACATTGAAAACGTGAGAAATCGAACTATAATGAAGTTTTACCCATTTTGACATAAATAATCAAACTAAGAGTTTTGAAAGTAAACAAGCCGAGTATAATCATTGAAAACTTCACAAAGCATATTGTGACTAGAAATAGTTGTTTTAAGCCTTAACTTCACATTGAAAACGTGGGAAATCGAACTATAATGAAGTTTTACCCATTTTGACATAAATAATCAAACTAAGAGTTTTGAAAGTAAACAAGCCGAGTATAATCATTAAAGCTTTCACAAAGCTTATTGTGACTAGAAATAGTTGTTTTAAGCCTTAACTTCACATTGAAAACGTGAGAAATCGAACTATAATGAAGTTTTACCAATTTTGACATAAATAATCAAACTAAGAGTTTTGAAAGTAAACAAGCCGAGTATAATCATTAAAGCCTTCACAAAGCATATTGTGACTAGAAATAGTTGTTTTAAGCCTTAACTTCACATTGAAAACGTGGAGAAATCGAACTATAATGAAGTTTTACCCATTTTGACATAAATAATCAAACTAAGAGTTTTGAAAGTAAACAAGCCGAGTATAATCATTAAAGCCTTCACAAAGCTTATTGTGACTAGAAATAGTTGTTTTAAGCCTTAACTTCACATTGAAAACGTGAGAAATCGAACTATAATGAAGTTTTACCCATTTTGACATAAATAATCAAACTAAGAGTTTTGAAAGTAAACAAGCCGAGTATAATCATTAAAGCTTTCACAAAGCATATTGTGACTAGAAATAGTTGTTTTAAGCCTTAACTTCACATTGAAAACGTGAGAAATCGAACTATAATGAAGTTTTACCCATTTTGACATAAATAATCAAACTAAGAGTTTTGAAAGTAAACAAGCCGAGTATAATCATTAAAGCCTTCACAAAGCATATTGTGACTAGAAATAGTTGTTTTAAGCCTTAACTTCACATTGAAAACGTGGGAAATCGAACTATAATGAAGTTTTACCCATTTTGACATAAATAATCAAACTAAGAGTTTTGAAAGTAAACAAGCCGAGTATAATCATTAAAGCCTTCACAAAGCTTATTGTGACTAGAAATAGTTGTTTTAAGCCTTAACTTCACATTGAAAACGTGAGAAATCGAACTATAATGAAGTTTTACCCATTTTGACATAAATAATCAAACTAAGAGTTTTGAAAGTAAACAAGCCGAGTATAATCATTAAAGCTTTCACAAAGCTTATTGTGACTAGAAATAGTTGTTTTAAGCCTTAACTTCACATTGAAAACGAGAAATCGAACTATAATGAAGTTTTACCCATTTTGACATAAATAATCAAACTAAGAGTTTTGAAAGTAAACAAGCCGAGTATAATCATTAAAGCTTTCACAAAGCTTATTGTGACTAGAAATAGTTGTTTTAAGCCTTAACTTCACATTGAAAACGTGAGAAATCGAACTATAATGAAGTTTTACCCATTTTGACATAAATAATCAAACAAAGAGTTTTGAAAGTAAACAAGCCGAGTATAATCATTAAAGCCTTCACAAAGCATATTGTGACTAGAAATAGTTGTTTTAAGCCTTAACTGCACATTGAAAACGTGAGAAATCGAACTATAATGAAGTTTTACCCATTTTGACATAAATAATCAAACTAAGAGTTTTGAAAGTAAACAAGCCGAGTATAATCATTAAAGCCTTCACAAAGCTTATTGTGACTAGAAATAGTTGTTTTAAGCCTTAACTTCACATTGAAAACGTGGAAATCGAACTATAATGAAGTTTTACCCATTTTGACATAAATAATCAAACTAAGAGTTTTGAAAGTAAACAAGCCGAGTATAATCATTAAATTTTTCACAAAGCTTATTGTGACTAGAAATAGTTGTTTTAAGCCTTAACTTCACATTGAAAACGTGAGAAATCGAACTATAATGAAGTTTTACCCATTTTGACATAAATAATCAAACTAAGAGTTTTGAAAGTAAACAAGCCGAGTATAATCATTAAAACTTCACAAAGCATATTGTGACTAGAAATAGTTGTTTTAAGCCTTAACTTCACATTGAAAACGTGGGAAATCGAACTATAATGAAGTTTTACCCATTTTGACATAAATAATCAAACTAAGAGTTTTGAAAGTAAACAAGCCGAGTATAATCATTAAAGCCTTCACAAAGCATATTGTGACTAGAAATAGTTGTTTTAAGCCTTAACTTCACATTGAAAACGTGGGAAATCGAACTATAAAAGTTTTACCCATTTTGACATAAATAATCAAACTAAGAGTTTTGAAAGTAAACAAGCCGAGTATAATCATTAAAGCCTTCACAAAGCATATTGTGACTAGAAATAGTTGTTTTAAGCCTTAACTTCACATTGAAAACGTGAGAAATCGAACTATAATGAAGTTTTACCCATTTTGACATAAATAATCAAACTAAGAGTTTTGAAAGTAAACAAGCCGAGTATAATCATTAAAGATTCACAAAGCTTATTGTGACTAGAAATAGTTGTTTTAAGCCTTAACTTCACATTGAAAACGTGAGAAATCGAACTATAATGAAGTTTTACCCATTTTGACATAAATAATCAAACTAAGAGTTTTGAAAGTAAACAAGCCGAGTATAATCATTGAAAACTTCACAAAGCATATTGTGACTAGAAATAGTTGTTTTAAGCCTTAACTTCACATTGAAAACGTGGGAAATCGAACTATAATGAAGTTTTACCCATTTTGACATAAATAATCAAACTAAGAGTTTTGAAAGTAAACAAGCCGAGTATAATCATTAAAGCTTTCACAAAGCTTATTGTGACTAGAAATAGTTGTTTTAAGCCTTAACTTCACATTGAAAACGTGAGAAATCGAACTATAATGAAGTTTTACCAATTTTGACATAAATAATCAAACTAAGAGTTTTGAAAGTAAACAAGCCGAGTATAATCATTAAAGCCTTCACAAAGCATATTGTGACTAGAAATAGTTGTTTTAAGCCTTAACTTCACATTGAAAACGTGAGAAATCGAACTATAATGAAGTTTTACCCATTTTGACATAAATAATCAAACTAAGAGTTTTGAAAGTAAACAAGCCGAGTATAATCATTAAAGCCTTCACAAAGCATATTGTGACTAGAAATAGTTGTTTTAAGCCTTAACTTCACATTGAAAACGTGAGAAATCGAACTATAATGAAGTTTTACCCATTTTGACATAAATAATCAAACTAAGAGTTTTGAAAGTAAACAAAGCCGAGTATAATCATTAAAGCCTTCACAAAGCATATTGTGACTAGAAATAGTTGTTTTAAGCCTTAACTTCACATTGAAAACGTGAGAAATCGAACTATAATGAAGTTTTACCCATTTTGACATAAATAATCAAACTAAGAGTTTTGAAAGTAAACAAGCCGAGTATAATCATTAAAGCCTTCACAAAGCATATTGTGACTAGAAATAGTTGTTTTAAGCCTTAACTTCACATTGAAAACGTGGGAAATCGAACTATAATGAAGTTTTACCCATTTTGACATAAATAATCAAACTAAGAGTTTTGAAAGTAAACAAGCCGAGTATAATCATTAAAGCCTTCACAAAGCTTATTGTGACTAGAAATAGTTGTTTTAAGCCTTAACTTCACATTGAAAACGTGAGAAATCGAACTATAATGAAGTTTTACCCATTTTGACATAAATAATCAAACTAAGAGTTTTGAAAGTAAACAAGCCGAGTATAATCATTAAAGCTTCACAAAGCTTATTGTGACTAGAAATAGTTGTTTTAAGCCTTAACTTCACATTGAAAACGTGAGAAATCGAACTATAATGAAGTTTTACCCATTTTGACATAAATAATCAAACTAAGAGTTTTGAAAGTAAACAAGCCGAGTATAATCATTAAAGCCTTCACAAAGCTTATTGTGACTAGAAATAGTTGTTTTAAGCCTTAACTTCACATTGAAAACGTGAGAAATCGAACTATAATGAAGTTTTACCCATTTTGACATAAATAATCAAACTAAGAGTTTTGAAAGTAAACAAGCCGAGTATAATCATTAAAGCCTTCACAAAGCTTATTGTGACTAGAAATAGTTGTTTTAAGCCTTAACTTCACATTGAAAACGTGAGAAATCGAACTATAATGAAGTTTTACCCATTTTGACATAAATAATCAAACTAAGAGTTTTGAAAGTAAACAAGCCGAGTATAATCATTAAAGCCTTCACAAAGCTTATTGTGACTAGAAATAGTTGTTTTAAGCCTTAACTTCACATTGAAAACGTGAGAAATCGAACTATAATGAAGTTTTACCCATTTTGACATAAATAATCAAACTAAGAGTTTTGAAAGTAAACAAGCCGAGTATAATCATTAAAGCCTTCACAAAGCTTATTGTGACTAGAAATAGTTGTTTTAAGCCTTAACTTCACATTGAAAACGTGAGAAATCGAACTATAATGAAGTTTTACCCATTTTGACATAAATAATCAAACTAAGAGTTTTGAAAGTAAACAAGCCGAGTATAATCATTAAAGCCTTCACAAAGCATATTGTGACTAGAAATAGTTGTTTTAAGCCTTAACTTCACATTGAAAACGTGGGAAATCGAACTATAATGAAGTTTTACCCATTTTGACATAAATAATCAAACTAAGAGTTTTGAAAGTAAACAAGCCGAGTATAATCATTAAAGCCTTCACAAAGCATATTGTGACTAGAAATAGTTGTTTTAAGCCTTAACTTCACATTGAAAACGTGAGAAATCGAACTATAATGAAGTTTTACCCATTTTGACATAAATAATCAAACTAAGAGTTTTGAAAGTAAACAAGCCGAGTATAATCATTAAAGCCTTCACAAAGCATATTGTGACTAGAAATAGTTGTTTTAAGCCTTAACTTCACATTGAAAACGTGAGAAATCGAACTATAATGAAGTTTTACCCATTTTGACATAAATAATCAAACTAAGAGTTTTGAAAGTAAACAAGCCGAGTATAATCATTAAAGATTCACAAAGCTTATTGTGACTAGAAATAGTTGTTTTAAGCCTTAACTTCACATTGAAAACGTGAGAAATCGAACTATAATGAAGTTTTACCCATTTTGACATAAATAATCAAACTAAGAGTTTTGAAAGTAAACAAGCCGAGTATAATCATTGAAAACTTCACAAAGCATATTGTGACTAGAAATAGTTGTTTTAAGCCTTAACTTCACATTGAAAACGTGGGAAATCGAACTATAATGAAGTTTTACCCATTTTGACATAAATAATCAAACTAAGAGTTTTGAAAGTAAACAAGCCGAGTATAATCATTAAAGCTTTCACAAAGCTTATTGTGACTAGAAATAGTTGTTTTAAGCCTTAACTTCACATTGAAAACGTGAGAAATCGAACTATAATGAAGTTTTACCCATTTTGACATAAATAATCAAACAAAGAGTTTTGAAAGTAAACAAGCCGAGTATAATCATTAAAGCCTTCACAAAGCTTATTGTGACTAGAAATAGTTGTTTTAAGCCTTAACTTCACATTGAAAACGTGAGAAATCGAACTATAATGAAGTTTTACCCATTTTGACATAAATAATCAAACTAAGAGTTTTGAAAGTAAACAAGCCGAGTATAATCATTAAAGCCTTCACAAAGCTTATTGTGACTAGAAATAGTTGTTTTAAGCCTTAACTTCACATTGAAAACGTGAGAAATCGAACTATAATGAAGTTTTACCCATTTTGACATAAATAATCAAACTAAGAGTTTTGAAAGTAAACAAGCCGAGTATAATCATTAAAGCCTTCACAAAGCTTATTGTGACTAGAAATAGTTGTTTTAAGCCTTAACTTCACATTGAAAACGTGAGAAATCGAACTATAATGAAGTTTTACCCATTTTGACATAAATAATCAAACTAAGAGTTTTGAAAGTAAACAAGCCGAGTATAATCATCATTAAAGCCTTCACAAAGCTTATTGTGACTAGAAATAGTTGTTTTAAGCCTTAACTTCACATTGAAAACGTGAGAAATCGAACTATAATGAAGTTTTACCCATTTTGACATAAATAATCAAACTAAGAGTTTTGAAAGTAAACAAGCCGAGTATAATCATTAAAGCCTTCACAAAGCTTATTGTGACTAGAAATAGTTGTTTTAAGCCTTAACTTCACATTGAAAACGTGAGAAATCGAACTATAATGAAGTTTTACCCATTTTGACATAAATAATCAAACTAAGAGTTTTGAAAGTAAACACCGAGTATAATCATTAAAGCCTTCACAAAGCTTATTGTGACTAGAAATAGTTGTTTTAAGCCTTAACTTCACATTGAAAACGTGAGAAATCGAACTATAATGAAGTTTTACCCATTTTGACATAAATAATCAAACTAAGAGTTTTGAAAGTAAACAAGCCGAGTATAATCATTAAAGCCTTCACAAAGCTTATTGTGACTAGAAATAGTTGTTTTAAGCCTTAACTTCACATTGAAAACGTGAGAAATCGAACTATAATGAAGTTTTACCCATTTTGACATAAATAATCAAACTAAGAGTTTTGAAAGTAAACAAGCCGAGTATAATCATTAAAGCTTTCACAAAGCTTATTGTGACTAGAAATAGTTGTTTTAAGCCTTAACTTCACATTGAAAACGTGGGAAATCGAACTATAATGAAGTTTTACCCATTTTGACATAAATAATCAAACTAAGAGTTTTGAAAGTAAACAAGCCGAGTATAATCATTAAAGCCTTCACAAAGCTTATTGTGACTAGAAATAGTTGTTTTAAGCCTTAACTTCACATTGAAAACGTGAGAAATCGAACTATAATGAAGTTTTACCCATTTTGACATAAATAATCAAACTAAGAGTTTTGAAAGTAAACAAGCCGAGTATAATCATTAAAGCCTTCACAAAGCTTATTGTGACTAGAAATAGTTGTTTTAAGCCTTAACTTCACATTGAAAACGTGAGAAATCGAACTATAATGAAGTTTTACCCATTTTGACATAAATAATCAAACTAAGAGTTTTGAAAGTAAACAAGCCGAGTATAATCATTAAAGCCTTCACAAAGCTTATTGTGACTAGAAATAGTTGTTTTAAGCCTTAACTTCACATTGAAAACGTGAGAAATCGAACTATAATGAAGTTTTACCCATTTTGACATAAATAATCAAACTAAGAGTTTTGAAAGTAAACAAGCCGAGTATAATCATTAAAGCCTTCACAAAGCATATTGTGACTAGAAATAGTTGTTTTTTAAGCCTTAACTTCACATTGAAACGTGAGAAATCGAACTATAATGAAGTTTTACCCATTTTGACATAAATAATCAAACTAAGAGTTTTGAAAGTAAACAAGCCGAGTATAATCATTAAAGCCTTCACAAAGCTTATTGTGACTAGAAATAGTTGTTTTAAGCCTTAACTTCACATTGAAAACGTGAGAAATCGAACTATAATGAAGTTTTACCCATTTTGACATAAATAATCAAACTAAGAGTTTTGAAAGTAAACAAGCCGAGTATAATCATTGAAAACTTCACAAAGCATATTGTGACTAGAAATAGTTGTTTTAAGCCTTAACTTCACATTGAAAACGTGAGAAATCGAACTATAATGAAGTTTTACCCATTTTGACATAAATAATCAAACTAAGAGTTTTGAAAGTAAACAAGCCGAGTATAATCATTAAAGCCTTCACAAAGCTTATTGTGACTAGAAATAGTTGTTTTAAGCCTTAACTTCACACATTGACGTGAGAAATCGAACTATAATGAAGTTTTACCCATTTTGACATAAATAATCAAACTAAGAGTTTTGAAAGTAAACAAGCCGAGTATAATCATTAAAGCCTTCACAAAGCTTATTGTGACTAGAAATAGTTGTTTTAAGCCTTAACTTCACATTGAAAACGTGGGAAATCGAACTATAATGAAGTTTTACCCATTTTGACATAAATAATCAAACTAAGAGTTTTGAAAGTAAACAAGCGAGTATAATCATTAAAGCCTTCACAAAGCTTATTGTGACTAGAAATAGTTGTTTTAAGCCTTAACTTCACATTGAAAACGTGAGAAATCGAACTATAATGAAGTTTTACCCATTTTGACATAAATAATCAAACTAAGAGTTTTGAAAGTAAACAAGCCGAGTATAATCATTAAAACTTCACAAAGCATATTGTGACTAGAAATAGTTGTTTTAAGCCTTAACTTCACATTGAAAACGTGAGAAATCGAACTATAATGAAGTTTTACCCATTTTGACATAAATAATCAAACTAAGAGTTTTGAAAGTAAACAAGCCGAGTATAATCATTAAAGCCTTCACAAAGCATATTGTGACTAGAAATAGTTGTTTTAAGCCTTAACTTCACATTGAAAACGTGAGAAATCGAACTATAATGAAGTTTTACCCATTTTGACATAAATAATCAAACTAAGAGTTTTGAAAGTAAACAAGCCGAGTATAATCATTAAAGCCTTCACAAAGCTTATTGTGACTAGAAATAGTTGTTTTAAGCCTTAACTTCACATTGAAAACGTGAGAAATCGAACTATAATGAAGTTTTACCCATTTTGACATAAATAATCAAACTAAGAGTTTTGAAAGTAAACAAGCCGAGTATAATCATTAAAGCCTTCACAAAGCTTATTGTGACTAGAAATAGTTGTTTTAAGCCTTAACTTCACATTGAAAACGTGAGAAATCGAACTATAATGAAGTTTTACCCATTTTGACATAAATAATCAAACTAAGAGTTTTGAAAGTAAACAAGCCGAGTATAATCATTAAAGCCTTCACAAAGCTTATTGTGACTAGAAATAGTTGTTTTAAGCCTTAACTTCACATTGAAAACGTGAGAAATCGAACTATAATGAAGTTTTACCCATTTTGACATAAATAATCAAACTAAGAGTTTTGAAAGTAAACAAGCCGAGTATAATCATTAAAAGCCTTCACAAAGCTTATTGTGACTAGAAATAGTTGTTTTAAGCCTTAACTTCACATTGAAAACGTGAGAAATCGAACTATAATGAAGTTTTACCCATTTTGACATAAATAATCAAACTAAGAGTTTTGAAAGTAAACAAGCCGAGTATAATCATTAAAGCCTTCACAAAGCTTATTGTGACTAGAAATAGTTGTTTTAAGCCTTAACTTCACATTGAAAACGTGAGAAATCGAACTATAATGAAGTTTTACCCATTTTGACATAAATAATCAAACTAAGAGTTTTGAAAGTAAACAAGCCGAGTATAATCATTAAAGCCTTCACAAAGCATATTGTGACTAGAAATAGTTGTTTTAAGCCTTAACTTCACATTGAAAACGTGAGAAATCGAACTATAATGAAGTTTTACCCATTTTGACATAAATAATCAAACTAAGAGTTTTGAAAGTAAACAAGCCGAGTATAATCATTAAAGCCTTCACAAAGCTTATTGTGACTAGAAATAGTTGTTTTAAGCCTTAACTTCACATTGAAAACGTGAGAAATCGAACTATAATGAAGTTTTACCCATTTTGACATAAATAATCAAACTAAGAGTTTTGAAAGTAAACAAGCCGAGTATAATCATTAAAAACTTCACAAAGGATATTGTGACTAGAAATAGTTGTTTTAAGCCTTAACTTCACATTGAAAACGTGGAAATCGAACTATAATGAAGTTTTACCCATTTTGACATAAATATTCAAACTAAGAGTTTTGAAAGTAAACAAGCCGAGTATAATCATTAAAGCCTTCACAAAGCTTATTGTGACTAGAAATAGTTGTTTTAAGCCTTAACTTCACATTGAAAACGTGAGAAATCGAACTATAATGAAGTTTTACCATTTTGACATAAATAATCAAACTAAGAGTTTTGAAAGTAAACAAGATGAGTATAATCATTAAAGCCTTCACAAAGCTTATTGTGACTAGAAATAGTTGTTTTAAGCCTTAACTTCACATTGAAAACGTGAGAAATCGAACTATAATGAAGTTTTACCCATTTTGACATAAATAATCAAACTAAGAGTTTTGAAAGTAAACAAGCCGAGTATAATCATTAAAGCCTTCACAAAGCATATTGTGACTAGAAATAGTTGTTTTAAGCCTTAACTTCACATTGAAAACGTGGGAAATCGAACTATAATGAAGTTTTACCCATTTTGACATAAATAATCAAACTAAGAGTTTTGAAAGTAAACAAGCCGAGTATAATCATTAAAGCCTTCACAAAGCTTATTGTGACTAGAAATAGTTGTTTTAAGCCTTAACTTCACATTGAAAACGTGAGAAATCGAACTATAATGAAGTTTTACCCATTTTGACATAAATAATCAAACTAAGAGTTTTGAAAGTAAACAAGCCGAGTATAATCATTAAAGCCTTCACAAAGCTTATTGTGACTAGAAATAGTTGTTTTAAGCCTTAACTTCACATTGAAAACGTGAGAAATCGAACTATAATGAAGTTTTACCCATTTTGACATAAATAATCAAACTAAGAGTTTTGAAAGTAAACAAGCCGAGTATAATCATTGAAAACTTCACAAAGCATATTGTGACTAGAAATAGTTGTTTTAAGCCTTAACTTCACATTGAAAACGTGGGAAATCGAACTATAATGAAGTTTTACCCATTTTGACATAAATAATCAAACTAAGAGTTTTGAAAGTAAACAAGCCGAGTATAATCATTAAAGCTTTCACAAAGCTTATTGTGACTAGAAATAGTTGTTTTAAGCCTTAACTTCACATTGAAACGTGAGAAATCGAACTATAATGAAGTTTTACCCATTTTGACATAAATAATCAAACTAAGAGTTTTGAAAGTAAACAAGCCGAGTATAATCATTAAAGCCTTCACAAAGCTTATTGTGACTAGAAATAGTTGTTTTAAGCCTTAACTTCACATTGAAAACGTGAGAAATCGAACTATAATGAAGTTTTACCCATTTTGACATAAATAATCAAACTAAGAGTTTTGAAAGTAAACAAGCCGAGTATAATCATTAAAGCCTTCACAAAGCTTATTGTGACTAGAAATAGTTGTTTTAAGCCTTAACTTCACATTGAAAACGTGAGAAATCGAACTATAATGAAGTTTTACCCATTTTGACATAAATAATCAAACTAAGAGTTTTGAAAGTAAACAAGCCGAGTATAATCATTAAAGCCTTCACAAAGCATATTGTGACTAGAAATAGTTGTTTTAAGCCTTAACTTCACATTGAAAACGTGGGAAATCGAACTATAATGAAGTTTTACCCATTTTGACATAAATAATCAAACTAAGAGTTTTGAAAGTAAACAAGCCGAGTATAATCATTAAAGCCTTCACAAAGCATATTGTGACTAGAAATAGTTGTTTTAAGCCTTAACTTCACATTGAAAACGTGAGAAATCGAACTATAATGAAGTTTTACCCATTTTGACATAAATAATCAAACTAAGAGTTTTGAAAGTAAACAAGCCGAGTATAATCATTAAAGCCTTCACAAAGCTTATTGTGACTAGAAATAGTTGTTTTAAGCCTTAACTTCACATTGAAAACGTGAGAAATCGAACTATAATGAAGTTTTACCCATTTTGACATAAATAATCAAACTAAGAGTTTTGAAAGTAAACAAGCCGAGTATAATCATTAAAGCCTTCACAAAGCTTATTGTGACTAGAAATAGTTGTTTTAAGCCTTAACTTCACATTGAAAACGTGAGAAATCGAACTATAATGAAGTTTTACATTTTTTGACATAAATAATCAAACTCAAAGAGTTTGAAAAAGTAAACAAGCCGAGTATAATCATTAAAGCCTTCACAAAGCTTATTGTGACTAGAAATAGTTGTTTTAAGCCTTAACTTCACATTGAAAACGTGAGAAATCGAACTATAATGAAGTTTTACCCATTTTGACATAAATAATCAAACTAAGAGTTTTGAAAGTAAACAAGCCGAGTATAATCATTAAAGCCTTCACAAAGCTTATTGTGACTAGAAATAGTTGTTTTAAGCCTTAACTTCACATTGAAAACGTGAGAAATCGAACTATAATGAAGTTTTACCCATTTTGACATAAATAATCAAACTAAGAGTTTTGAAAGTAAACAAGCCGAGTATAATCATTAAAGCCTTCACAAAGCTTATTGTGACTAGAAATAGTTGTTTTAAGCCTTAACTTCACATTGAAAACGTGTGGGAAATCGAACTATAATGAAGTTTTACCCATTTTGACATAAATAATCAAACTAAGAGTTTTGAAAGTAAACAAGCCGAGTATAATATTAAAGCCTTCACAAAGCTTATTGTGACTAGAAATAGTTGTTTTAAGCCTTAACTTCACATTGAAAACGTGAGAAATCGAACTATAATGAAGTTTTACCCATTTTGACATAAATAATCAAACTAAGAGTTTTGAAAGTAAACAAGCCGAGTATAATCATTAAAATTTCACAAAGCTTATTGTGACTAGAAATAGTTGTTTTAAGCCTTAACTTCACATTGAAAACGTGAGAAATCGAACTATAATGAAGTTTTACCCATTTTGACATAAATAATCAAACTAAGAGTTTTGAAAGTAAACAAGCCGAGTATAATCATTAAAGCTTTCACAAAGCTTATTGTGACTAGAAATAGTTGTTTTAAGCCTTAACTTCACATTGAAAACGTGAGAAATCGAACTATAATGAAGTTTTACCCATTTTGACATAAATAATCAAACTAAGAGTTTTGAAAGTAAACAAGCCGAGTATAATCATTAAAGCCTTCACAAAGCATATTATGACTAGAAATAGTTGTTTTAAGCCTTAACTTCACATTGAAAACGTGAGAAATCGAACTATAATGAAGTTTTACCCATTTTGACATAAATAATCAAACTAAGAGTTTTGAAAGTAAACAAGCCGAGTATAATCATTAAAGCCTTCACAAAGCTTATTGTGACTAGAAATAGTTGTTTTAAGCCTTAACTTCACATTGAAAACGTGAGAAATCGAACTATAATGAAGTTTTACCCATTTTGACATAAATAATCAAACTAAGAGTTTTGAAAGTAAACAAGCCGAGTATAATCATTAAAGCCTTCACAAAGCTTATTGTGACTAGAAATAGTTGTTTTAAGCCTTAACTTCACATTGAAAACGTGAGAAATCGAACTATAATGAAGTTTTACCCATTTTGACATAAATAATCAAACTAAGAGTTTTGAAAGTAAACAAGCCGAGTATAATCATTAAAGCCTTCACAAAGCTTATTGTGACTAGAAATAGTTGTTTTAAGCCTTAACTTCACATTGAAAACGTGAGAAATCGAACTATAATGAAGTTTTACCCATTTTGACATAAATAATCAAACTAAGAGTTTTGAAAGTAAACAAGCCGAGTATAATCATTAAAGCCTTCACAAAGCTTATTGTGACTAGAAATAGTTGTTTTAAGCCTTAACTTCACATTGAAAACGTGAGAAATCGAACTATAATGAAGTTTTACCCATTTTGACATAAATAATCAAACTAAGAGTTTTGAAAGTAAACAAGCCGAGTATAATCATTAAAGCTTTCACAAAGCTTATTGTGACTAGAAAGAAATAGTTGTTTTAAGCCTTAACTTCACATTGAAAACGTGAGAAATCGAACTATAATGAAGTTTTACCCATTTTGACATAAATAATCAAACTAAGAGTTTTGAAAGTAAACAAGCCGAGTATAATCATTAAAGCCTTCACAAAGCTTATTGTGACTAGAAATAGTTGTTTTAAGCCTTAACTTCACATTGAAAACGTGAGAAATCGAACTATAATGAAGTTTTACCCATTTTGACATAAATAATCAAACTAAGAGTTTTGAAAGTAAACAAGCCGAGTATAATCATTAAAGCCTTCACAAAGCTTATTGTGACTAGAAATAGTTGTTTTAAGCCTTAACTTCACATTGAAAACGTGAGAAATCGAACTATAATGAAGTTTTACCCATTTTGACATAAATAATCAAACTAAGAGTTTTGAAAGTAAACAAGCCGAGTATAATCATTAAAGCCTTCACAAAGCATATTGTGACTAGAAATAGTTGTTTTAAGCCTTAACTTCACATTGAAAACGTGGAGAAATCGAACTATAATGAAGTTTTACCCATTTTGACATAAATAATCAAACTAAGAGTTTTGAAAGTAAACAAGCCGAGTATAATCATTAAAGCTTTCACAAAGCTTATTGTGACTAGAAATAGTTGTTTTAAGCCTTAACTTCACATTGAAAACGTGAGAAATCGAACTATAATGAAGTTTTACCCATTTTGACATAAATAATCAAACTAAGAGTTTGAAAGTAAACAAGCCGAGTATAATCATTAAAGCCTTCACAAAGCTTATTGTGACTAGAAATAGTTGTTTTAAGCCTTAACTTCACATTGAAAACGTGGGAAATCGAACTATAATGAAGTTTTACCCATTTTGACATAAATAATCAAACTAAGAGTTTTGAAAGTAAACAAGCCGAGTATAATCATTAAAGCCTTCACAAAGCTTATTGTGACTAGAAATAGTTGTTTTAAGCCTTAACTTCACATTGAAAACGTGAGAAATCGAACTATAATGAAGTTTTACCCATTTTGACATAAATAATCAAACTAAGAGTTTTGAAAGTAAACAAGCCGAGTATAATCATTAAAGCCTTCACAAAGCTTATTGTGACTAGAAATAGTTGTTTTAAGCCTTAACTTCACATTGAAAACGTGAGAAATCGAACTATAATGAAGTTTTACCCATTTTGACATAAATAATCAAACTAAGAGTTTTGAAAGTAAACAAGCCGAGTATAATCATTAAAGCCTTCACAAAGCTTATTGTGACTAGAAATAGTTGTTTTAAGCCTTAACTTCACATTGAAAACGTGAGAAATCGAACTATAATGAAGTTTTACCCATTTTGACATAAATAATCAAACTAAGAGTTTTGAAAGTAAACAAGCCGAGTATAATCATTGAAAACTTCACAAAGCATATTGTGACTAGAAATAGTTGTTTTAAGCCTTAACTTCACATTGAAAACGTGGGAAATCGAACTATAATGAAGTTTTACCCATTTTGACATAAATAATCAAACTAAGAGTTTTGAAAGTAAACAAGCCGAGTATAATCATTAAAGCTTTCACAAAGCTTATTGTGACTAGAAATAGTTGTTTTAAGCCTTAACTTCACATTGAAAACGTGAGAAATCGAACTATAATGAAGTTTTACCCATTTTGACATAAATAATCAAACTAAGAGTTTTGAAAGTAAACAAGCCGAGTATAATCATTAAAGCCTTCACAAAGCTTATTGTGACTGACTAGAAATAGTTGTTTTAAGCCTTAACTTCACATTGAAAACGTGGGAAATCGAACTATAATGAAGTTTTACCCATTTTGACATAAATAATCAAACTAAGAGTTTTGAAAGTAAACAAGCGAGTATAATCATTAAAGCCTTCACAAAGCTTATTGTGACTAGAAATAGTTGTTTTAAGCCTTAACTTCACATTGAAAACGTGAGAAATCGAACTATAATGAAGTTTTACCCATTTTGACATAAATAATCAAACTAAGAGTTTTGAAAGTAAACAAGCCGAGTATAATCATTAAAGCCTTCACAAAGCTTATTGTGACTAGAAATAGTTGTTTTAAGCCTTAACTTCACATTGAAAACGTGAGAAATCGAACTATAATGAAGTTTTACCCATTTTGACATAAATAATCAAACTAAGAGTTTTGAAAGTAAACAAGCCGAGTATAATCATTAAAGCTTTCACAAAGCTTATTGTGACTAGAAATAGTTGTTTTAAGCCTTAACTTCACATTGAAAACGTGAGAAATCGAACTATAATGAAGTTTTACCCATTTTGACATAAATAATCAAACTAAGAGTTTTGAAAGTAAACAAGCCGAGTATAATCATTAAAGCCTTCACAAAGCATATTGTGACTAGAAATAGTTGTTTTAAGCCTTAACTTCACATTGAAAATGAGAAATCGAACTATAATGAAGTTTTACCCATTTTGACATAAATAATCAAACTAAGAGTTTTGAAAGTAAACAAGCCGAGTATAATCATTAAAGCCTTCACAAAGCTTATTGTGACTAGAAATAGTTGTTTTAAGCCTTAACTTCACATTGAAAACGTGAGAAATCGAACTATAATGAAGTTTTACCCATTTTGACATAAATAATCAAACTAAGAGTTTTGAAAGTAAACAAGCCGAGTATAATCATTAAAAACTTCACAAAGGATATTGTGACTAGAAATAGTTGTTTTAAGCCTTAACTTCACATTGAAAACGTGGGAAATCGAACTATAAGGAAGTTTTACCCATTTTGACATAAATAATCAAACTAAGAGTTTTGAAAGTAAACAAAGCCGAGTATAATTAAAGCTTTCACAAAGCTTATTGTGACTAGAAATAGTTGTTTTAAGCCTTAACTTCACATTGAAAACGTGAGAAATCGAACTATAATGAAGTTTTACCCATTTTGACATAAATAATCAAACTAAGAGTTTTGAAAGTAAACAAGCCGAGTATAATCATTAAAGCCTTCACAAAGCTTATTGTGACTAGAAATAGTTGTTTTAAGCCTTAACTTCACATTGAAAACGTGAGAAATCGAACTATAATGAAGTTTTACCCATTTTGACATAAATAATCAAACTAAGAGTTTTGAAAGTAAACAAGCCGAGTATAATCATTAAAGCCTTCACAAAGCTTATTGTGACTAGAAATAGTTGTTTTAAGCCTTAACTTCACATTGAAAACGTGGGAAATCGAACTATAATGAAGTTTTACCCATTTTGACATAAATAATCAAACTAAGAGTTTTGAAAGTAAACAAGCCGAGTATAATCATTAAAGCTTTCACAAAGCTTATTGTGACTAGAAATAGTTGTTTTAAGCCTTAACTTCACATTGAAACGTGAGAAATCGAACTATAATGAAGTTTTACCCATTTTGACATAAATAATCAAACTAAGAGTTTTGAAAGTAAACAAGCCGAGTATAATCATTGAAAACTTCACAAAGCATATTGTGACTAGAAATAGTTGTTTTAAGCCTTAACTTCACATTGAAAACGTGGGAAATCGAACTATAATGAAGTTTTACCCATTTTGACATAAATAATCAAACTAAGAGTTTTGAAAGTAAACAAGCCGAGTATAATCATTAAAGCTTTCACAAAGCTTATTGTGACTAGAAATAGTTGTTTTAAGCCTTAACTTCACATTGAAACGTGAGAAATCGAACTATAATGAAGTTTTACCCATTTTGACATAAATAATCAAACTAAGAGTTTTGAAAGTAAACAAGCCGAGTATAATCATTAAAGCCTTCACAAAGCTTATTGTGACTAGAAATAGTTGTTTTAAGCCTTAACTTCACATTGAAAACGTGAGAAATCGAACTATAATGAAGTTTTACCCATTTTGACATAAATAATCAAACTAAGAGTTTTGAAAGTAAACAAGCCGAGTATAATCATTAAATTTTATCACAAAGCTTATTGTGACTAGAAATAGTTGTTTTAAGCCTTAACTTCACATTGAAAACGTGAGAAATCGAACTATAATGAAGTTTTACCCATTTTGACATAAATAATCAAACTAAGAGTTTTGAAAGTAAACAAGCCGAGTATAATCATTAAAGCCTTCACAAAGCATATTGTGACTAGAAATAGTTGTTTTAAGCCTTAACTTCACATTGAAAACGTGGGAAATCGAACTATAATGAAGTTTTACCCATTTTGACATAAATAATCAAACTAAGAGTTTTGAAAGTAAACAAGCCGAGTATAATCATTAAAGCCTTCACAAAGCTTATTGTGACTAGAAATAGTTGTTTTAAGCCTTAACTTCACATTGAAAACGTGAGAAATCGAACTATAATGAAGTTTTACCCATTTTGACATAAATAATCAAACTAAGAGTTTTGAAAGTAAACAAGCCGAGTATAATCATTTTTTCACAAGCATATTGTGACTAGAAATAGTTGTTTTAAGCCTTAACTTCACATTGAAAACGTGAGAAATCGAACTATAATGAAGTTTTACCCATTTTGACATAAATAATCAAACTAAGAGTTTTGAAAGTAAACAAGCCGAGTATAATCATTAAAGCTTTCACAAAGCTTATTGTGACTAGAAATAGTTGTTTTAAGCCTTAACTTCACATTGAAAACGTGAGAAATCGAACTATAATGAAGTTTTACCCATTTTGACATAAATAATCAAACTAAGAGTTTTGAAAGTAAAAAAGCCGAGTATAATCATTAAAGCCTTCACAAAGCATATTGTGACTAGAAATAGTTGTTTTAAGCCTTAACTTCACATTGAAAACGTGAGAAATCGAACTATAATGAAGTTTTACCCATTTTGACATAAATAATCAAACTAAGAGTTTTGAAAGTAAACAAGCCGAGTATAATCATTAAAGCCTTCACAAAGCTTATTGTGACTAGAAATAGTTGTTTTAAGCCTTAACTTCACATTGAAAACGTGAGAAATCGAACTATAATGAAGTTTTACCCATTTTGACATAAATAATCAAACTAAGAGTTTTGAAAGTAAACAAGCCGAGTATAATCATTAAAGCCTTCACAAAGCTTATTGTGACTAGAAATAGTTGTTTTAAGCCTTAACTTCACATTGAAAACGAGAAATCGAACTATAATGAAGTTTTACCCATTTTGACATAAATAATCAAACTAAGAGTTTTGAAAGTAAACAAGCCGAGTATAATCATTAAAGCCTTCACAAAGCTTATTGTGACTAGAAATAGTTGTTTTAAGCCTTAACTTCACATTGAAAACGTGGGAAATCGAACTATAATGAAGTTTTACCCATTTTGACATAAATAATCAAACTAAGAGTTTTGAAAGTAAACAAGCGAGTATAATCATTAAAGCCTTCACAAAGCTTATTGTGACTAGAAATAGTTGTTTTAAGCCTTAACTTCACATTGAAAACGTGAGAAATCGAACTATAATGAAGTTTTACCCATTTTGACATAAATAATCAAACTAAGAGTTTTGAAAGTAAACAAGCCGAGTATAATCATTAAAGCCTTCACAAAGCTTATTGTGACTAGAAATAGTTGTTTTAAGCCTTAACTTCACATTGAAAACGTGGGAAATCGAACTATAATGAAGTTTTACCCATTTTGACATAAATAATCAAACTAAGAGTTTTGAAAGTAAACAAGCCGAGTATAATCATTAAAGCCTTCACAAAGCTTATTGTGACTAGAAATAGTTGTTTTAAGCCTTAACTTCACATTGAAAACGTGAGAAATCGAACTATAATGAAGTTTTACCCATTTTGACATAAATAATCAAACTAAGAGTTTTGAAAGTAAACAAGCCGAGTATAATCATTAAAGCCTTCACAAAGCATATTGTGACTAGAAATAGTGTTTTAAGCCTTAACTTCACATTGAAAATGTGGGAAATCGAACTATAATGAAGTTTTACCCATTTTGACATAAATAATCAAACTAAGAGTTTTGAAAGTAAACAAGCCGAGTATAATCATTAAAGCCTTCACAAAGCTTATTGTGACTAGAAATAGTTGTTTTAAGCCTTAACTTCACATTGAAAACGTGAGAAATCGAACTATAATGAAGTTTTACCCATTTTGACATAAATAATCAAACTAAGAGTTTTGAAAGTAAACAAGCCGAGTATAATCATTGAAAACTTCACAAAGCATATTGTGACTAGAAATAGTTGTTTTAAGCCTTAACTTCACATTGAAAACGTGGGAAATCGAACTATAATGAAGTTTTACCCATTTTGACACATAAATAATCAAACTAAGAGTTTTGAAAGTAAACAAGCCGAGTATAATCATTAAAGCCTTTCACAAAGCTTATTGTGACTAGAAATAGTTGTTTTAAGCCTTAACTTCACATTGAAAACGTGAGAAATCGAACTATAATGAAGTTTTACCCATTTTGACATAAATAATCAAACAAAGAGTTTTGAAAGTAAACAAGCCGAGTATAATCATTAAAGCCTTCACAAAGCTTATTGTGACTAGAAATAGTTGTTTTAAGCCTTAACTTCACATTGAAAACGTGAGAAATCGAACTATAATGAAGTTTTACCCATTTTGACATAAATAATCAAACTAAGAGTTTTGAAAGTAAACAAGCCGAGTATAATCATTAAAGCTTTCACAAAGCTTATTGTGACTAGAAATAGTTGTTTTAAGCCTTAACTTCACATTGAAAACGTGAGAAATCGAACTATAATGAAGTTTTACCCATTTTGACATAAATAATCAAACTAAGAGTTTTGAAAGTAAACAAGCCGAGTATAATCATTAAAGCCTTCACAAAGCATATTGTGACTAGAAATAGTTGTTTTAAGCCTTAACTTCACATTGAAAATGTGAGAAATCGAACTATAATGAAGTTTTACCCATTTTGACATAAATAATCAAACTAAGAGTTTTGAAAGTAAACAAGCCGAGTATAATCATTGAAAACTTCACAAAGCATATTGTGACTAGAAATAGTTGTTTTAAGCCTTAATTTCACATGGAAAACGTGGGAAATCGAACTATAATGAAGTTTTACCCATTTTGACATAAATAATCAAACTAAGAGTTTTGAAAGTAAACAAGCCGAGTATAATCATTAAAGCTTTCACAAAGCTTATTGTGACTAGAAATAGTTGTTTTAAGCCTTAACTTCACATTGAAAACGTGAGAAATCGAACTATAACGAAGTTTTACCAATTTTGACATAAATAATCAAACAAAGAGTTTTGAAAGTAAACAAGCCGAGTATAATCATTAAAGCCTTCACAAAGCTTATTGTGACTAGAAATAGTTGTTTTAAGCCTTAACTTCACATTGAAAACGTGAGAAATCGAACTATAATGAAGTTTTACCCATTTTGACATAAATAATCAAACTAAGAGTTTTGAAAGTAAACAAGCCGAGTATAATCATTAAAGCCTTCACAAAGCTTATTGTGACTAGAAATAGTTGTTTTAAGCCTTAACTTCACATTGAAAACGTGAGAAATCGAACTATAATGAAGTTTTACCCATTTTGACATAAATAATCAAACTAAGAGTTTTGAAAGTAAACAAGCCGAGTATAATCATTAAAGCCTTCACAAAGCATATTGTGACTAGAAATAGTTGTTTTAAGCCTTAACTTCACATTGAAAACGTGGAAATCGAACTATAATGAAGTTTTACCCATTTTGACATAAATAATCAAACTAAGAGTTTTGAAAGTAAACAAGCCGAGTATAATCATTAAAGCCTTCACAAAGCTTATTGTGACTACAAATAGTTGTTTTAAGCCTTAACTTCACATTGAAAACGTGGAAATCGAACTATAATGAAGTTTTACCCATTTTGACATAAATAATCAAACTAAGAGTTTTGAAAGTAAACAAGCCGAGTATAATCATTAAAGCCTTCACAAAGCTTATTGTGACTAGAAATAGTTGTTTTAAGCCTTAACTTCACATTGAAAACGTGAGAAATCGAACTATAATGAAGTTTTACCCATTTTGACATAAATAATCAAACTAAGAGTTTTGAAAGTAAACAAGCCGAGTATAATCATTAAAGCTTTCACAAAGCTTATTGTGACTAGAAATAGTTGTTTTAAGCCTTAACTTCACATTGAAAACGTGAGAAATCGAACTATAATGAAGTTTTACCCATTTTGACATAAATAATCAAACTAAGAGTTTTGAAAGTAAACAAGCCGAGTATAATCATTAAAGCCTTCACAAAGCATATTGTGACTAGAAATAGTTGTTTTAAGCCTTAACTTCACATTGAAAACGTGGGAAATCGAACTATAATGAAGTTTTACCCATTTTGACATAAATAATCAAACTAAGAGTTTTGAAAGTAAACAAGCCGAGTATAATCATTAAAGCCTTCACAAAGCTTATTGTGACTAGAAATAGTTGTTTTAAGCCTTAACTTCACATTGAAAACGTGAGAAATCGAACTATAATGAAGTTTTACCCATTTTGACATAAATAATCAAACTAAGAGTTTTGAAAGTAAACAAGCCGAGTATAATCATTAAAGCTTTCACAAAGCTTATTGTGACTAGAAATAGTTGTTTTAAGCCTTAACTTCACATTGAAAATGTGGGAAATCGAACTATAATGAAGTTTTACCCATTTTGACATAAATAATCAAACTAAGAGTTTTGAAAGTAAACAAGCCGAGTATAATCATTAAAGCCTTCACAAAGCTTATTGTGACTAGAAATAGTTGTTTTAAGCCTTAACTTCACATTGAAAACGTGGAAATCGAACTATAATGAAGTTTTACCCATTTTGACATAAATAATCAAACTAAGAGTTTTGAAAGTAAACAAGCGAGTATAATCATTAAAGCCTTCACAAAGCTTATTGTGACTAGAAATAGTTGTTTTAAGCCTTAACTTCACATTGAAAACGTGAGAAATCGAACTATAATGAAGTTTTACCCATTTTGACATAAATAATCAAACTAAGAGTTTTGAAAGTAAACAAGCCGAGTATAATCATTAAAGCCTTCACAAAGCATATTGTGACTAGAAATAGTTGTTTTAAGCCTTAACTTCACATTGAAAACGTGAGAAATCGAACTATAATGAAGTTTTACCCATTTTGACATAAATAATCAAACTAAGAGTTTTGAAAGTAAACAAGCCGAGTATAATCATTAAAGCCTTCACAAAGCATATTGTGACTAGAAATAGTTGTTTTAAGCCTTAACTTCACATTGAAAACGTGAGAAATCGAACTATAATGAAGTTTTACCCATTTTGACATAAATAATCAAACTAAGAGTTTTGAAAGTAAACAAGCCGAGTATAATCATTAAAAGCCTTCACAAAGCATACTGTGACTAGAAATAGTTGTTTTAAGCCTTAACTTCACATTGAAAACGTGAGAAATCGAACTATAATGAAGTTTTACCCATTTTGACATAAATAATCAAACTAAGAGTTTTGAAAGTAAACAAGCCGAGTATAATCATTAAAGCCTTCACAAAGCTTATTGTGACTAGAAATAGTTGTTTTAAGCCTTAACTTCACATTGAAAACGTGGGAAATCGAACTATAATGAAGTTTTACCCATTTTGACATAAATAATCAAACTAAGAGTTTTGAAAGTAAACAAGCCGAGTATAATCATTAAAGCCTTCACAAAGCTTATTGTGACTAGAAATAGTTGTTTTAAGCCTTAACTTCACATTGAAAACGTGAGAAATCGAACTATAATGAAGTTTTACCCATTTTGACATAAATAATCAAACTAAGAGTTTTGAAAGTAAACAAGCCGAGTATAATCATTGAAAACTTCACAAAGCATATTGTGACTAGAAATAGTTGTTTTAAGCCTTAACTTCACATTGAAAACGTGGGAAATCGAACTATAATGAAGTTTTACCCATTTTGACATAAATAATCAAACTAAGAGTTTTGAAAGTAAACAAGCCGAGTATAATCATTAAAGCTTTCACAAAGCTTATTGTGACTAGAAATAGTTGTTTTAAGCCTTAACTTCACATTGAAAACGTGAGAAATCGAACTATAATGAAGTTTTACCCATTTTGACATAAATAATCAAACTAAGAGTTTTGAAAGTAAACAAGCCGAGTATAATCATTAAAGCCTTCACAAAGCTTATTGTGACTAGAAATAGTTGTTTTAAGCCTTAACTTCACATTGAAAACGTGGGAAATCGAACTATAATGAAGTTTTACCCATTTTGACATAAATAATCAAACTAAGAGTTTTGAAAGTAAACAAGCCGAGTATAATCATAAAATTTCACAAAGCTTATTGTGACTAGAAATAGTTGTTTTAAGCCTTAACTTCACATTGAAAACGTGAGAAATCGAACTATAATGAAGTTTTACCCATTTTGACATAAATAATCAAACTAAGAGTTTTGAAAGTAAACAAGCCGAGTATAATCATTAAAGCCTTCACAAAGCATATTGTGACTAGAAATAGTGTTTTAAGCCTTAACTTCACATTGAAAATGTGGGAAATCGAACTATAATGAAGTTTTACCCATTTTGACATAAATAATCAAACTAAGAGTTTTGAAAGTAAACAAGCCGAGTATAATCATTAAAGCCTTCACAAAGCTTATTGTGACTAGAAATAGTTGTTTTAAGCCTTAACTTCACATTGAAAACGTGGGAAATCGAACTATAATGAAGTTTTACCCATTTTGACATAAATAATCAAACTAAGAGTTTTGAAAGTAAACAAGCCGAGTATAATCATTATTTTTTCACAAAGCTTATTGTGACTAGAAATAGTTGTTTTAAGCCTTAACTTCACATTGAAAACGTGGGAAATCGAACTATAATGAAGTTTTACCCATTTTGACATAAATAATCAAACTAAGAGTTTTGAAAGTAAACAAGCCGAGTATAATCATTAAAGCTTTCACAAAGCTTATTGTGACTAGAAATAGTTGTTTTAAGCCTTAACTTCACATTGAAAACGTGAGAAATCGAACTATAATGAAGTTTTACCCATTTTGACATAAATAATCAAACTAAGAGTTTTGAAAGTAAACAAGCCGAGTATAATCATTAAAGCCTTCACAAAGCATATTGTGACTAGAAATAGTTGTTTTAAGCCTTAACTTCACATTGAAAACGTGGAAATCGAACTATAATGAAGTTTTACCCATTTTGACATAAATAATCAAACTAAGAGTTTTGAAAGTAAACAAGCCGAGTATAATCATTAAAGCCTTCACAAAGCTTATTGTGACTAGAAATAGTTGTTTTAAGCCTTAACTTCCATTGAAAACGTGAGAAATCGAACTATAATGAAGTTTTACCCATTTTGACATAAATAATCAAACTAAGAGTTTTGAAAGTAAACAAGCCGAGTATAATCATTAAAGCCTTCACAAAGCTTATTGTGACTAGAAATAGTTGTTTTAAGCCTTAACTTCACATTGAAAACGTGGGAAATCGAACTATAATGAAGTTTTACCCATTTTGACATAAATAATCAAACTAAGAGTTTTGAAAGTAAACAAGCCGAGTATAATCATTAAAGCTTTCACAAAGCTTATTGTGACTAGAAATAGTTGTTTTAAGCCTTAACTTCACATTGAAAATGTGGGAAATCGAACTATAATGAAGTTTTACCCATTTTGACATAAATAATCAAACTAAGAGTTTTGAAAGTAAACAAGCCGAGTATAATCATTAAAGCCTTCACAAAGCTTATTGTGACTAGAAATAGTTGTTTTAAGCCTTAACTTCACATTGAAAACGTGAGAAATCGAACTATAATGAAGTTTTACCCATTTTGACATAAATAATCAAACTAAGAGTTTTGAAAGTAAACAAGCCGAGTATAATCATTAAAGCCTTCACAAAGCATATTGTGACTAGAAATAGTTGTTTTAAGCCTTAACTTCACATTGAAAACGTGAGAAATCGAACTATAATGAAGTTTTACCCATTTTGACATAAATAATCAAACTAAGAGTTTTGAAAGTAAACAAGCCGAGTATAATCATTAAAGCCTTCACAAAGCATATTGTGACTAGAAATAGTTGTTTTAAGCCTTAACTTCACATTGAAAACGTGAGAAATCGAACTATAATGAAGTTTTACCCATTTTGACATAAATAATCAAACTAAGAGTTTTGAAAGTAAACAAGCCGAGTATAATCATTAAAGCCTTCACAAAGCATATTGTGACTAGAAATAGTTGTTTTAAGCCTTAACTTCACATTGAAAACGTGAGAAATCGAACTATAATGAAGTTTTACCCATTTTGACATAAATAATCAAACTAAGAGTTTTGAAAGTAAACAAGCCGAGTATAATCATTAAAGCCTTCACAAAGCTTATTGTGACTAGAAATAGTTGTTTTAAGCCTTAACTTCACATTGAAAACGGAGAAATCGAACTATAATGAAGTTTTACCCATTTTGACATAAATAATCAAACTAAGAGTTTTGAAAGTAAACAATATATAATCATTAAAGCCTTCACAAAGCTTATTGTGACTAGAAATAGTTGTTTTAAGCCTTAACTTCACATTGAAAACGTGGGAAATCGAACTATAATGAAGTTTTACCCATTTTGACATAAATAATCAAACTAAGAGTTTTGAAAGTAAACAAGCCGAGTATAATCATTAAAACTTCACAAAGCATATTGTGACTAGAAATAGTTGTTTTAAGCCTTAACTTCACATTGAAAACGTGAGAAATCGAACTATAATGAAGTTTTACCCATTTTGACATAAATAATCAAACTAAGAGTTTTGAAAGTAAACAAGCCGAGTATAATCATTAAAGCCTTCACAAAGCTTATTGTGACTAGAAATAGTTGTTTTAAGCCTTAACTTCACATTGAAAACGTGAGAAATCGAACTATAATGAAGTTTTACCCATTTTGACATAAATAATCAAACTAAGAGTTTTGAAAGTAAACAAGCCGAGTATAATCATTAAAGCCTTCACAAAGCTTATTGTGACTAGAAATAGTTGTTTTAAGCCTTAACTTCACATTGAAAACGTGAGAAATCGAACTATAATGAAGTTTTACCCATTTTGACATAAATAATCAAACTAAGAGTTTTGAAAGTAAACAAGCCGAGTATAATCATTAAAGCCTTCACAAAGCTTATTGTGACTAGAAATAGTTGTTTTAAGCCTTAACTTCACATTGAAAACGTGAGAAATCGAACTATAATGAAGTTTTACCCATTTTGACATAAATAATCAAACTAAGAGTTTTGAAAGTAAACAAGCCGAGTATAATCATTAAAGCCTTCACAAAGCATATTGTGACTAGAAATAGTTGTTTTAAGCCTTAACTTCACATTGAAAACGTGGAAATCGAACTATAATGAAGTTTTACCCATTTTGACATAAATAATCAAACTAAGAGTTTTGAAAGTAAACAAGCCGAGTATAATCATTAAAGCCTTCACAAAGCATATTGTGACTAGAAATAGTTGTTTTAAGCCTTAACTTCACATTGAAAACGTGGGAAATCGAACTATAATGAAGTTTTACCCATTTTGACATAAATAATCAAACTAAGAGTTTTGAAAGTAAACAAGCCGAGTATAATCATTAAAGCCTTCACAAAGCATATTGTGACTAGAAATAGTTGTTTTAAGCCTTAACTTCACATTGAAAATGTGGGAAATCGAACTATAATGAAGTTTTACCCATTTTGACATAAATAATCAAACTAAGAGTTTTGAAAGTAAACAAGCCGAGTATAATCATTAAAGCTTTCACAAAGCTTATTGTGACTAGAAATAGTTGTTTTAAGCCTTAACTTCACATTGAAAACGTGAGAAAATCGAACTATAATGAAGTTTTACCCATTTTGACATAAATAATCAAACTAAGAGTTTTGAAAGTAAACAAGCCGAGTATAATCATTAAATTCACAAAGCTTATTGTGACTAGAAATAGTTGTTTTAAGCCTTAACTTCACATTGAAAACGTGGGAAATCGAACTATAATGAAGTTTTACCCATTTTGACATAAATAATCAAACTAAGAGTTTTGAAAGTAAACAAGCCGAGTATAATCATTAAAGCCTTCACAAAGCTTATTGTGACTAGAAATAGTTGTTTTAAGCCTTAACACATTGAAAACGTGAGAAATCGAACTATAATGAAGTTTTACCCATTTTGACATAAATAATCAAACTAAGAGTTTTGAAAGTAAACAAGCCGAGTATAATCATTAAAGCCTTCACAAAGCATATTGTGACTAGAAATAGTTGTTTTAAGCCTTAACTTCACATTGAAAACGTGGGAAATCGAACTATAATGAAGTTTTACCATTTTGACATAAATAATCAAACTAAGAGTTTTGAAAGTAAACAAGCCGAGTATAATCATTAAAGCCTTCACAAAGCTTATTGTGACTAGAAATAGTTGTTTTAAGCCTTAACTTCACATTGAAAACGTGAGAAATCGAACTATAATGAAGTTTTACCCATTTTGACATAAATAATCAAACTAAGAGTTTTGAAAGTAAACAAGCCGAGTATAATCATTAAAGATTCACAAAGCTTATTGTGACTAGAAATAGTTGTTTTAAGCCTTAACTTCACATTGAAAACGTGGGAAATCGAACTATAATGAAGTTTTACCCATTTTGACATAAATAATCAAACTAAGAGTTTTGAAAGTAAACAAGCCGAGTATAATCATTAAAGCCTTCACAAAGCTTATTGTGACTAGAAATAGTTGTTTTAAGCCTTAACTTCACATTGAAAACGTGAGAAATCGAACTATAATGAAGTTTTACCCATTTTGACATAAATAATCAAACTAAAGAGTTTTGAAAGTAAACAAGCCGAGTATAATCATTAAAGCCTTCACAAAGCATATTGTGACTAGAAATAGTTGTTTTAAGCCTTAACTTCACATTGAAAACGTGAGAAATCGAACTATAATGAAGTTTTACCCATTTTGACATAAATAATCAAACTAAGAGTTTTGAAAGTAAACAAGCCGAGTATAATCATTAAAGCTTTCACAAAGCTTATTGTGACTAGAAATAGTTGTTTTAAGCCTTAACTTCACATTGAAAACGTGAGAAATCGAACTATAATGAAGTTTTACCCATTTTGACATAAATAATCAAACTAAGAGTTTTGAAAGTAAACAAGCCGAGTATAATCATTAAAGCTTTCACAAAGCTTATTGTGACTAGAAATAGTTGTTTTAAGCCTTAACTTCACATTGAAAATGTGGGAAATCGAACTATAATTAAGTTTTACCCATTTTGACATAAATAATCAAACTAAGAGTTTTGAAAGTAAACAAGCCGAGTATAATCATTGAAAACTTCACAAAGCATATTGTGACTAGAAATAGTTGTTTTAAGCCTTAACTTCACATTGAAAACGTGGGAAATCGAACTATAATGAAGTTTTACCCATTTTGACATAAATAATCAAACTAAGAGTTTTGAAAGTAAACAAGCCGAGTATAATCATTAAAGCTTTCACAAAGCTTATTGTGACTAGAAATAGTTGTTTTAAGCCTTAACTTCACATTGAAAATGTGAGAAATCGAACTATAATGAAGTTTTACCCATTTTGACATAAATAATCAAACTAAGAGTTTTGAAAGTAAACAAGCCGAGTATAATCATTAAAGCCTTCACAAAGCTTATTGTGACTAGAAAATAGTTGTTTTAAGCCTTAACTTCACATTGAAAACGTGGGAAATCGAACTATAATGAAGTTTTACCCATTTTGACATAAATAATCAAACTAAGAGTTTTGAAAGTAAACAAGCCGAGTATAATCATTAAAGCCTTCACAAAGCTATTTTGACTAGAAATAGTTGTTTTAAGCCTTAACTTCACATTGAAAACGTGAGAAATCGAACTATAATGAAGTTTTACCCATTTTGACATAAATAATCAAACTAAGAGTTTTGAAAGTAAACAAGCCGAGTATAATCATTAAAGCCTTCACAAAGCATATTGTGACTAGAAATAGTTGTTTTAAGCCTTAACTTCACATTGAAAATGTGGGAAATCGAACTATAATGAAGTTTTACCCATTTTGACATAAATAATCAAACTAAGAGTTTTGAAAGTAAACAAGCCGAGTATAATCATTAAAGCCTGTCACAAAGCTTATTGTGACTAGAAATAGTTGTTTTAAGCCTTAACTTCACATTGAAAACGTGGGAAATCGAACTATAATGAAGTTTTACCCATTTTGACATAAATAATCAAACTAAGAGTTTTGAAAGTAAACAAGCCGAGTATAATCATTAAAGCCTTCACAAAGCTTATTGTGACTAGAAATAGTTGTTTTAAGCCTTAACTTCACATTGAAAACGTGAGAAATCGAACTATAATGAAGTTTTACCAATTTTGACATAAATAATCAAACTAAGAGTTTTGAAAGTAAACAAGCCGAGTATAATCATTAAAGCTTCACAAAGCTTATTGTGACTAGAAATAGTTGTTTTAAGCCTTAACTTCACATTGAAAACGTGAGAAATCGAACTATAATGAAGTTTTACCCATTTTGACATAAATAATCAAACTAAGAGTTTTGAAAGTAAAAAGCCGAGTATAATCATTAAAGCCTTCACAAAGCATATTGTGACTAGAAATAGTTGTTTTAAGCCTTAACTTCACATTGAAAACGTGGGAAATCGAACTATAATGAAGTTTTACCCATTTTGACATAAATAATCAAACTAAGAGTTTTGAAAGTAAACAAGCCGAGTATAATCATTAAAGCTTTCACAAAGCTTATTGTGACTAGAAATAGTTGTTTTAAGCCTTAACTTCACATTGAAAACGTGGGAATCGAACTATAATGAAGTTTTACCCATTTTGACATAAATAATCAAACTAAGAGTTTTGAAAGTAAACAAGCCGAGTATAATCATTTTTCACAAAGCTTATTGTGACTAGAAATAGTTGTTTTAAGCCTTAACTTCACATTGAAAATGTGAGAAATCGAACTATAATGAAGTTTTACCCATTTTGACATAAATAATCAAACTAAGAGTTTTGAAAGTAAACAAGCCGAGTATAATCATTAAAGCCTTCACAAAGCATATTGTGACTAGAAATAGTTGTTTTAAGCCTTAACTTCACATTGAAAACGTGGGAAATCGAACTATAATGAAGTTTTACCCATTTTGACATAAATAATCAAACTAAGAGTTTTGAAAGTAAACAAGCCGAGTATAATCATTAAAGCTTTCACAAAGCTTATTGTGACTAGAAATAGTTGTTTTAAGCCTTAACTTCACATTGAAAACGTGAGAAATCGAACTATAATGAAGTTTTACCCATTTTGACATAAATAATCAAACTAAGAGTTTTGAAAGTAAACAAGCCGAGTATAATCATTGAAAACTTCACAAAGCATATTGTGACTAGAAATAGTTGTTTTAAGCCTTAACTTCACATTGAAAACGTGGGAAATCGAACTATAATGAAGTTTTACCCATTTTGACATAAATAATCAAACTAAGAGTTTTGAAAGTAAACAAGCCGAGTATAATCATTAAAGCTTTCACAAAGCTTATTGTGACTAGAAATAGTTGTTTTAAGCCTTAACTTCACATTGAAAATGTGAGAAATCGAACTATAATGAAGTTTTACCCATTTTGACATAAATAATCAAACTAAGAGTTTTGAAAGTAAACAAGCCGAGTATAATCATTAAAGATTCACAAAGCTTATTGTGACTAGAAATAGTTGTTTTAAGCCTTAACTTCACATTGAAAACGTGGGAAATCGAACTATAATGAAGTTTTACCATTTTGACATAAATAATCAAACTAAAGTTTTGAAAGTAAACAAGCCGAGTATAATCATTAAATTTTTCACAAAGCTTATTGTGACTAGAAATAGTTGTTTTAAGCCTTAACTTCACATTGAAAACGTGAGAAATCGAACTATAATGAAGTTTTACCCATTTTGACATAAATAATCAAACTAAGAGTTTTGAAAGTAAACAAGCCGAGTATAATCATTAAAGCCTTCACAAAGCATATTGTGACTAGAAATAGTGTTTTAAGCCTTAACTTCACATTGAAAATGTGGGAAATCGAACTATAATTAAGTTTTACCCATTTTGACATAAATAATCAAACTAAGAGTTTTGAAAGTAAACAAGCCGAGTATAATCATTAAAGATTCACAAAGCTATATTGACTAGAAATAGTTGTTTTAAGCCTTAACTTCACATGAAAACGTGGGAAATCGAACTATAATGAAGTTTTACCCATTTTGACATAAATAATCAAACTAAGAGTTTTGAAAGTAAACAAGAAGAGTATAATCATTATTTTTTCACAAAGCTTATTGTGACTAGAAATAGTTGTTTTAAGCCTTAACTTCATTGAAAACGTGAGAAATCGAACTATAATGAAGTTTTACCCAATTTTGACATAAATAATCAAACTAAGAGTTTTGAAAGTAAACAAGCCGAGTATAATCATTAAAGCTTTCACAAAGCTTATTGTGACTAGAAATAGTTGTTTTAAGCCTTAACTTCACATTGAAAACGTGAGAAATCGAACTATAATGAAGTTTTACCCATTTTGACATAAATAATCAAACTAAGAGTTTTGAAAGTAAACAAGCCGAGTATAATCATTAAAGCCTTCACAAAGCATATTGTGACTAGAAATAGTTGTTTTAAGCCTTAACTTCACATTGAAAACGTGAGAAATCGAACTATAATGAAGTTTTACCCATTTTGACATAAATAATCAAACTAAGAGTTTTGAAAGTAAACAAGCCGAGTATAATCATTGAAAACTTCACAAAGCATATTGTGACTAGAAATAGTTGTTTTAAGCCTTAACTTCACATTGAAAACGTGGGAAATCGAACTATAATGAAGTTTTACCCATTTTGACATAAATAATCAAACTAAGAGTTTTGAAAGTAAACAAGCCGAGTATAATCATTAAAGCTTTCACAAAGCTTATTGTGACTAGAAATAGTTGTTTTAAGCCTTAACTTCACATTGAAAACGTGAGAAATCGAACTATAATGAAGTTTTACCCATTTTGACATAAATAATCAAACTAAGAGTTTTGAAAGTAAACAAGCCGAGTATAATCATTAAAGCTTTCACAAAGCTTATTGTGACTAGAAATAGTTGTTTTAAGCCTTAACTTCACATTGAAAATGTGTGAGAAATCGAACTATAATGAAGTTTTACCCATTTTGACATAAATAATCAAACAAAGAGTTTTGAAAGTAAACAAGCCGAGTATAATCATTAAAGCCTTCACAAAGCATATTGTGACTAGAAATAGTTGTTTTAAGCTTAACTTCACATTGAAAACGTGAGAAATCGAACTATAATGAAGTTTTACCCATTTTGACATAAATAATCAAACTAAGAGTTTTGAAAGTAAACAAGCCGAGTATAATCATTAAAGCCTTCACAAAGCATATTGTGACTAGAAATAGTTGTTTTAAGCCTTAACTTCACATTGAAAACGTGGAAATCGAACTATAATGAAGTTTTACCCATTTTGACATAAATAATCAAACTAAGAGTTTTGAAAGTAAACAAGCCGAGTATAATCATTAAAGATTCACAAAGCTTATTGTGACTAGAAATAGTTGTTTTAAGCCTTAACTTCACATTGAAAACGTGGAAATCGAACTATAATGAAGTTTTACCCATTTTGACATAAATAATCAAACTAAGTTTTGAAAGTAAACAAGCCGAGCATATAATCATTTTTCACAAAGCTTATTGTGACTAGAAATAGTTGTTTTAAGCCTTAACTTCACATTGAAAACGTGAGAAATCGAACTATAATGAAGTTTTACCCATTTTGACATAAATAATCAAACTAAGAGTTTTGAAAGTAAACAAGCCGAGTATAATCATTAAAGCCTTCACAAAGCATATTGTGACTAGAAATAGTTGTTTTAAGCCTTAACTTCACATTGAAAACGTGAGAAATCGAACTATAATGAAGTTTTACCCATTTTGACATAAATAATCAAACTAAGAGTTTTGAAAGTAAACAAGCCGAGTATAATCATTAAAGCCTTCACAAAGCTTATTGTGACTAGAAATAGTTGTTTTAAGCCTTAACTTCACATTGAAAACGTGGAGAAATCGAACTATAATGAAGTTTTACCCATTTTGACATAAATAATCAAACTAAGAGTTTTGAAAGTAAACAAGCCGAGTATAATCATTAAAGCCTTCACAAAGCTTATTGTGACTAGAAATAGTTGTTTTAAGCCTTAACTTCACATTGAAAACGTGAGAAATCGAACTATAATGAAGTTTTACCCATTTTGACATAAATAATCAAACTAAGAGTTTTGAAAGTAAAAAGCCGAGTATAATCATTAAAGATTTCACAAAGCTTATTGTGACTAGAAATAGTTGTTTTAAGCCTTAACTTCACATTGAAAACGTGAGAAATCGAACTATAATGAAGTTTTACCCATTTTGACATAAATAATCAAACTAAGAGTTTTGAAAGTAAACAAGCCGAGTATAATCATTAAAGCCTTCACAAAGCATATTGTGACTAGAAATAGTTGTTTTAAGCCTTAACTTCACATTGAAAACGTGGGAAATCGAACTATAATGAAGTTTTACCCATTTTGACATAAATAATCAAACTAAGAGTTTTGAAAGTAAACAAGCCGAGTATAATCATTAAAGCTTTCACAAAGCTTATTGTGACTAGAAATAGTTGTTTTAAGCCTTAACTTCACATTGAAAACGTGAGAAATCGAACTATAATGAAGTTTTACCCATTTTGACATAAATAATCAAACTAAGAGTTTTGAAAGTAAACAAGCCGAGTATAATCATTAAAGCCTTCACAAAGCATATTGTGACTAGAAATAGTTGTTTTAAGCCTTAACTTCACATTGAAAACGTGGGAAATCGAACTATAATGAAGTTTTACCCATTTTGACATAAATAATCAAACTAAGAGTTTTGAAAGTAAACAAGCCGAGTATAATCATTAAAGCTTCACAAAGCTTATTGTGACTAGAAATAGTTGTTTTAAGCCTTAACTTCACATTGAAAACGTGGGAAATCGAACTATAATGAAGTTTTACCCATTTTGACATAAATAATCAAACTAAGAGTTTTGAAAGTAAACAAGCCGAGTATAATCATTAAAGCTTTCACAAAGCTTATTGTGACTAGAAATAGTTGTTTTAAGCCTTAACTTCACATTGAAAACGTGAGAAATCGAACTATAATGAAGTTTTACCATTTTGACATAAATAATCAAACTAAGAGTTTTGAAAGTAAACAAGCCGAGTATAATCATTAAAGCCTTCACAAAGCATATTGTGACTAGAAATAGTTGTTTTAAGCCTTAACTTCACATTGAAAACGTGAGAAATCGAACTATAATGAAGTTTTACCCATTTTGACATAAATAATCAAACTAAGAGTTTTGAAAGTAAACAAGCCGAGTATAATCATTAAAGCCTTCACAAAGCATATTGTGACTAGAAATAGTTGTTTTAAGCCTTAACTTCACATTGAAAACGTGAGAAATCGAACTATAATGAAGTTTTACCCATTTTGACATAAATAATCAAACTAAGAGTTTTGAAAGTAAACAAGCCGAGTATAATCATTAAAGCCTTCACAAAGCTTATTGTGACTAGAAATAGTTGTTTTAAGCCTTAACTTCACATTGAAAACGTGAGAAATCGAACTATAATGAAGTTTTACCCATTTTGACATAAATAATCAAACTAAGAGTTTTGAAAGTAAACAAGCCGAGTATAATCATTAAAGCCTTCACAAAGCATATTGTGACTAGAAATAGTTGTTTTAAGCCTTAACTTCACATTGAAAACGTGAGAAATCGAACTATAATGAAGTTTTACCCATTTTGACATAAATAATCAAACTAAGAGTTTTGAAAGTAAACAAGCCGAGTATAATCATTAAAGCCTTCACAAAGCATATTGTGACTAGAAATAGTTGTTTTAAGCATTAACTTCACATTGAAAACGGGAGAAATCGAACTATAATGAAGTTTTACCCATTTTGACATAAATAATCAAACTAAGAGTTTTGAAAGTAAACAAGCCGAGTATAATCATTAAAGCCTTCACAAAGCTTATTGTGACTAGAAATAGTTGTTTTAAGCCTTAACTTCACATTGAAAACGTGAGAAATCGAACTATAATGAAGTTTTACCCATTTTGACATAAATAATCAAACTAAGAGTTTTGAAAGTAAACAAGCCGAGTATAATCATTAAAGCTTTCACAAAGCTTATTGTGACTAGAAATAGTTGTTTTAAGCCTTAACTTCACATTGAAAACGTGAGAAATCGAACTATATGAAGTTTTACCCATTTTGACATAAATAATCAAACTAAGAGTTTTGAAAGTAAACAAGCCGAGTATAATCATTAAAGCTTTCACAAAGCTTATTGTGACTAGAAATAGTTGTTTTAAGCCTTAACTTCACATTGAAAACGTGAGAAATCGAACTATAATGAAGTTTTACCCATTTTGACATAAATAATCAAACTAAGAGTTTTGAAAGTAAACAAGCCGAGTATAATCATTAAAGCCTTCACAAAGCTTATTGTGACTAGAAATAGTTGTTTTAAGCCTTAACTTCACATTGAAAACGTGAGAAATCGAACTATAATGAAGTTTTACCCATTTTGACATAAATAATCAAACTAAGAGTTTTGAAAGTAAACAAGCCGAGTATAATCATTAAAGCCTTCACAAAGCTTATTGTGACTAGAAATAGTTGTTTTAAGCCTTAACTTCACATTGAAAACGTGGGAAATCGAACTATAATGAAGTTTTACCCATTTTGACATAAATAAAAACTAAGAGTTTTGAAAGTAAACAAGCCGAGTATAATCATTAAAGCCTTCACAAAGCTTATTGTGACTAGAAATAGTTGTTTTAAGCCTTAACTTCACATTGAAAACGTGAGAAATCGAACTATAATGAAGTTTTACCCATTTTGACATAAATAATCAAACTAAGAGTTTTGAAAGTAAACAAGCCGAGTATAATCATTAAAGCCTTCACAAAGCTTATTGTGACTAGAAATAGTTGTTTTAAGCCTTAACTTCACATTGAAAACGTGAGAAATCGAACTATAATGAAGTTTTACCCATTTTGACATAAATAATCAAACTAAGAGTTTTGAAAGTAAACAAGCCGAGTATAATCATTAAAGATTCACAAAGCTTATTGTGACTAGAAATAGTTGTTTTAAGCCTTAACTTCACATTGAAAACGTGAGAAATCGAACTATAATGAAGTTTTACCCATTTTGACATAAATAATCAAACTAAGAGTTTTGAAAGTAAACAAGCCCGAGTATAATCATTGAAAACTTCACAAAGCATATTGTGACTAGAAATAGTTGTTTTAAGCCTTAACTTCACATTGAAAACGTGGGAAATCGAACTATAATGAAGTTTTACCCATTTTGACATAAATAATCAAACTAAGAGTTTTGAAAGTAAAAAAGCCGAGTATAATCATTAAAGCTTTCACAAAGCTTATTGTGACTAGAAATAGTTGTTTTAAGCCTTAACTTCACATTGAAAACGTGAGAAATCGAACTATAATGAAGTTTTACCCATTTTGACATAAAATAATCAAACAAAGAGTTTTGAAAGTAAACAAGCCGAGTATAATCATTAAAGCCTTCACAAAGCTTATTGTGACTAGAAATAGTTGTTTTAAGCCTTAACTTCACATTGAAAACGTGAGAAATCGAACTATAATGAAGTTTTACCCATTTTGACATAAATAATCAAACTAAGAGTTTTGAAAGTAAACAAGCCGAGTATAATCATTAAAGCCTTCACAAAGCTATATTGTGACTAGAAATAGTTGTTTTAAGCCTTAACTTCACATTGAAAACGTGAGAAATCGAACTATAATGAAGTTTTACCCATTTTGACATAAATAATCAAACTAAGAGTTTTGAAAGTAAACAAGCCGAGTATAATCATTAAAGCTTTCACAAAGCTTATTGTGACTAGAAATAGTTGTTTTAAGCCTTAACTTCACATTGAAAACGTGGGAAATCGAACTATAATGAAGTTTTACCCATTTTGACATAAATAATCAAACTAAGAGTTTTGAAAGTAAACAAGCCGAGTATAATCATTAAAGCTTTCACAAAGCTTATTGTGACTAGAAATAGTTGTTTTAAGCCTTAACTTCACATTGAAAACGTGAGAAATCGAACTATAATGAAGTTTTACCCATTTTGACATAAATAATCAAACTAAGAGTTTTGAAAGTAAACAAGCCGAGTATAATCATTAAAGCCTTCACAAAGCTTATTGTGACTAGAAATAGTTGTTTAAGCCTTAACTTCACATTGAAAACGTGAGAAATCGAAGTATAATGAAGTTTTACCCATTTTGACATAAATAATCAAACTAAGAGTTTTGAAAGTAAACAAGCGAGTATAATCATTAAAGCCTTCACAAAGCTTATTGTGACTAGAAATAGTTGTTTTAAGCCTTAACTTCACATTGAAAACGTGAGAAATCGAACTATAATGAAGTTTTACCCATTTTGACATAAATAATCAAACTAAGAGTTTTGAAAGTAAACAAGCCGAGTATAATCATTGAAAACTTCACAAAGCATATTGTGACTAGAAATAGTTGTTTTAAGCCTTAACTTCACATTGAAAACGTGAGAAATCGAACTATAATGAAGTTTTACCCATTTTGACATAAATAATCAAACTAAGAGTTTTGAAAGTAAACAAGCCGAGTATAATCATTAAAGCCTTCACAAAGCTTATTGTGACTAGAAATAGTTGTTTTAAGCCTTAACTTCACATTGAAAACGTGGAAATCGAACTATAATGAAGTTTTACCCATTTTGACATAAATAATCAAACTAAGAGTTTTGAAAGTAAACAAGCCGAGTATAATCATTAAAGCCTTCACAAAGCTTATTGTGACTAGAAATAGTTGTTTTAAGCCTTAACTTCACATTGAAAACGTGAGAAATCGAACTATAATGAAGTTTTACCCATTTTGACATAAATAATCAAACTAAGAGTTTTGAAAGTAAACAAGCGAGTATAATCATTAAAGCCTTCACAAAGCTTATTGTGACTAGAAATAGTTGTTTTAAGCCTTAACTTCACATTGAAAACGTGAGAAATCGAACTATAATGAAGTTTTACCCATTTTGACATAAATAATCAAACTAAGAGTTTTGAAAGTAAACAAGCCGAGTATAATCATTGAAAACTTCACAAAGCATATTGTGACTAGAAATAGTTGTTTTAAGCCTTAACTTCACATTGAAAACGTGGGAAATCGAACTATAATGAAGTTTTACCCATTTTGACATAAATAATCAAACTAAGAGTTTTGAAAGTAAACAAGCCGAGTATAATCATTAAAGCCTTCACAAAGCTTATTGTGACTAGAAATAGTTGTTTTAAGCCTTAACTTCACATTGAAAACGTGAGAAATCGAACTATAATGAAGTTTTACCCATTTTGACATAAATAATCAAACTAAGAGTTTTGAAAGTAAACAAGCCGAGTATAATCATTAAAGCCTTCACAAAGCTTATTGTGACTAGAAATAGTTGTTTTAAGCCTTAACTTCACATTGAAAACGTGAGAAATCGAACTATAATGAAGTTTTACCCATTTTGACATAAATAATCAAACTAAGAGTTTTGAAAGTAAACAAGCCGAGTATAATCATTAAAGCCTTCACAAAGCTTATTGTGACTAGAAATAGTTGTTTTAAGCCTTAACTTCACATTGAAAACGTGAGAAATCGAACTATAATGAAGTTTTACCCATTTTGACATAAATAATCAAACTAAGAGTTTTGAAAGTAAACAAGCCGAGTATAATCATTAAAGCCTTCACAAAGCTTATTGTGACTAGAAATAGTTGTTTTAAGCCTTAACTTCACATTGAAAACGTGGGAAATCGAACTATAATGAAGTTTTACCCATTTTGACATAAATAATCAAACTAAGAGTTTTGAAAGTAAACAAGCCGAGTATAATCATTAAAGCCTTCACAAAGCTTATTGTGACTAGAAATAGTTGTTTTAAGCCTTAACTTCACATTGAAAACGTGAGAAATCGAACTATAATGAAGTTTTACCCATTTTGACATAAATAATCAAACTAAGAGTTTTGAAAGTAAACAAGCCGAGTATAATCATTAAAGCTTTCACAAAGCTTATTGTGACTAGAAATAGTTGTTTTAAGCCTTAACTTCACATTGAAACGTGTGAGAAATCGAACTATAATGAAGTTTTACCCATTTTGACATAAATAATCAAACTAAGAGTTTTGAAAGTAAACAAGCCGAGTATAATCATTAAAGCCTTCACAAAGCTTATTGTGACTAGAAATAGTTGTTTTAAGCCTTAACTTCACATTGAAAACGTGAGAAATCGAACTATAATGAAGTTTTACCCATTTTGACATAAATAATCAAACTAAGAGTTTTGAAAGTAAACAAGCCGAGTATAATCATTGAAAACTTCACAAAGCATATTGTGACTAGAAATAGTTGTTTTAAGCCTTAACTTCACATTGAAAACGTGAGAAATCGAACTATAATGAAGTTTTACCCATTTTGACATAAATAATCAAACTAAGAGTTTTGAAAGTAAACAAGCCGAGTATAATCATTAAAGCCTTCACAAAGCTTATTGTGACTAGAAATAGTTGTTTTAAGCCTTAACTTCACATTGAAAACGTGAGAAATCGAACTATAATGAAGTTTTACCCATTTTGACATAAATAATCAAACTAAGAGTTTTGAAAGTAAACAAGCCGAGTATAATCATTAAAGCCTTCACAAAGCTTATTGTGACTAGAAATAGTTGTTTTAAGCCTTAACTTCACATTGAAAACGTGAGAAATCGAACTATAATGAAGTTTTACCCATTTTGACATAAATAATCAAACTAAGAGTTTTGAAAGTAAACAAGCCGAGTATAATCATTAAAGCCTTCACAAAGCTTATTGTGACTAGAAATAGTTGTTTTAAGCCTTAACTTCACATTGAAAACGTGAGAAATCGAACTATAATGAAGTTTTACCCATTTTGACATAAATAATCAAACTAAGAGTTTTGAAAGTAAACAAGCCGAGTATAATCATTGAAAACTTCACAAAGCATATTGTGACTAGAAATAGTTGTTTTAAGCCTTAACTTCACATTGAAAACGTGGAAATCGAACTATAATGAAGTTTTACCCATTTTGACATAAATAATCAAACTAAGAGTTTTGAAAGTAAACAAGCCGAGTATAATCATTAAAGCCTTCACAAAGCTTATTGTGACTAGAAATAGTTGTTTTAAGCCTTAACTTCACATTGAAAACGTGAGAAATCGAACTATAATGAAGTTTTACCCATTTTGACATAAATAATCAAACTAAGAGTTTTGAAAGTAAACAAGCCGAGTATAATCATTAAAGCCTTCACAAAGCTTATTGTGACTAGAAATAGTTGTTTTAAGCCTTAACTTCACATTGAAAACGTGAGAAATCGAACTATAATGAAGTTTTACCCATTTTGACATAAATAATCAAACTAAGAGTTTTGAAAGTAAACAAGCCGAGTATAATCATTAAAGCCTTCACAAAGCTTATTGTGACTAGAAATAGTTGTTTTAAGCCTTAACTTCACATTGAAAACGTGAGAAATCGAACTATAATGAAGTTTTACCCATTTTGACATAAATAATCAAACTAAGAGTTTTGAAAGTAAACAAGCCGAGTATAATCATTAAAACTTCACAAAAATATTGTGACTAGAAATAGTTGTTTTAAGCCTTAACTTCACATTGAAAACGTGGAGAAATCGAACTATAATGAAGTTTTACCCATTTTGACATAAATAATCAAACTAAGAGTTTTGAAAGTAAACAAGCCGAGTATAATCATTAAAGCTTCACAAAGCTTATTGTGACTAGAAATAGTTGTTTTAAGCCTTAACTTCACATTGAAAACGTGAGAAATCGAACTATAATGAAGTTTTACCCATTTTGACATAAATAATCAAACTAAGAGTTTTGAAAGTAAACAAGCCGAGTATAATCATTAAAGCCTTCACAAAGCTTATTGTGACTAGAAATAGTTGTTTTAAGCCTTAACTTCACATTGAAAACGTGAGAAATCGAACTATAATGAAGTTTTACCCATTTTGACATAAATAATCAAACTAAGAGTTTTGAAAGTAAACAAGCCGAGTATAATCATTAAAGCCTTCACAAAGCATATTGTGACTAGAAATAGTTGTTTTAAGCCTTAACTTCACATTGAAAACGTGAGAAATCGAACTATAATGAAGTTTTACCCATTTTGACATAAATAATCAAACTAAGAGTTTTGAAAGTAAACAAGCCGAGTATAATCATTAAAGCCTTCACAAAGCTTATTGTGACTAGAAATAGTTGTTTTAAGCCTTAACTTCACATTGAAAACGTGAGAAATCGAACTATAATGAAGTTTTACCCATTTTGACATAAATAATCAAACTAAGAGTTTTGAAAGTAAACAAGCCGAGTATAATCATTAAAGCCTTCACAAAGCTTATTGTGACTAGAAATAGTTGTTTTAAGCCTTAACTTCACATTGAAAACGTGAGAAATCGAACTATAATGAAGTTTTACCCATTTTGACATAAATAATCAAACTAAGAGTTTTGAAAGTAAACAAGCCGAGTATAATCATTAAAGCCTTCACAAAGCTTATTGTGACTAGAAATAGTTGTTTTAAGCCTTAACTTCACATTGAAAACGTGAGAAATCGAACTATAATGAAGTTTTACCCATTTTGACATAAATAATCAAACTAAGAGTTTTGAAAGTAAACAAGCCGAGTATAATCATTAAAGCCTTCACAAAGCTTATTGTGACTAGAAATAGTTGTTTTAAGCCTTAACTTCACATTGAAAACGTGAGAAATCGAACTATAATGAAGTTTTACCCATTTTGACATAAATAATCAAACTAAGAGTTTTGAAAGTAAACAAGCCGAGTATAATCATTAAAGCCTTCACAAAGCTTATTGTGACTAGAAATAGTTGTTTTAAGCCTTAACTTCACATTGAAAACGTGAGAAATCGAACTATAATGAAGTTTTACCCATTTTGACATAAATAATCAAACTAAGAGTTTTGAAAGTAAACAAGCCGAGTATAATCATTAAAGCTTTCACAAAGCTTATTGTGACTAGAAATAGTTGTTTTAAGCCTTAACTTCACATTGAAAACGTGAGAAATCGAACTATAATGAAGTTTTACCCATTTTGACATAAATAATCAAACTAAGAGTTTTGAAAGTAAACAAGCCGAGTATAATCATTAAAGCTTTCACAAAGCTTATTGTGACTAGAAATAGTTGTTTTAAGCCTTAACTTCACATTGAAAACGTGAGAAATCGAACTATAATGAAGTTTTACCCATTTTGACATAAATAATCAAACTAAGAGTTTTGAAAGTAAACAAGCCGAGTATAATCATTAAAGCCTTCACAAAGCATATTGTGACTAGAAATAGTTGTTTTAAGCCTTAACTTCACATTGAAAACGTGAGAAATCGAACTATAATGAAGTTTTACCCATTTTGACATAAATAATCAAACTAAGAGTTTTGAAAGTAAACAAGCCGAGTATAATCATTAAAGCTTTCACAAAGCTTATTGTGACTAGAAATAGTTGTTTTAAGCCTTAACTTCACATTGAAAACGTGAGAAATCGAACTATAATGAAGTTTTACCCATTTTGACATAAATAATCAAACTAAGAGTTTTGAAAGTAAACAAGCCGAGTATAATCATTAAAGCCTTCACAAAGCTTATTGTGACTAGAAATAGTTGTTTTAAGCCTTAACTTCACATTGAAAACGTGAGAAATCGAACTATAATGAAGTTTTACCCATTTTGACATAAATAATCAAACTAAGAGTTTTGAAAGTAAACAAGCCGAGTATAATCATTAAAGCCTTCACAAAGCTTATTGTGACTAGAAATAGTTGTTTTAAGCCTTAACTTCACATTGAAAACGTGAGAAATCGAACTATAATGAAGTTTTACCCATTTTGACATAAATAATCAAACTAAGAGTTTTGAAAGTAAACAAGCCGAGTATAATCATTAAAGCCTTCACAAAGCTTATTGTGACTAGAAATAGTTGTTTTAAGCCTTAACTTCACATTGAAAACGTGGGAAATCGAACTATAATGAAGTTTTACCCATTTTGACATAAATAATCAAACTAAGAGTTTTGAAAGTAAACAAGCCGAGTATAATCATTAAAGCCTTCACAAAGCTTATTGTGACTAGAAATAGTTGTTTTAAGCCTTAACTTCACATTGAAAACGTGGGAAATCGAACTATAATGAAGTTTTACCCATTTTGACATAAATAATCAAACTAAGAGTTTTGAAAGTAAACAAGCCGAGTATAATCATTAAAGCCTTCACAAAGCATATTGTGACTAGAAATAGTTGTTTTAAGCCTTAACTTCACATTGAAAACGTGAGAAATCGAACTATAATGAAGTTTTACCCATTTTGACATAAATAATCAAACTAAGAGTTTTGAAAGTAAACAAGCCGAGTATAATCATTAAAGCCTTCACAAAGCTTATTGTGACTAGAAATAGTTGTTTTAAGCCTTAACTTCACATTGAAAACGTGAGAAATCGAACTATAATGAAGTTTTACCCATTTTGACATAAATAATCAAACTAAGAGTTTTGAAAGTAAACAAGCCGAGTATAATCATTAAAGCCTTCACAAAGCTTATTGTGACTAGAAATAGTTGTTTTAAGCCTTAACTTCACATTGAAAACGTGGAAATCGAACTATAATGAAGTTTTACCCATTTTGACATAAATAATCAAACTAAGAGTTTTGAAAGTAAACAAGCCGAGTATAATCATTAAAGCCTTCACAAAGCTTATTGTGACTAGAAATAGTTGTTTTAAGCCTTAACTTCACATTGAAAACGTGAGAAATCGAACTATAATGAAGTTTTACCCATTTTGACATAAATAATCAAACTAAGAGTTTTGAAAGTAAACAAGCCGAGTATAATCATTAAAGCCTTCACAAAGCTTATTGTGACTAGAAATAGTTGTTTTAAGCCTTAACTTCACATTGAAAACGTGAGAAATCGAACTATAATGAAGTTTTACCCATTTTGACATAAATAATCAAACTAAGAGTTTTGAAAGTAAACAAGCCGAGTATAATCATTAAAGCCTTCACAAAGCTTATTGTGACTAGAAATAGTTGTTTTAAGCCTTAACTTCACATTGAAAACGTGGGAAATCGAACTATAATGAAGTTTTACCCATTTTACACATAAATAATCAAACTAAGAGTTTTGAAAGTAAACAAGCCGAGTATAATCATTAAAGCCTTTCACAAAGCTTATTGTGACTAGAAATAGTTGTTTTAAGCCTTAACTTCACATTGAAAACGTGAGAAATCGAACTATAATGAAGTTTTACCCATTTTGACATAAATAATCAAACTAAGAGTTTTGAAAGTAAACAAGCCGAGTATAATCATTAAAGCCTTCACAAAGCATATTGTGACTAGAAATAGTTGTTTTAAGCCTTAACTTCACATTGAAAACGTGAGAAATCGAACTATAATGAAGTTTTACCCATTTTGACATAAATAATCAAACTAAGAGTTTTGAAAGTAAACAAGCCGAGTATAATCATTAAAGCCTTCACAAAGCTTATTGTGACTAGAAATAGTTGTTTTAAGCCTTAACTTCACATTGAAAACGTGAGAAATCGAACTATAATGAAGTTTTACCCATTTTGACATAAATAATCAAACTAAGAGTTTTGAAAGTAAACAAGCCGAGTATAATCATTAAAGCCTTCACAAAGCTTATTGTGACTAGAAATAGTTGTTTTAAGCCTTAACTTCACATTGAAAACGTGGGAAATCGAACTATAATGAAGTTTTACCCATTTTGACATAAATAATCAAACTAAGAGTTTTGAAAGTAAACAAGCCGAGTATAATCATTAAAGCCTTCACAAAGCTTATTGTGACTAGAAATAGTTGTTTTAAGCCTTAACTTCACATTGAAAACGTGAGAAATCGAACTATAATGAAGTTTTACCCATTTTGACATAAATAATCAAACTAAGAGTTTTGAAAGTAAACAAGCCGAGTATAATCATTAAAGCCTTCACAAAGCTTATTGTGACTAGAAATAGTTGTTTTAAGCCTTAACTTCACATTGAAAACGTGGGAAATCGAACTATAATGAAGTTTTACCCATTTTGACATAAATAATCAAACTAAGAGTTTTGAAAGTAAACAAGCCGAGTATAATCATTAAAGCTTTCACAAAGCTTATTGTGACTAGAAATAGTTGTTTTAAGCCTTAACTTCACATTGAAAACGTGAGAAATCGAACTATAATGAAGTTTTACCCATTTTGACATAAATAATCAAACTAAGAGTTTTGAAAGTAAACAAGCCGAGTATAATCATTAAAGCCTTCACAAAGCTTATTGTGACTAGAAATAGTTGTTTTAAGCCTTAACTTCACATTGAAAACGTGGGAAATCGAACTATAATGAAGTTTTACCCATTTTGACATAAATAATCAAACTAAGAGTTTTGAAAGTAAACAAGCCGAGTATAATCATTAAAGCTTTCACAAAGCTTATTGTGACTAGAAATAGTTGTTTTAAGCCTTAACTTCACATTGAAAACGTGAGAAATCGAACTATAATGAAGTTTTACCCATTTTGACATAAATAATCAAACTAAGAGTTTTGAAAGTAAACAAGCCGAGTATAATCATTAAAGCCTTCACAAAGCTTATTGTGACTAGAAATAGTTGTTTTAAGCCTTAACTTCACATTGAAACGTGGGAAATCGAACTATAATGAAGTTTTACCCATTTTGACATAAATAATCAAACTAAGAGTTTTGAAAGTAAACAAGCCGAGTATAATCATTAAAGCCTTCACAAAGCTTATTGTGACTAGAAATAGTTGTTTTAAGCCTTAACTTCACATTGAAAACGTGAGAAATCGAACTATAATGAAGTTTTACCCATTTTGACATAAATAATCAAACTAAGAGTTTTGAAAGTAAACAAGCCGAGTATAATCATTAAAGCCTTCACAAAGCATATTGTGACTAGAAATAGTTGTTTTAAGCCTTAACTTCACATTGAAAACGTGAGAAATCGAACTATAATGAAGTTTTACCCATTTTGACATAAATAATCAAACTAAGAGTTTTGAAAGTAAACAAGCCGAGTATAATCATTGAAAACTTCACAAAGCATATTGTGACTAGAAATAGTTGTTTTAAGCCTTAACTTCACATTGAAAACGTGAGAAATCGAACTATAATGAAGTTTTACCCATTTTGACATAAATAATCAAACTAAGAGTTTTGAAAGTAAACAAGCCGAGTATAATCATTAAAGCCTTCACAAAGCATATTGTGACTAGAAATAGTTGTTTTAAGCCTTAACTTCACATTGAAAATGTGAGAAATCGAACTATAATGAAGTTTTACCCATTTTGACATAAATAATCAAACTAAGAGTTTTGAAAGTAAACAAGCCGAGTATAATCATTAAAGCCTTCACAAAGCTTATTGTGACTAGAAATAGTTGTTTTAAGCCTTAACTTCACATTGAAAACGTGGGAAATCGAACTATAATGAAGTTTTACCCATTTTGACATAAATAATCAAACTAAGAGTTTTGAAAGTAAACAAGCCGAGTATAATCATTAAAGCCTTCACAAAGCTTATTGTGACTAGAAATAGTTGTTTTAAGCCTTAACTTCACATTGAAAACGTGAGAAATCGAACTATAATGAAGTTTTACCCATTTTGACATAAATAATCAAACTAAGAGTTTTGAAAGTAAACAAGCCGAGTATAATCATTAAAACATTCACAAAGCTTATTGTGACTTTAAATAGTTGTTTTAAGCCTTAACTTCACATTGAAAACGTGGGAAATCGAACTATAATGAAGTTTTACCCATTTTGACATAAATAATCAAACTAAGAGTTTTGAAAGTAAACAAGCCGAGTATAATCATTAAAGCCTTCACAAAGCTTATTGTGACTAGAAATAGTTGTTTTAAGCCTTAACTTCACATTGAAAACGTGAGAAATCGAACTATAATGAAGTTTTACCCATTTTGACATAAATAATCAAACTAAGAGTTTTGAAAGTAAACAAGCCGAGTATAATCATTAAAGCCTTCACAAAGCTTATTGTGACTAGAAATAGTTGTTTTAAGCCTTAACTTCACATTGAAAACGTGGGAAATCGAACTATAATGAAGTTTTACCCATTTTGACATAAATAATCAAACTAAGAGTTTTGAAAGTAAACAAAGCCGAGTATAATCATTAAAGCCTTCACAAAGCTTATTGTGACTAGAAATAGTTGTTTTAAGCCTTAACTTCACATTGAAAACGTGAGAAATCGAACTATAATGAAGTTTTACCCATTTTGACATAAATAATCAAACTAAGAGTTTTGAAAGTAAACAAGCCGAGTATAATCATTAAAACTTCACAAAGCTTATTGTGACTAGAAATAGTTGTTTTAAGCCTTAACTTCACATTGAAAACGTGAGAAATCGAACTATAATGAAGTTTTACCCATTTTGACATAAATAATCAAACTAAGAGTTTTGAAAGTAAACAAGCCGAGTATAATCATTAAAGCTTTCACAAAGCTTATTGTGACTAGAAATAGTTGTTTTAAGCCTTAACTTCACATTGAAAACGTGAGAAATCGAACTATAATGAAGTTTTACCCATTTTGACATAAATAATCAAACTAAGAGTTTTGAAAGTAAACAAGCCGAGTATAATCATTAAAGCCTTCACAAAGCTTATTGTGACTAGAAATAGTTGTTTTAAGCCTTAACTTCACATTGAAAACGTGAGAAATCGAACTATAATGAAGTTTTACCCATTTTGACATAAATAATAAAACTAAGAGTTTTGAAAGTAAACAAGCCGAGTATAATCATTAAAGCCTTCACAAAGCTTATTGTGACTAGAAATAGTTGTTTTAAGCCTTAACTTCACATTGAAAACGTGAGAAATCGAACTATAATGAAGTTTTACCCATTTTGACATAAATAATCAAACTAAGAGTTTTGAAAGTAAACAAGCCGAGTATAATCATTAAAGCCTTCACAAAGCTTATTGTGACTAGAAATAGTTGTTTTAAGCCTTAACTTCACATTGAAAACGTGAGAAATCGAACTATAATGAAGTTTTACCCATTTTGACATAAATAATCAAACTAAGAGTTTTGAAAGTAAACAAGCCGAGTATAATCATTGAAAACTTCACAAAGCATATTGTGACTAGAAATAGTTGTTTTAAGCCTTAACTTCACATTGAAAACGTGGGAAATCGAACTATAATGAAGTTTTACCCATTTTGACATAAATAATCAAACTAAGAGTTTTGAAAGTAAACAAGGAGAGTATAATCATTAAAGCTTTCACAAAGCTTATTGTGACTAGAAATAGTTGTTTTAAGCCTTAACTTCACATTGAAAACGTGAGAAATCGAACTATAATGAAGTTTTACCCATTTTGACATAAATAATCAAACAAAGAGTTTTGAAAGTAAACAAGCCGAGTATAATCATTAAAGCCTTCACAAAGCTTATATTGTGACTAGAAATAGTTGTTTTAAGCCTTAACTTCACATTGAAAACGTGGAAATCGAACTATAATGAAGTTTTACCCATTTTGACATAAATAATCAAACTAAGAGTTTTGAAAGTAAACAAGCCGAGTATAATCATTAAAACTTCACAAAGCTTATTGTGACTAGAAATAGTTGTTTTAAGCCTTAACTTCACATTGAAAACGTGAGAAATCGAACTATAATGAAGTTTTACCCATTTTGACATAAATAATCAAACTAAGAGTTTTGAAAGTAAACAAGCCGAGTATAATCATTAAAGCTTCACAAAGCTTATTGTGACTAGAAATAGTTGTTTTAAGCCTTAACTTCACATTGAAAACGTGGAAATCGAACTATAATGAAGTTTTACCCATTTTGACATAAATAATCAAACTAAGAGTTTTGAAAGTAAACAAGCCGAGTATAATCATTAAAGCTTTCACAAAGCTTATTGTGACTAGAAATAGTTGTTTTAAGCCTTAACTTCACATTGAAAACGTGAGAAATCGAACTATAATGAAGTTTTACCCATTTTGACATAAATAATCAAACTAAGAGTTTTGAAAGTAAACAAGCCGAGTATAATCATTAAAACTTCACAAAGCATATTGTGACTAGAAATAGTTGTTTTAAGCCTTAACTTCACATTGAAAACGTGGGAAATCGAACTATAATGAAGTTTTACCCATTTTGACATAAATAATCAAACTAAGAGTTTTGAAAGTAAACAAGCCGAGTATAATCATTAAAGCTTTCACAAAGCTTATTGTGACTAGAAATAGTTGTTTTAAGCCTTAACTTCACATTGAAAATGTGAGAAATCGAACTATAATGAAGTTTTACCCATTTTGACATAAATAATCAAACTAAGAGTTTTGAAAGTAAACAAGCCGAGTATAATCATTAAAGCCTTCACAAAGCTTATTGTGACTAGAAATAGTTGTTTTAAGCCTTAACTTCACATTGAAAACGTGGGAGAAATCGAACTATAATGAAGTTTTACCCATTTTGACATAAATAATCAAACTAAGAGTTTTGAAAGTAAACAAGCCGAGTATAATCATTAAAGCCTTCACAAAGCTTATTGTGACTAGAAATAGTTGTTTTAAGCCTTAACTTCACATTGAAAACGTGAGAATCGAACTATAATGAAGTTTTACCCATTTTGACATAAATAATCAAACTAAGAGTTTTGAAAGTAAACAAGCCGAGTATAATCATTAAAGCCTTCACAAAGCATATTGTGACTAGAAATAGTTGTTTTAAGCCTTAACTTCACATTGAAAACGTGGAAATCGAACTATAATGAAGTTTTACCCATTTTGACATAAATAATCAAACTAAGAGTTTTGAAAGTAAACAAGCCGAGTATAATCATTAAAACTTCACAAAGCATATTGTGACTAGAAATAGTTGTTTTAAGCCTTAACTTCACATTGAAAACGTGGGAAATCGAACTATAATGAAGTTTTACCCATTTTGACATAAATAATCAAACTAAGAGTTTTGAAAGTAAACAAGCCGAGTATAATCATTAAAGCCTTCACAAAGCTTATTGTGACTAGAAATAGTTGTTTTAAGCCTTAACTTCACATTGAAAACGTGAGAAATCGAACTATAATGAAGTTTTACCCATTTTGACATAAATAATCAAACTAAGAGTTTTGAAAGTAAACAAGCCGAGTATAATCATTAAAGCCTTCACAAAGCTTATTGTGACTAGAAATAGTTGTTTTAAGCCTTAACTTCACATTGAAAACGTGGGAAATCGAACTATAATGAAGTTTTACCCATTTTGACATAAATAATCAAACTAAGAGTTTTGAAAGTAAACAAGCCGAGTATAATCATTAAAGCCTTCACAAAGCTTATTGTGACTAGAAATAGTTGTTTTAAGCCTTAACTTCACATTGAAAACGTGAGAAATCGAACTATAATGAAGTTTTACCCATTTTGACATAAATAATCAAACTAAGAGTTTTGAAAGTAAACAAGCCGAGTATAATCATTAAAACTTCACAAAGCATATTGTGACTAGAAATAGTTGTTTTAAGCCTTAACTTCACATTGAAAACGTGGGAAATCGAACTATAATGAAGTTTTACCCATTTTGACATAAATAATCAAACTAAGAGTTTTGAAAGTAAACAAGCCGAGTATAATCATTAAAGCTTTCACAAAGCTTATTGTGACTAGAAATAGTTGTTTTAAGCCTTAACTTCACATTGAAAACGTGAGAAATCGAACTATAATGAAGTTTTACCCATTTTGACATAAATAATCAAACTAAGAGTTTTGAAAGTAAACAAGCCGAGTATAATCATTAAAGCCTTCACAAAGCATATTGTGACTAGAAATAGTTGTTTTAAGCCTTAACTTCACATTGAAAACGTGGGAAATCGAACTATAATGAAGTTTTACCCATTTTGACATAAATAATCAAACTAAGAGTTTTGAAAGTAAACAAGCCGAGTATAATCATTAAAGCCTTCACAAAGCTTATTGTGACTAGAAATAGTTGTTTTAAGCCTTAACTTCACATTGAAAACGTGAGAAATCGAACTATAATGAAGTTTTACCCATTTTGACATAAATAATCAAACTAAGAGTTTTGAAAGTAAACAAGCCGAGTATAATCATTAAAGCCTTCACAAAGCATATTGTGACTAGAAATAGTTGTTTTAAGCCTTAACTTCACATTGAAAACGTGGGAAATCGAACTATAATGAAGTTTTACCCATTTTGACATAAATAATCAAACTAAGAGTTTTGAAAGTAAACAAGCCGAGTATAATCATTAAAGCCTTCACAAAGCTTATTGTGACTAGAAATAGTTGTTTTAAGCCTTAACTTCACATTGAAAACGTGGAAATCGAACTATAATGAAGTTTTACCCATTTTGACATAAATAATCAAACAAAGAGTTTTGAAAGTAAACAAGCCGAGTATAATCATTAAAGCCTTCACAAAGCTTATTGTGACTAGAAATAGTTGTTTTAAGCCTTAACTTCACATTGAAAACGTGGGAAATCGAACTATAATGAAGTTTTACCCATTTTGACATAAATAATCAAACTAAGAGTTTTGAAAGTAAACAAGCCGAGTATAATCATTAAAACTTCACAAAGCTTATTGTGCTAGAAATAGTTGTTTTAAGCCTTAACTTCACATTGAAAACGTGAGAAATCGAACTATAATGAAGTTTTACCCATTTTGACATAAATAATCAAACTAAGAGTTTTGAAAGTAAACAAGCCGAGTATAATCATTAAAGCTTTCACAAAGCTTATTGTGACTAGAAATAGTTGTTTTAAGCCTTAACTTCACATTGAAAACGTGGAAATCGAACTATAATGAAGTTTTACCCATTTTGACATAAATAATCAAACTAAGAGTTTTGAAAGTAAACAAGCCGAGTATAATCATTAAAGCCTTCACAAAGCTTATTGTGACTAGAAATAGTTGTTTTAAGCCTTAACTTCACATTGAAAACGTGAGAAATCGAACTATAATGAAGTTTTACCCATTTTGACATAAATAATCAAACTAAGAGTTTTGAAAGTAAACAAGCCGAGTATAATCATTGAAAACTTCACAAAGCATATTGTGACTAGAAATAGTTGTTTTAAGCCTTAACTTCACATTGAAAACGTGGGAAATCGAACTATAATGAAGTTTTACCCATTTTGACATAAATAATCAAACTAAGAGTTTTGAAAGTAAACAAGCCGAGTATAATCATTAAAGCTTTCACAAAGCTTATTGTGACTAGAAATAGTTGTTTTAAGCCTTAACTTCACATTGAAAACGTGAGAAATCGAACTATAATGAAGTTTTACCCATTTTGACATAAATAATCAAACTAAGAGTTTTGAAAGTAAACAAGCCGAGTATAATCATTAAAGCCTTCACAAAGCTTATTGTGACTAGAAATAGTTGTTTTAAGCCTTAACTTCACATTGAAAACGTGGGAAATCGAACTATAATGAAGTTTTACCCATTTTGACATAAATAATCAAACTAAGAGTTTTGAAAGTAAACAAGCGAGAGTATAATCATTAAAGCCTTCACAAAGCTTATTGTGACTAGAAATAGTTGTTTTAAGCCTTAACTTCACATTGAAAACGTTGTGAAATCGAACTATAATGAAGTTTTACCCATTTTGACATAAATAATCAAACTAAGAGTTTTGAAAGTAAACAAGCCGAGTATAATCATTAAAGCCTTCACAAAGCATATTGTGACTAGAAATAGTTGTTTTAAGCCTTAACTTCACATTGAAAACGTGGGAAATCGAACTATAATGAAGTTTTACCCATTTTGACATAAATAATCAAACTAAGAGTTTTGAAAGTAAACAAGCCGAGTATAATCATTAAAGCCTTCACAAAGCTTATTGTGACTAGAAATAGTTGTTTTAAGCCTTAACTTCACATTGAAAACGTGGGAAATCGAACTATAATGAAGTTTTACCCATTTTGACATAAATAATCAAACTAAGAGTTTTGAAAGTAAACAAGCCGAGTATAATCATTAAAGCCTTCACAAAGCATATTGTGACTAGAAATAGTTGTTTTAAGCCTTAACTTCACATTGAAAATGTGGGAAATCGAACTATAATGAAGTTTTACCCATTTTGACATAAATAATCAAACTAAGAGTTTTGAAAGTAAACATCCGAGTATAATCATTAAAAGATTCACAAAGCTTATTGTGACTAGAAATAGTTGTTTTAAGCCTTAACTTCACATTGAAAACGTGGGACATAGAAATCGAACTATAATGAAGTTTTACCCATTTTGACATAAATAATCAAACTAAGAGTTTTGAAAGTAAACAAGACGAGTATAATCATTATCTTCACAAAGCTTATTGTGACTAGAAATAGTTGTTTTAAGCCTTAACTTCACATTGAAACGTGGAAATCGAACTATAATGAAGTTTTACCCATTTTGACATAAATAATCAAACTAAGAGTTTTGAAAGTAAACAAGCCGAGTATAATCATTAAAACTTCACAAAGCATATTGTGACTAGAAATAGTTGTTTTAAGCCTTAACTTCACATTGAAAACGTGGGAAATCGAACTATAATGAAGTTTTACCCATTTTGACATAAATAATCAAACTAAGAGTTTTGAAAGTAAACAAGCCGAGTATAATCATTAAAGCCTTCACAAAGCATATTGTGACTAGAAATAGTTGTTTTAAGCCTTAACTTCACATTGAAAACGTGAGAAATCGAACTATAATGAAGTTTTACCCATTTTGACATAAATAATCAAACTAAGAGTTTTGAAAGTAAACAAGCCGAGTATAATCATTAAAGCTTTCACAAAGCTTATTGTGACTAGAAATAGTTGTTTTAAGCCTTAACTTCACATTGAAAATGTGGGAAATCGAACTATAATGAAGTTTTACCCATTTTGACATAAATAATCAAACTAAGAGTTTTGAAAGTAAACAAGCAAGAGTATAATCATTAAAGCCTTCACAAAGCTTATTGTGACTAGAAATAGTTGTTTTAAGCCTTAACTTCACATTGAAAACGTGAGAAATCGAACTATAATGAAGTTTTACCCATTTTGACATAAATAATCAAACTAAGAGTTTTTGAAAACAAGCCGAGTATAATCATTGAAAACTTCACAAAGGATATTGTGACTAGAAATAGTTGTTTTAAGCCTTAACTTCACATTGAAAACGTGGGAAATCGAACTATAATGAAGTTTTACCCATTTTGACATAAATAATCAAACTAAGTGTTTTGAAAGTAAACAAGCGAGTATAATCATAAAAGCTTTCACAAAGCTTATTGTGACTAGAAATAGTTGTTTTAAGCCTTAACTTCACATTGAAAACGTGAGAAATCGAACTATAATGAAGTTTTACCCATTTTGACATAAATAATCAAACAAAGAGTTTTGAAAGTAAACAAGCCGAGTATAATCATTAAAGCCTTCACAAAGCATATTGTGACTAGAAATAGTTGTTTTAAGCCTTAACTTCACATTGAAAACGTGAGAAATCGAACTATAATGAAGTTTTACCCATTTTGACATAAATAATCAAACTAAGAGTTTTGAAAGTAAACAAGCCGAGTATAATCATTAAAGCCTTCACAAAGCATATTGTGACTAGAAATAGTTGTTTTAAGCCTTAACTTCACATTGAAAACGTGGAAATCGAACTATAATGAAGTTTTACCCATTTTGACATAAATAATCAAACTAAGAGTTTTGAAAGTAAACAAGCGGAGTATAATCATTAAAGCCTTCACAAAGCTTATTGTGACTAGAAATAGTTGTTTTAAGCCTTAACTTCACATTGAAAACGTGAGAAATCGAACTATAATGAAGTTTTACCATTTTTGACATAAATAATCAAACTAAGAGTTTTGAAAGTAAACAAGCCGAGTATAATCATTAAAACTTCACAAAGCATATTGTGACTAGAAATAGTTGTTTTAAGCCTTAACTTCACATTGAAAACGTGGAAATCGAACTATAATGAAGTTTTACCAATTTTGACATAAATAATCAAACTAAGAGTTTTGAAAGTAAACAAGCCGAGTATAATCATTAAAGATTCACAAAGCTTATTGTGACTAGAAATAGTTGTTTTAAGCCTTAACTTCACATTGAAAACGTGGGAAAGGACGATATAATGAAGTTTTACCATTTTGACATAAATAATCAAACAAAGAGTTTTGAAAGTAAACAAGATGAGAGTATAATCATTAAATCTTCACAAAGCTTATTTTTGACTAGAAATAGTTGTTTTAAGCCTTAACTTCACATTGAAAATGTGGGAAATCGAACTATAATGAAGTTTTACCCATTTTGACATAAATAATCAAACTAAGAGTTTTGAAAGTAAACAAGCCGAGTATAATCATTAAAACTTCACAAAGCATATTGTGACTAGAAATAGTTGTTTTAAGCCTTAACTTCACATTGAAAACGTGGGAAATCGAACTATAATGAAGTTTTACCCATTTTGACATAAATAATCAAACTAAGAGTTTTGAAAGTAAACAAGCCGAGTATAATCATTAAAGCTTTCACAAAGCTTATTGTGACTAGAAATAGTTGTTTTAAGCCTTAACTTCACATTGAAAACGTGGGAAATCGAACTATAATGAAGTTTTACCCATTTTGACATAAATAATCAAACTAAGAGTTTTGAAAGTAAACAAGCCGAGTATAATCATTAAAGCTTCACAAAGCTTATTGTGACTAGAAATAGTTGTTTTAAGCCTTAACTTCACATTGAAAATGTGCGAAATCGAACTATAATGAAGTTTTACCCATTTTGACATAAATAATCAAACTAAGAGTTTTGAAAGTAAACAAGCCGAGTATAATCATTAAAACTTCACAAAGCATATTGTGACTAGAAATAGTTGTTTTAAGCCTTAACTTCACATTGAAAACGTGGGAAATCGAACTATAATGAAGTTTTACCAATTTTGACATAAATAATCAAACTAAGAGTTTTGAAAGTAAACAAGCCGAGTATAATCATTAAAGCTTTCACAAAGCTTATTGTGACTAGAAATAGTTGTTTTAAGCCTTAACTTCACATTGAAAATGTGAAATCGAACTATAATGAAGTTTTACCCATTTTGACATAAATAATCAAACTAAGAGTTTTGAAAGTAAACAAGCCGAGTATAATCATTAAGATTCACAAAGCTTATTGTGACTAGAAATAGTTGTTTTAAGCCTTAACTTCACATTGAAAACGTGGGAATCGAACTATAATAAAGTTTTACCCATTTTGACATAAATAATCAAACTAAGAGTTTTGAAAGTAAACAAGACGAGCATATAATCATTTTATTCACAAAGCTTATATTTGACTAGAAATCGTTGTTTTAAGCCTTAACTTCACATTTAAAACGTGAAATCGAACTATAATGAAGTTTTACCCATTTTGACATAAATAATCAAACTAAGAGTTTTGAAAGTAAACAAGCCGAGTATAATCATTAAAGCCTTCACAAAGCATATTGTGACTAGAAATAGTTGTTTTAAGCCTTAACTTCACATTGAAAATGTGGGAAATCGAACTATAATGAAGTTTTACCCATTTTGACATAAATAATCAAACTAAGAGTTTTGAAAGTAAACAAGCCGAGTATAATCATTGAAAACTTCACAAAGCATATTGTGACTAGAAATAGTTGTTTTAAGCCTTAACTTCACATTGAAAACGTGGGAAATCGAACTATAATGAAGTTTTACCCATTTTGACATAAATAATCAAACTAAGAGTTTTGAAAGTAAACAAGCCGAGTATAATCATTAAAGCCTTCACAAAGCATATTGTGACTAGAAATAGTTGTTTTAAGCCTTAACTTCACATTGAAAATGTGGGAAATCGAACTATAATGAAGTTTTACCCATTTTGACATAAATAATCAAACTAAGAGTTTTGAAAGTAAACAAGCCGAGTATAATCATTAAAGCCTTCACAAAGCTTATTGTGACTAGAAATAGTTGTTTTAAGCCTTAACTTCACATTGAAAACGTGGGAAATCGAACTATAATGAAGTTTTACCCATTTTGACATAAATAATCAAGTTCAAGTAGTTTTAAAAGTAAACAAGACGAGCATAATCATTAAATTTTATCTAAAAAACTTATTTTGACTAGAAATCGTTGTTTTAAGCCTTAACTTCACATTGAAACGTGGGAAATCGAACTATAATGAAGTTTTACCCATTTTGACATAAATAATCAAACTAAGAGTTTTGAAAGTAAACAAGCCGAGTATAATCATTAAAAGCCTTCACAAAGCATATTGTGACTAGAAATAGTTGTTTTAAGCCTTAACTTCACATTGAAAACGTGGGAAATCGAACTATAATGAAGTTTTACCCATTTTGACATAAATAATCAAACTAAGAGTTTTGAAAGTAAACAAGCCGAGTATAATCATTAAAGCTTCACAAAGCTTATTGTGACTAGAAATAGTTGTTTTAAGCCTTAACTTCACATTGAAAACGTGGAAATCGAACTATAATGAAGTTTTACCCATTTTGACATAAATAATCAAACTAAGAGTTTTGAAAGTAAACAAGCCGAGTATAATCATTAAAGCTTTCACAAAGCTTATTGTGACTAGAAATAGTTGTTTTAAGCCTTAACTTCACATTGAAAATGTGAGAAATCGAACTATAATGAAGTTTTACCCATTTTGACATAAATAATCAAACTAAGAGTTTTGAAAGTAAACAAGCCGAGTATAATCATTAAAACTTCACAAAGCTTATTGTGACTAGAAATAGTTGTTTTAAGCCTTAACTTCACATTGAAAACGTGGGAAATCGAACTATAATGAAGTTTTACCAATTTTGACATAAATAATCAAACTAAGAGTTTTGAAAGTAAACGAGAGTATAATCATTAAAGCTTTTCACAAAGCTTATTGTGACTAGAAATAGTTGTTTTAAGCCTTAACTTCACATTGAAAACGTGAGAAATCGAACTATAATGAAGTTTTACCCATTTTGACATAAATAATCAAACTAAGAGTTTTGAAAGTAAACAAGCCGAGTATAATCATTAAAGCTTTCACAAAGCTTATTGTGACTAGAAATAGTTGTTTTAAGCCTTAACTTCACATTGAAAACGTGGGAAATCGAACTATAATGAAGTTTTACCCATTTTGACATAAATAATCAAACTAAGAGTTTTGAAAGTAAACAAGCCGAGTATAATCATTAAAGCTTCACAAAGCTTATTGTGACTAGAAATAGTTGTTTTAAGCCTTAACTTCACATTGAAAGCGTGAAATCGAACTATAATGAAGTTTTACCCATTTTGACATAAATAATCAAACTAAGAGTTTTGAAAGTAAACAAGCCGAGTATAATCATTAAAGCCTTCACAAAGCATATTGTGACTAGAAATAGTTGTTTTAAGCCTTAACTTCACATTGAAAACGTGGGAAATCGAACTATAATGAAGTTTTACCCATTTTGACATAAATAATCAAACTAAGAGTTTTGAAAGTAAACAAGCCGAGTATAATCATTAAAACTTCACAAAGCTTATTGTGACTAGAAATAGTTGTTTTAAGCCTTAACTTCACATTGAAAACGTGGGAAATCGAACTATAATGAAGTTTTACCCATTTTGATATAAATAATCAAACTAAGAGTTTTGAAAGTAAACAAGCCGAGTATAATCATTAAAGCCTTCACAAAGCTTATTGTGACTAGAAATAGTTGTTTTAAGCCTTAACTTCACATTGAAAGCGGGAAATCGAACTATAATGAAGTTTTACCCATTTTGACATAAATAATCAAACTAAGAGTTTTGAAAGTAAACAAGCCGAGTATAATCATTAAAGCCTTCACAAAGCTTATTGTGACTAGAAATAGTTGTTTTAAGCCTTAACTTCACATTGAAAACGTGGGAAATCGAACTATAATGAAGTTTTACCATTTTGACATAAATAATCAAACTAAGAGTTTTGAAAGTAAACAAGCCGAGTATAATCATTAAAGCTTCACAAAGCTTATTGTGACTAGAAATAGTTGTTTTAAGCCTTAACTTCACATTGAAAACGTGAGAAATCGAACTATAATGAAGTTTTACCCATTTTGACATAAATAATCAAACTAAGAGTTTTGAAAGTAAACAAGCCGAGTATAATCATTAAAAGCCTTCACAAAGCATATTGTGACTAGAAATAGTTGTTTTAAGCCTTAACTTCACATTGAAAACGTGGGAAATGAACTATAATGAAGTTTTACCCATTTTGACATAAATAATCAAACTAAGAGTTTTGAAAGTAAACAAGCCGAGTATAATCATTAAAGCTTCACAAAGCTTATTGTGACTAGAAATAGTTGTTTTAAGCCTTAACTTCACATTGAAAACGTGAGAAATCGAACTATAATGAAGTTTTACCCATTTTACAAACATAAATAATCAAACTAAGAGTTTTGAAAGTAAACAATGAGTATAATCATTAAAACCTTCACAAAGCATATTGTGACTAGAAATAGTTGTTTTAAGCCTTAACTTCACATTGAAAACGTGGGAAATCGAACTATAATGAAGTTTTACCCATTTTGACATAAATAATCAAACTAAGAGTTTTGAAAGTAAACAAGCCGAGTATAATCATTAAAGATTCACAAAGCTTATTGTGACTAGAAATAGTTGTTTTAAGCCTTAACTTCACATTGAAACGTAGTTTTGAGAAATCGAACTATAATGAAGTTTTTACCATTTTGACATAAATAATCAAACTAAGAGTTTTGAAAGTAAACAAGCTTTGAGTATAATCATTAAAACTTCACAAAGCATATTGTGACTAGAAATAGTTGTTTTAAGCCTTAACTTCACATTGAAAACGTGGGAAATCGAACTATAATGAAGTTTTACCCATTTTGACATAAATAATCAAACTAAGAGTTTTGAAAGTAAACAAGCCGAGTATAATCATTAAAGCTTCACAAAGCTTATTGTGACTAGAAATAGTTGTTTTAAGCCTTAACTTCACATTGAAAACGTGAGAAATCGAACTATAATGAAGTTTTACCCATTTTGACATAAATAATCAAACAAAGAGTTTTGAAAGTAAACAAGCCGAGTATAATCATTAAAGCTTTCACAAAGCTTATTGTGACTAGAAATAGTTGTTTTAAGCCTTAACTTCACATTGAAAACGTGGAAATCGAACTATAATGAAGTTTTACCCATTTTGACATAAATAATCAAACTAAGAGTTTTGAAAGTAAACAAGCCGAGTATAATCATTAAAACTTCACAAAGCTTATTGTGACTAGAAATAGTTGTTTTAAGCCTTAACTTCACATTGAAAACGTGAGAAATCGAACTATAATGAAGTTTTACCCATTTTGACATAAATAATCAAACTAAGAGTTTTGAAAGTAAACAAGCCGAGTATAATCATTAAAGCCTTTCACAAAGCTTATTGTGACTAGAAATAGTTGTTTTAAGCCTTAACTTCACATTGAAAACGTGGGAAATCGAACTATAATGAAGTTTTACCCATTTTGACATAAATAATCAAACTAAGAGTTTTGAAAGTAAACAAGCCGAGTATAATCATTAAAGCTTTCACAAAGCTTATTGTGACTAGAAATAATTGTTTTAAGCCTTAACTTCACATTGAAAATGTGCCAATTCGAACTATAATGAAGTTTTACCCATTTTGACATAAATAATCAAACTAAGAGTTTTGAAAGTAAACAAGCCGAGTATAATCATTAAAGCTTTCACAAAGCTTATTGTGACTAGAAATAGTTGTTTTAAGCCTTAACTTCACATTGAAAACGTGTGAAATCGAACTATAATGAAGTTTTACCAATTTTGACATAAATAATCAAACTAAGAGTTTTGAAAGTAAACAAGCGAGTATAATCATTAAAGCCTTCACAAAGCTTATTGTGACTAGAAATAGTTGTTTTAAGCCTTAACTTCACATTGAAAACGTGTGAAATCGAACTATAATGAAGTTTTACCCATTTTGACATAAATAATCAAACTAAGAGTTTTGAAAGTAAACAAGCCGAGTATAATCATTAAAGCCTTTCACAAAGCTTATTGTGACTAGAAATAGTTGTTTTAAGCCTTAACTTCACATTGAAAACGTGGGAAATCGAACTATAATGAAGTTTTACCCATTTTGACATAAATAATCAAACTAAGAGTTTTGAAAGTAAACAAGCCGAGTATAATCATTAAAGCCTTCACAAAGCTTATTGTGACTAGAAATAGTTGTTTTAAGCCTTAACTTCACATTGAAAACGTGGGAAATCGAACTATAATGAAGTTTTACCCATTTTGACATAAATAATCAAACTAAGAGTTTTGAAAGTAAACAAGCCGAGTATAATCATTAAAGCCTTTCACAAAGCTTATTGTGACTAGAAATAGTTGTTTTAAGCCTTAACTTCACATTGAAAACGTGGGAAATCGAACTATAATGAAGTTTTACCATTTTGACATAAATAATCAAACTAAGAGTTTTGAAAGTAAACAAGCCGAGTATAATCATTAAAACTTCACAAAGCTTATTGTGACTAGAAATAGTTGTTTTAAGCCTTAACTTCACATTGAAAACGTGGAAATCGAACTATAATGAAGTTTTACCCATTTTGACATAAATAATCAAACTAAGAGTTTTGAAAGTAAACAAGCCGAGTATAATCATTAAAGCTTTCACAAAGCTTATTGTGACTAGAAATAGTTGTTTTAAGCCTTAACTTCACATTGAAAACGTGGAAATCGAACTATAATGAAGTTTTACCAATTTTGACATAAATAATCAAACAAAGAGTTTTGAAAGTAAACAAGCCGAGTATAATCATTAAAGCCTTCACAAAGCTTATTGTTACTAGAAATAGTTGTTTTAAGCCTTAACTTCACATTGAAAATGTGGGAAATCGAACTATAATGAAGTTTTACCCATTTTGACATAAATAATCAAACTAAGAGTTTTGAAAGTAAACAAGCCGAGTATAATCATTAAAGCCTTCACAACGCATATTGTGACTAGAAATAGTTGTTTTAAGCCTTAACTTCACATTGAAAACGTGAGAAATCGAACTATAATGAAGTTTTACCCATTTTGACATAAATAATCAAACTAAGAGTTTTGAAAGTAAACAAGCCGAGTATAATCATTGAAAACTTCACAAAGCATATTGTGACTAGAAATAGTTGTTTTAAGCCTTAACTTCACATTGAAAACGTGGGAAATCGAACTATAATGAAGTTTTACCCATTTTGACATAAATAATCAAACTAAGAGTTTTGAAAGTAAACAAGCCGAGTATAATCATTAAAGCTTTCACAAAGCTTATTGTGACTAGAAATAGTTGTTTTAAGCCTTAACTTCACATTGAAAACGTGAGAAATCGAACTATAATGAAGTTTTACCCATTTTGACATAAATAATCAAACTAAGAGTTTTGAAAGTAAACAAGCGAGTATAATCATTAAAGCCTTCACAAAGCATATTGTGACTAGAAATAGTTGTTTTAAGCCTTAACTTCACATTGAAAACGTGAGAAATCGAACTATAATGAAGTTTTACCCATTTTGACATAAATAATCAAACTAAGAGTTTTGAAAGTAAACAAGCCGAGTATAATCATTAAAGCCTTCACAAAGCTTATTGTGACTAGAAATAGTTGTTTTAAGCCTTAACTTCACATTGAAAATGTGAGAAATCGAACTATAATGAAGTTTTACCCATTTTGACATAAATAATCAAACTAAGAGTTTTGAAAGTAAACAAGCCGAGTATAATCATTAAAGCCTTTCACAAAGCTTATTGTGACTAGAAATAGTTGTTTTAAGCCTTAACTTCACATTGAAAACGTGAGAAATCGAACTATAATGAAGTTTTACCCATTTTGACATAAATAATCAAACTAAGAGTTTTGAAAGTAAACAAGCCGAGTATAATCATTGAAAACTTCACAAAGCATATTGTGACTAGAAATAGTTGTTTTAAGCCTTAACTTCACATTGAAAACGTGGAAATCGAACTATAATGAAGTTTTACCCATTTTGACATAAATAATCAAACTAAGAGTTTTGAAAGTAAACAAGCCGAGTATAATCATTAAATTCACAAAGCTTATTGTGACTAGAAATCGTTGTTTTAAGCCTTAACTTCACATTGAAAACGTGGAAATCGAACTATAATGAAGTTTTACCCATTTTGACATAAATAATCAAACTCAAAGAGTTTTGAAAGTAAACAAGATGAGTATAATCATTAAAGCTTCACAAAGCTTATTGTGACTAGAAATAGTTGTTTTAAGCCTTAACTTCACATTGAAAACGTGGAAATCGAACTATAATGAAGTTTTACCCATTTTGACATAAATAATCAAACTAAGAGTTTTGAAAGTAAACAAGCCGAGTATAATCATTAAAGCTTTCACAAAGCATATTGTGACTAGAAATAGTTGTTTTAAGCCTTAACTTCACATTGAAAACGTGGAAATCGAACTATAATGAAGTTTTACCCATTTTGACATAAATAATCAAACTAAGAGTTTTGAAAGTAAACAAGCCGAGTATAATCATTAAAGCTTTCACAAAGCTTATTGTGACTAGAAATAGTTGTTTTAAGCCTTAACTTCACATTGAAAACGTGGGAAATCGAACTATAATGAAGTTTTACCCATTTTGACATAAATAATCAAACTAAGAGTTTTGAAAGTAAACAAGCCGAGTATAATCATTGAAAACTTTACAAAGCATATTGTGACTAGAAATAGTTGTTTTAAGCCTTAACTTCACATTGAAAACGTGAGAAATCGAACTATAATGAAGTTTTACCCATTTTGACATAAATAATCAAACTAAGAGTTTTGAAAGTAAACAAGCCGAGTATAATCATTAAAGCTTTCACAAAGCTTATTGTGACTAGAAATAGTTGTTTTAAGCCTTAACTTCACATTGAAAACGTGAGAAATCGAACTATAATGAAGTTTTACCCATTTTGACATAAATAATCAAACTAAGAGTTTTGAAAGTAAACAAGCCGAGTATAATCATTAAAAACTTCACAAAGCATATTGTGACTAGAAATAGTTGTTTTAAGCCTTAACTTCACATTGAAAACGTGGGAAATCGAACTATAATGAAGTTTTACCAATTTTGACATAAATAATCAAACTAAGAGTTTTGAAAGTAAACAAGCCGAGTATAATCATTAAAGCTTTCACAAAGCTTATTGTGACTAGAAATAGTTGTTTTAAGCCTTAACTTCACATTGAAAATGTGTGAAATCGAACTATAATGAAGTTTTACCCATTTTGACATAAATAATCAAACTAAGATTTTTGAAAGTAAACAAGCCGAGTAAAATCATTAAGATGTCACAAAGCTTATTGTGACTAGAAATAGTTGTTTTAAGCCTTAACTTCACATTGAAAACGTGGGACAATCGAACTATAATAAAGTTTTAACGATTTTGTATAAAATCATAGTTCTAAGAGTTTTGAAATTTAACAAGACGAGTATAATCATTAAATTTTTCTACAAACGCTTATTTTAATAGAAATAGTTGTTTTAAGCCTTAACTTCACATTGAAAACGTGTGAAATCGAACTATAATGAAGTTTTACCCATTTTGACATAAATAATCAAACTAAGAGTTTTGAAAGTAAACAAGCCGAGTATAATCATTAAAGCCTTCACAAAGCATATTGTGACTAGAAATAGTTGTTTTAAGCCTAACTTCACATTGAAAATGTGGGAAATTGAACTATAATGAAGTTATACCCATTTTGACATAAATAATCAAACTAAGAGTTTTGAAAGTAAACAAGCCGAGTATAATCATTTAAAACTTCACAAAGCATATTGTGACTAGAAATAGTTGTTTTAAGCCTTAACTTCACATTGAAAACGTGGGAAATCGAACTATAATGAAGTTTTACCCATTTTGATATAAATAATCAAACTAAGTGTTTTGAAAGTAAACAAGCCGAGTATAATCTTTAAAGCCTTCGCAAAGCATATTGTGACTAGAAATAGTTGTTTTAAGCCTTAACTTCACATTGAAAATGTGGGAAATCGAACTATAATGAAGTTTTACCCATTTTGACATAAATAATCAAACTAAGAGTTTTGAAAGTAAACAAGCCGAGTATAATCATTAAATGCCTTCACAAAGCTTATTGTGACTAGAAATAGTTGTTTTAAGCCTTAACTTCACATTGAAAACGTGGGAAATAGAACTATAATGAAGTTTTACCGATTTTGTATAAATAATCAAACTAAGTAGTTTTGAAAGTAAACAAGCCGAGTATAATCATTAAATCTTCACAAAGCTTATTTTTACTAGAAATCGTTGTTTTAAGCCTTAACTTCACATTGAAAACGTGGGAAATCGAACTATAATGAAGTTTTACCCATTTTGACATAAATAATCAAACTAAGAGTTTTGAAAGTAAACAAGCCGAGTATAATCATTTAAAACTTCACAAAGCATATTGTGACTAGAAATAGTTGTTTTAAGCCTTAACTTCACATTGAAAACGTGGGAAATCGAACTATAATGAAGTTTTACCCATTTTGACATAAATAATCAAACTAAGAGTTTTGAAAGTAAACAAGCCGAGTATAATCATTAAAGCTTTCACAAAGCTTATTGTGACTAGAAATAGTTGTTTTAAGCCTTAACTTCACATTGAAAACGTGAGAAATCGAACTATAATGAAGTTTTACCCATTTTGACATAAATAATCAAACTAAGAGTTTTGAAAGTAAACAAACCGAGTATAATCATTAAAACCTTCACAAAGCATATTGTGACTAGAAATAGTTGTTTTAAGCCTTAACTTCACATTGAAAATGTGGGAAATCGAACTATAATGAAGTTTTACCCATTTTGACATAAATAATCAAACTAAGAGTTTTGAAAGTAAACAAGCCGAGTATAATCATTAAAGATTCACAAAGCTTATTGTGACTAGAAATAGTTGTTTTAAGCCTTAACTTCACATTGAAAACGTGAGAAATCGAACTATAATGAAGTTTTACCAATTTTGACATAAATAATCAAACTAAGAGTTTTGAAAGTAAACAAGCCGAGTATAATCATTAAAACTTCACAAAGCATATTGTGACTAGAAATAGTTGTTTTAAGCCTTAACTTCACATTGAAAACGTGGAAATCGAACTATAATGAAGTTTTACCAATTTTGACATAAATAATCAAACTAAGAGTTTTGAAAGTAAACAAGCCGAGTATAATCATTAAGATGTCACAAAGCTTATTGTGACTAGAAATCGTTGTTTTAAGCCTTAACTTCACATTGAAAACGTGAGAAATAGAACTATAATGAAGTTTTACCCATTTTGACATAAATAATCATAACAAATAGTTTTGAAAGTAAACAAGACGAGTATAACGTATTAAATCTTCACAAAGCTTATTTTTACTAGAAATAGTTGTTTTAAGCCTTAACTTCACATTGAAAATGTGGGAAATCGAACTATAATGAAGTTTTACCCATTTTGACATAAATAATCAAACTAAGAGTTTTGAAAGTAAACAAGCCGAGTATAATCATTAAAACTTCACAAAGCATATTGTGACTAGAAATAGTTGTTTTAAGCCTTAACTTCACATTGAAAACGTGAGAAATCGAACTATAATGAAGTTTTACCCATTTTGACATAAATAATCAAACTAAGAGTTTTGAAAGTAAACAAGCCGAGTATAATCATTAAAGCTTTCACAAAGCTTATTGTGACTAGAAATAGTTGTTTTAAGCCTTAACTTCACATTGAAAACGTGGGAAATCGAACTATAATGAAGTTTTACCCATTTTGACATAAATAATCAAACTAAGAGTTTTGAAAGTAAACAAGCCGAGTATAATCATTAAAGCTTTCACAAAGCTTATTGTGACTAGAAATAGTTGTTTTAAGCCTTAACTTCACATTGAAAATGTGAGAAATCTAACTATAATGAAGTTTTACCCATTTTGACATAAATAATCAAACTAAGAGTTTTGAAAGTAAACAAGCCGAGTATAATCATTGAAAACTTCACAAAGCATATTGTGACTAGAAATAGTTGTTTTAAGCCTTAACTTCACATTGAAAACGTGGGAAATCGAACTATAATGAAGTTTTACCAATTTTGACATAAATAATCAAACTAAGAGTTTTGAAAGTAAACAAGCCGAGTATAATCATTAAAGCTTTCACAAAGCTTATTGTGACTAGAAATAGATGTTTTAAGCCTTAACTTCACATTGAAAATGTGTGAAATCGAACTATAATGAAGTTTTACCCATTTTGACATAAATAATCAAACTAAGAGTTTTGAAAGTAAACAACCCGAGTATAATCATTAAGATGTCACAAAGCTTATTGTGACTAGAAATCGTTGTTTTAAGCCTTAACTTCACATTGAAAACGTGGGACATAGGAACTATAATGAAGTTTTACCCATTTTGTATAAAATCATAAACTAAGAGTTTTAAAATTAAACAAGACGAGCATAATCATATTTTATCTACAAAGCTTATTTTTAATAGAAATCGTTGTTTTAAGCCTTAACTTCACATTGAAAACGTGAGAAATCGAACTATAATGAAGTTTTACCCATTTTGACATAAATAATCAAACTAAGAGTTTTGAAAGTAAACAAGCCGAGTATAATCATTAAAGCCTTCACAAAGCATATTGTGACTAGAAATAGTGTTTTAAGCCTTAACTTCACATTGAAAATGTGGGAAATCGAACTATAATTAAGTTTTACCCATTTTGACATAAATAATCAAACTAAGAGTTTTGAAAGTAAACAAGCCGAGTATAATCATTGAAAACTTCACAAAGCATATTGTGACTAGAAATAGTTGTTTTAAGCCTTAACTTCACATTGAAAACGTGGAAATCGAACTATAATGAAGTTTTACCCATTTTGATATAAATAATCAAACTAAGAGTTTTGAAAGTAAACAAGCCGAGTATAATCATTAAAGCCTTCACAAAGCATATTGTGACTAGAAATAGTTGTTTTAAGCCTTAACTTCACATTGAAAATGTGGGAAATCGAACTATAATGAAGTTTTACCCATTTTGACATAAATAATCAAACTAAGAGTTTTGAAAGTAAACAAGCCGAGTATAATCATTAAGATGTCACAAAGCTTATTGTGACTAGAAATAGTTGTTTTAAGCCTTAACTTCACATTGAAAACGTGGGAAATCGAACTATAATGAAGTTTTAACGATTTTGACATAAATAATCAAACTCAAGAGTTTTGAAAGTAAACAAGACGAGTATATATCATTAAAGCCTTCAAAACACTTATTGTGACTAGAAATAGTTGTTTTAAGCCTTAACTTCACATTGAAACGTGGGAAATCGAACTATAATGAAGTTTTACCCATTTTGACATAAATAATCAAACTAAGAGTTTTGAAAGTAAACAAGCCGAGTATAATCATTAAAACTTCACAAAGCATATTGTGACTAGAAATAGTTGTTTTAAGCCTTAACTTCACATTGAAAACGTGGAAATCGAACTATAATGAAGTTTTACCCATTTTGACATAAATAATCAAACTAAGAGTTTTGAAAGTAAACAAGCCGAGTATAATCATTAAAGCTTTCACAAAGCTTATTGTGACTAGAAATAGTTGTTTTAAGCCTTAACTTCACATTGAAAACGTGAGAAATCGAACTATAATGAAGTTTTACCCATTTTGACATAAATAATCAAACTAAGAGTTTTGAAAGTAAACAAGCCGAGTATAATCATTAAAGCCTTCACAAAGCATATTGTGACTAGAAATAGTTGTTTTAAGCCTTAACTTCACATTGAAAATGTGGGAAATTGAACTATAATGAAGTTTTACCCATTTTGACATAAATAATCAAACTAAGAGTTTTGAAAGTAAACAAGCGGAGTATAATCATTAAGATGTCACAAAGCTTATTGTGACTAGAAATCGTTGTTTTAGCCTTATCTTCACATTGAAAACGTGAGAAATCGAACTATAATGAAGTTTTACCAATTTTGACATAAATAATCAAACTAAGAGTTTTGAAAGTAAACAAGCCGAGTATAATCATTGAAAACTTCACAAAGCATATTGTGACTAGAAATAGTTGTTTTAAGCCTTAATTTCACATTGAAAACGTGGGAAATCGAACTATAATGAAGTTTTACCCATTTTGACATAAATAATCAAACTAAGAGTTTTGAAAGTAAACAACCCGAGTATAATCATTAAAGATTCACAAAGCTTATTGTGACTAGAAATAGTTGTTTTAAGCCTTAACTTCACATTGAAAACGTGGGAAATCGAACTATAATAAAGTTTTAACGATTTTGACATAAATAATCAAACAAAGAGTTTTGAAAGTAAACAAGACGAGTATAATCGTATTTTTCACAAAGCTTATTTTACTAGAAATAGTTGTTTTAAGCCTTAACTTCACATTGAAAATGTGGGAAATCGAACTATAATGAAGTTTTACCCATTTTGACATAAATAATCAAACTAAGAGTTTTGAAAGTAAACAAGCCGAGTATAATCATTAAAACTTCACAAAGCATATTGTGACTAGAAATAGTTGTTTTAAGCCTTAACTTCACATTGAAAACGTGGGAAATCGAACTATAATGAAGTTTTACCCATTTTGACATAAATAATCAAACTAAGAGTTTTGAAAGTAAACAAGCCGAGTATAATCATTAAAGCTTTCACAAAGCTTATTGTGACTAGAAATAGTTGTTTTAAGCCTTAACTTCACATTGAAAACGTGGGAAATCGAACTATAATGAAGTTTTACCCATTTTGACATAAATAATCAAACTAAGAGTTTTGAAAGTAAACAAGCCGAGTATAATCATTAAAGCTTTCACAAAGCTTATTGTGACTAGAAATAGTTGTTTTTAGCCTTAACTTCACATTGAAAATGTGAGAAATCTAACTATAATGAAGTTTTACCCATTTTGACATAAATAATCAAACTAAGAGTTTTGAAAGTAAACAAGCCGAGTATAATCATTGAAAACTTCACAAAGCATATTGTGACTAGAAATAGTTGTTTTAAGCCTTAATTTCACATTGAAAACGTGGGAAATCGAACTATATTGAAGTTTTACCAATTTTGACATAAATAATCAAACTAAGAGTTTTGAAAGTACACAAGCCGAGTATAATCATTAAAGCTTTCACAAAGCTTATTGTAACTAGAAATAGATGTTTTAAGCCTTAACTTCACATTGAAAATGTGTGAAATCGAACTATAATGAAGTTTTACCCATTTTGACATAAATAATCAAACTAAGATTTTTGAAAGTAAACAACCCGAGTATAATCATTAAGATGTCACAAAGCTTATTGTGACTAGAAATCGTTGTTTTAAGCCTTAACTTCACATTGAAAACGTGGGAAATAGAACTATAATGAAGTTTTACCGATTTTTATAAAAATCAAGTTCTAATAGTTTTAAAATTTAACAAGACGAGCATAAATATATTTTATCTACAAAGCTTATTTTTACTAGAAATCGTTGTTTTAAGCCTTAACTTCACATTGAAAACGTGTGAAATCGAACTATAATGAAGTTTTACCCATTTTGACATAAATAATCAAACTAAGAGTTTTGAAAGTAAACAAGCCGAGTATAATCATTAAAGCCTTCACAAAGCATATTGTGACTAGAAATAGTTGTTTTAAGCCTTAACTTCACATTGAAAATGTGGGAAATTGAACTATAATGAAGTTTTACCCATTTTGACATAAATAATCAAACTAAGAGTTTTGAAAGTAAACAAGCCGAGTATAATCATTAAAACTTCACAAAGCATATTGTGACTAGAAATAGTTGTTTTAAGCCTTAACTTCACATTGAAAACGTGGGAAATCGAACTATAATGAAGTTTTACCCATTTTGACATAAATAATCAAACTAAGAGTTTTGAAAGTAAACAAGCCGAGTATAATCATTAAAGCCTTCACAAAGCATATTGTGACTAGAAATAGTTGTTTTAAGCCTTAACTTCACATTGAAAATGTGGGAAATCGAACTATAATGAAGTTTTACCCATTTTGACATAAATAATCAAACTAAGAGTTTTGAAAGTAAACAATCCGAGTATAATCATTAAGATGCTTCACAAAGCTTATTGTGACTAGAAATAGTTGTTTTAAGCCTTAACTTCACATTGAAAACGTGGGAAATCGAACTATAATGAAGTTTTACCGATTTTGACATAAATAATCAAACTCAAGAGTTTTGAAAGTAAACAAGACGAGTATAATCATTAAAGCCTTCACAAAGCTTATTGTGACTAGAAATAGTTGTTTTAAGCCTTAACTTCACATTGAAAATGTGGGAAATCGAACTATAATGAAGTTTTACCCATTTTGACATAAATAATCAAACTAAGAGTTTTGAAAGTAAACAAGCCGAGTATAATCATTAAAACTTCACAAAGCATATTGTGACTAGAAATAGTTGTTTTAAGCCTTAACTTCACATTGAAAACGTGGGAAATCGAACTATAATGAAGTTTTACCCATTTTGACATAAATAATCAAACTAAGAGTTTTGAAAGTAAACAAGCCGAGTATAATCATTAAAGCTTTCACAAAGCTTATTGTGACAAGAAATAGTTGTTTTAAGCCTTAACTTCACATTGAAAACGTGAGAAATCGAACTATAATGAAGTTTTACCCATTTTGACATAAATAATCAAACTAAGAGTTTTGAAAGTAAACAAGCCGAGTATAATCATTAAAACCTTCACAAAGCATATTGTGACTAGAAATAGTTGTTTTAAGCCTAACTTCACATTGAAAATGTGGGAAATTGAACTATAATGAAGTTTTACCCATTTTGACATAAATAATCAAACTAAGAGTTTTGAAAGTAAACAAGCCGAGTATAATCATTAATATGTCACAAAGCTTTTTGTAACTAGAAATCGTTGTTTTCAGCCTTAACTTCACATTAAAAACGTGAGAAATCGAACTATAATGAAGTTTTACCAATTTTGACATAAATAATCAAACTAAGAGTTTTGAAAGTAAACAAGCCGAGTATAATCATTGAAAACTTCACAAAGCATATTGTGACTAGAAATAGTTGTTTTAAGCCTTAATTTCACATTGAAAACGTGGGAAATCGAACTATAATGAAGTTTTACCAATTTTGACATAAATAATCAAACTAAGAGTTTTGAAAGTAAACAACCCGAGTATAATCATTAAAGATGTCACAAAGCTTATTGTGACTAGAAATCGTTGTTTTAAGCCTTAACTTCACATTGAAAACGTAGGAAATCGAACTATAATAAAGTTTTACCGATTTTGACATAAATAATCAAACAAAGAGTTTTAAAAGTAAACAAGACGAGTATAATCATTAAATCTTCACAAAGCTTATTGTTACTAGAAATAGTTGTTTTAAGCCTTAACTTCACATTGAAAACGTGGAAATCGAACTATAATGAAGTTTTACCCATTTTGACATAAATAATCAAACTAAGAGTTTTGAAAGTAAACAAGCCGAGTATAATCATTAAAACTTCACAAAGCATATTGTGACTAGAAATAGTTGTTTTAAGCCTTAACTTCACATTGAAAACGTGGGAAATCGAACTATAATGAAGTTTTACCCATTTTGACATAAATAATCAAACTAAGAGTTTTGAAAGTAAACAAGCCGAGTATAATCATTAAAGCTTTCACAAAGCTTATTGTGACTAGAAATAGTTGTTTTAAGCCTTAACTTCACATTGAAAACGTGGAAATCGAACTATAATGAAGTTTTACCCATTTTGACATAAATAATCAAACTAAGAGTTTTGAAAGTAAACAAGCCGAGTATAATCATTAAAGCTTTCACAAAGCTTATTGTGACTAGAAATAGTTGTTTTAAGCCTTAACTTCACATTGAAAATGTGAAATCGAACTATAATGAAGTTTTACCCATTTTGACATAAATAATCAAACTAAGAGTTTTGAAAGTAAACAAGCCGAGTATAATCATTAAAGCTTTCACAAAGCTTATTGTGACTAGAAATAGTTGTTTTAAGCCTTAACTTCACATTGAAAATGTGTGAAATCGAACTATAATGAAGTTTTACCCATTTTGACATAAATAATCAAACTAAGAGTTTTGAAAGTAAACAACCCGAGTATAATCATTAAAGATTCACAAAGCTTATTGTGACTAGAAATAGTTGTTTTAAGCCTTAACTTCACATTGAAAACGTGGGAAATCGAACTATAATGAAGTTTTACCCATTTTGACATAAATAATCAAACTAAGAGTTTTGAAAGTAAACAAGCCGAGTATAATCATTAAATTTTTCACAAAGCTTATTTGTGACTAGAAATAGTTGTTTTAAGCCTTAACTTCACATTGAAAACGTGAGAAATCGAACTATAATGAAGTTTTACCCATTTTGACATAAATAATCAAACTAAGAGTTTTGAAAGTAAACAAGCCGAGTATAATCATTAAAGCCTTCACAAAGCATATTGTGACTAGAAATAGTTGTTTTAAGCCTTAACTTCACATTGAAAATGTGGGAAATCGAACTATAATGAAGTTTTACCCATTTTGACATAAATAATCAAACTAAGAGTTTTGAAAGTAAACAAGCGAGTATAATCATTAAATGCCTTCACAAAGCTTATTGTGACTAGAAATAGTTGTTTTAAGCCTTAACTTCACATTGAAAAGTGAGAAATCGAACTATAATGAAGTTTTACCCATTTTGACATAAATAATCAAACTAAGAGTTTTGAAAGTAAACAAGAAGAGTATAATCATTTTTTCACAAAGCTTATTGTGACTAGAAATAGTTGTTTTAAGCCTTAACTTCACATTGAAAACGTGGGAAATCGAACTATAATGAAGTTTTACCCATTTTGACATAAATAATCAAACTAAGAGTTTTGAAAGTAAACAAGCCGAGTATAATCATTAAAGCTTTCACAAAGCTTATTGTGACTAGAAATAGTTGTTTTAAGCCTTAACTTCACATTGAAAACGTGAGAAATCGAACTATAATGAAGTTTTACCCATTTTGACATAAATAATCAAACTAAGAGTTTTGAAAGTAAACAAGCCGAGTATAATCATTAAAGCCTTCACAAAGCATATTGTGACTAGAAATAGTTGTTTTAAGCCTTAACTTCACATTGAAAACGTGGGAAATCGAACTATAATGAAGTTTTACCCATTTTGACATAAATAATCAAACTAAGAGTTTTGAAAGTAAACAAGCCGAGTATAATCATTAAAACTTCACAAAGCATATTATGACTAGAAATAGTTGTTTTAAGCCTTAACTTCACATTGAAAACGTGGGAAATCGAACTATAATGAAGTTTTACCCATTTTGACATAAATAATCAAACTAAGAGTTTTGAAAGTAAACAAGCCGAGTATAATCATTAAAGCTTTCACAAAGCTTATTGTGACTAGAAATAGTTGTTTTAAGCCTTAACTTCACATTGAAAACGTGGGAAATCGAACTATAATGAAGTTTTACCCATTTTGACATAAATAATCAAACTAAGAGTTTTGAAAGTAAACAAGCCGAGTATAATCATTAAAGCTTTCACAAAGCTTATTGTGACTAGAAATAGTTGTTTTAAGCCTTAACTTCACATTGAAAATGTGAGAAATCGAACTATAATGAAGTTTTACCCATTTTGACATAAATAATCAAACTAAGAGTTTTGAAAGTAAACAAGCCGAGTATAATCATTAAAGCCTTCACAAAGCATATTGTGACTAGAAATAGTTGTTTTAAGCCTTAACTTCACATTGAAAACGTGAGAAATCGAACTATAATGAAGTTTTACCCATTTTGACATAAATAATCAAACTAAGAGTTTTGAAAGTAAACAAGCCGAGTATAATCATTAAAACTTCACAAAGCATATTGTGACTAGAAATAGTTGTTTTAAGCCTTAACTTCACATTGAAAACGTGGAAATCGAACTATAATGAAGTTTTACCCATTTTGACATAAATAATCAAACTAAGAGTTTTGAAAGTAAACAAGCCGAGTATAATCATTAAAACCTTCACAAAGCATATTGTGACTAGAAATAGTTGTTTTAAGCCTTAACTTCACATTGAAAATGTGGGAAATCGAACTATAATGAAGTTTTACCCATTTTGACATAAATAATCAAACTAAGAGTTTTGAAAGTAAACAAGCCGAGTATAATCATTAAAGATTCACAAAGCTTATTGTGACTAGAAATAGTTGTTTTAAGCCTTAACTTCACATTGAAAACGTGGGAAATCGAACTATAATGAAGTTTTACCCATTTTGACATAAATAATCAAACTAAGAGTTTTGAAAGTAAACAAGACGAGTATAATCATTTTATCTTCAAAAAGCTTATTGTGACTAGAAATCGTTGTTTTAAGCCTTAACTTCACATTGAAAACGTGGGAAATCGAACTATAATGAAGTTTTACCCATTTTGACATAAATAATCAAACTAAGAGTTTTGAAAGTAAACAAGCCGAGTATAATCATTAAAACTTCACAAAGCATATTGTGACTAGAAATAGTTGTTTTAAGCCTTAACTTCACATTGAAAACGTGGGAAATCGAACTATAATGAAGTTTTACCCATTTTGACATAAATAATCAAACTAAGAGTTTTGAAAGTAAACAAGCCGAGTATAATCATTAAAGCTTTCACAAAGCTTATTGTGACTAGAAATAGTTGTTTTAAGCCTTAACTTCACATTGAAAACGTGAGAAATCGAACTATAATGAAGTTTTACCCATTTTGACATAAATAATCAAACTAAGAGTTTTGAAAGTAAACAAGCCGAGTATAATCATTAAAGCCTTCACAAAGCATATTGTGACTAGAAATAGTGTTTTAAGCCTTAACTTCACATTGAAAATGTGGGAAATCGAACTATAATTAAGTTTTACCCATTTTGACATAAATAATCAAACTAAGAGTTTTGAAAGTAAACAAGCGAGTATAATCATTAAAGATGTCACAAAGCTTATTGTGACTAGAAATAGTTGTTTTAAGCCTTAACTTCACATTGAAAACGTGAGAAATCGAACTATAATGAAGTTTTACCCATTTTGACATAAATAATCAAACTAAGAGTTTTGAAAGTAAACAAGCCGAGTATAATCATTGAAAACTTCACAAAGCATATTGTGACTAGAAATAGTTGTTTTAAGCCTTAACTTCACATTGAAAACGTGGGAAATCGAACTATAATGAAGTTTTACCCATTTTGACATAAATAATCAAACTAAGAGTTTTGAAAGTAAACAAGCCGAGTATAATCATTAAAGCTTTCACAAAGCTTATTGTGACTAGAAATAGTTGTTTTAAGCCTTAACTTCACATTGAAAATGTGAGAAATCTAACTATAATGAAGTTTTACCCATTTTGACATAAATAATCAAACTAAGAGTTTTGAAAGTAAACAAGCCGAGTATAATCATTAAAGCCTTCACAAAGCATATTGTGACTAGAAATAGTTGTTTTAAGCCTTAACTTCACATTGAAAATGTGGGAAATCGAACTATAATGAAGTTTTACCCATTTTGACATAAATAATCAAACTAAGAGTTTTGAAAGTAAACAAGCGAGTATAATCATTAAAGCTTTCACAAAGCTTATTGTGACTAGAAATAGTTGTTTTAAGCCTTAACTTCACATTGAAAATGTGAGAAATCGAACTATAATGAAGTTTTACCCATTTTGACATAAATAATCAAACTAAGAGTTTTGAAAGTAAACAAGAAGAGTATAATCATTAATTTTTTCACAAAGCTTATTGTGACTAGAAATCGTTGTTTTAAGCCTTAACTTCACATTGAAAACGTGGGAAATCGAACTATAATGAAGTTTTACCAATTTTGACATAAATAATCAAACTAAGAGTTTTGAAAGTAAACAAGCCGAGTATAATCATTAAAGCTTTCACAAAGCTTATTGTGACTAGAAATAGTTGTTTTAAGCCTTAACTTCACATTGAAAACGTGAGAAATCGAACTATAATGAAGTTTTACCCATTTTGACATAAATAATCAAACTAAGAGTTTTGAAAGTAAACAAGCCGAGTATAATCATTAAAGCCTTCACAAAGCATATTGTGACTAGAAATAGTTGTTTTAAGCCTTAACTTCACATTGAAAACGTGGGAAATCGAACTATAATGAAGTTTTACCCATTTTGACATAAATAATCAAACTAAGAGTTTTGAAAGTAAACAAGCCGAGTATAATCATTAAAACTTCACAAAGCATATTGTGACTAGAAATAGTTGTTTTAAGCCTTAACTTCACATTGAAAACGTGGGAAATCGAACTATAATGAAGTTTTACCCATTTTGACATAAATAATCAAACTAAGAGTTTTGAAAGTAAACAAGCCGAGTATAATCATTAAAGCTTTCACAAAGCTTATTGTGACTAGAAATAGTTGTTTTAAGCCTTAACTTCACATTGAAAACGTGGGAAATCGAACTATAATGAAGTTTTACCCATTTTGACATAAATAATCAAACTAAGAGTTTTGAAAGTAAACAAGCCGAGTATAATCATTAAAGCTTTCACAAAGCTTATTGTGACTAGAAATAGTTGTTTTAAGCCTTAACTTCACATTGAAAACGTGAGAAATCGAACTATAATGAAGTTTTACCCATTTTGACATAAATAATCAAACTAAGAGTTTTGAAAGTAAACAAGCCGAGTATAATCATTAAAGCCTTCACAAAGCATATTGTGACTAGAAATAGTTGTTTTAAGCCTTAACTTCACATTGAAAACGTGAGAAATCGAACTATAATGAAGTTTTACCCATTTTGACATAAATAATCAAACTAAGAGTTTTGAAAGTAAACAAGCCGAGTATAATCATTTAAAACTTCACAAAGCATATTGTGACTAGAAATAGTTGTTTTAAGCCTTAACTTCACATTGAAAACGTGGGAAATCGAACTATAATGAAGTTTTACCCATTTTGACATAAATAATCAAACTAAGAGTTTTGAAAGTAAACAAGCCGAGTATAATCATTAAAACCTTCACAAAGCATATTGTGACTAGAAATAGTTGTTTTAAGCCTTAACTTCACATTGAAAACGTGGGAAATCGAACTATAATGAAGTTTTACCCATTTTGACATAAATAATCAAACTAAGAGTTTTGAAAGTAAACAACCCGAGTATAATCATTAAAACCTTCACAAAGCTTATTGTGACTAGAAATAGTTGTTTTAAGCCTTAACTTCACATTGAAAACATGGGAAATCGAACTATAATGAAGTTTTACCCATTTTGACATAAATAATCAAACTAAGAGTTTTGAAAGTAAACAAGCGAGCAGTATAATCATTTTATTCACAAAGCTTATTGTGACTAGAAATCGTTGTTTTAAGCCTTAACTTCACATTGAAAACGTGGGAAATCGAACTATAATGAAGTTTTACCCATTTTGACATAAATAATCAAACTAAGAGTTTTGAAAGTAAACAAGCCGAGTATAATCATTTAAAACTTCACAAAGCATATTGTGACTAGAAATAGTTGTTTTAAGCCTTAACTTCACATTGAAAACGTGGGAAATCGAACTATAATGAAGTTTTACCCATTTTGACATAAATAATCAAACTAAGAGTTTTGAAAGTAAACAAGCGAGTATAATCATTAAGATGTCACAAAGCTTATTGTGACTAGAAATCGTTGTTTTAAGCCTTAACTTCACGTAGAAAACGTGGGACATCGAACGATAATGAAGTTTTAACGATTTTGTATAAAAATCAAATTCTAATAGTTTTAAAATTTAACAAGACGAGCATAAACATATTTTTCTACAAACGCTTATTTTTACTAGAAATAGTTGTTTTAAGCCTTAACTTCATATTGGAAACGTGGGAAATCGAACTATAATGAAGTTTTACCCATTTTGACATAAATAATCAAACTAAGAGTTTTGAAAGTAAACAAGCCGAGTATAATCATTAAAGCTTCACAAAGCTTATTGTGACTAGAAATATCGTTGTTTTAAGCCTTAACTTCACATTGAAAACGTGGGAAATCGAACTATAATGAAGTTTTACCCATTTTGACATAAATAATCAAACTAAGAGTTTTGAAAGTAAACAAGCCGAGTATAATCATTAAAGCTTTCACAAAGCTTATTGTGACTAGAAATAGTTGTTTTAAGCCTTAACTTCACATTGAAAACGTGTGAAATCGAACTATAATGAAGTTTTACCCATTTTGACATAAATAATCAAACTAAGAGTTTTGAAAGTAAACAAGCCGAGTATAATCATTAAAGCCTTCACAAAGCTTATTGTGACTAGAAATAGTTGTTTTAAGCCTTAACTTCACATTGAAAACGTGGGAAATCGAACTATAATGAAGTTTTACCCATTTTGACATAAATAATCAAACTAAGAGTTTTGAAAGTAAACAAGCCGAGTATAATCATTAAAGCTTCACAAAGCATATTGTGACTAGAAATAGTTGTTTTAAGCCTTAACTTCACATTGAAAACGTGGAAATCGAACTATAATGAAGTTTTACCCATTTTGACATAAATAATCAAACTAAGAGTTTTGAAAGTAAACAAGCCGAGTATAATCATTAAAGCCTTCACAACGCATATTGTGACTAGAAATAGTTGTTTTAAGCCTTAACTTCACATTGAAAACGTGAGAAATCGAACTATAATGAAGTTTTACCCATTTTGACATAAATAATCAAACTAAGAGTTTTGAAAGTAAACAAGCCGAGTATAATCATTAAAAGCCTTCACAAAGCTTATTGTGACTAGAAATAGTTGTTTTAAGCCTTAACTTCACATTGAAAACGTGGGAAATCGAACTATAATGAAGTTTTACCCATTTTGACATAAATAATCAAACTAAGAGTTTTGAAAGTAAAAACAACGAGCGAGTAAATCATTAAAGATCTCACAAAGCTTATTGTGACTAGAAATCGTTGTTTTAAGCCTTAACTTCACATTGAAAACGTGGGAAATCGAACTATAATGAAGTTTTACCCATTTTGACATAAATAATCAAACTAAGAGTTTTGAAAGTAAACAAGCCGAGTATAATCATTAAAGCCTTCACAAAGCATATTGTGACTAGAAATAGTTGTTTTAAGCCTTAACTTCACATTGAAAACGTGGGAAATCGAACTATAATGAAGTTTTACCCATTTTGACATAAATAATCAAACTAAGAGTTTTGAAAGTAAACAAGCCGAGTATAATCATTTAAAACTTCACAAAGCATATTGTGACTAGAAATAGTTGTTTTAAGCCTTAACTTCACATTGAAAACGTGGGAAATCGAACTATAATGAAGTTTTACCCATTTTGACATAAATAATCAAACTAAGAGTTTTGAAAGTAAACAAGCGAGTATAATCATTAAAGCCTTCACAAAGCTTATTGTGACTAGAAATAGTTGTTTTAAGCCTTAACTTCACATTGAAAATGTGGGAAATCGAACTATAATGAAGTTTTACCCATTTTGACATAAATAATCAAACTAAGAGTTTTAAAATTTAACAAACAACGAGTATAATCATTAAGATTTCACAAAGCTTATTGTGACTAGAAATCGTTGTTTTTAGCCTTAACTTCACATTGAAAACGTGGGAAATCGAACTATAATGAAGTTTTACCCATTTTGACATAAATAATCAAACTAAGAGTTTTGAAAGTAAACAAGACGAGTATAATCATTAAAGATTTCACAAAGCTTATTGTGACTAGAAATAGTTGTTTTAAGCCTTAACTTCACATTGAAAACGTGGGAAATCGAACTATAATGAAGTTTTACCCATTTTGACATAAATAATCAAACTAAGAGTTTTGAAAGTAAACAAGCCGAGTATAATCATTTAAAACTTCACAAAGCATATTGTGGCTAAAAATAGTTGTTTTAAGCCTTAACTTCACATTGAAAACGTGGGAAATCGAACTATAATGAAGTTTTACCCATTTTGACATAAATAATCTAACTAAGAGTTTTGAAAGTAAACAAGCCGAGTATAATCATTAAAGCTTTCACAAAGCTTATTGTGACTAGAAATAGTTGTTTTAAGCCTTAACTTCACATTGAAAACGTGAGAAATCGAACTATAATGAAGTTATACCCATTTTGAAATAAATAATCAAACTAAGAGTTTTGAAAGTAAACAAGCCGAGTATAATCATTAAAACCTTCACAAAGCATATTGTGACTAGAAATAGTTGTTTTAAGCCCTAACTTCACATTGAAAATGTGGGAAATTGAACTATAATGAAGTTTTACCCATTTTGACATAAATAATCAAACTAAGAGTTTTGAAAGTAAACAAGCGGAGTATAATCATTGAGATGTCACAAAGCTTATTGTGACTAGAAATCGTTGTTTTTAGCCTTATCTTCAAATTGAAAACGTGAGAAATCGAACTATAATGAAGTTTTACCAATTTTGACATAAATAATCAAACTAAGAGTTTTGAAAGTAAACAAGCCGAGTATAATCATTGAAAACTTCACAAAGCATATTGTGACTAGAAATAGTTGTTTTAAGCCTTAATTTCACATTGAAAACGTGGGAAATCGAACAATAATGAAGTTTTACCAATTTTCACATAAATAATCAAACTAAGAGTTTTGAAAGTAAACAACCCGAGTAAAATCATTAAGATGTCACAAAGCTTATTGTGACTAGAAATCGTTGTTTTCAGCCTTAACTTCACGTAGGCAACGTGGGACATAGGACGATAATAAAGTTTTAACGATTTTGTATAAAATCATAGTTCAAATAGTTTTAAAATTTAACAAGACGAGCATAAACGTATTTTATCTAAAAACGCTTATTTTTAATAGAAATCGTTGTTTTAAGCCTTAACTTCATATTGGAAATGTGGGAAATCGAACTATAATGAAGTTTTACCCATTTTGACATAAATAATCAAACTAAGAGTTTTGAAAGTAAACAAGCCGAGTATAATCATTTAAAACTTCACAAAGCATATTGTGACTAGAAATAGTTGTTTTAAGCCTTAACTTCACATTGAAAACGTGGGAAATCGAACTATAATGAAGTTTTACCCATTTTGACATAAATAATCAAACTAAGAGTTTTGAAAGTAAACAAGCCGAGTATAATCATTAAAGCTTTCACAAAGCTTATTGTGACTAGAAATAGTTGTTTTAAGCCTTAACTTCACATTGAAAACGTGGGAAATCGAACTATAATGAAGTTTTACCCATTTTGACATAAATAATCAAACTAAGAGTTTTGAAAGTAAACAAGCCGAGTATAATCATTAAAGCTTTCACAAAGCTTATTGTGACTAGAAATAGTTGTTTTTAGCCTTAACTTCACGTTGAAAATGTGCGAAATCTAACTATAATGAAGTTTTACCCATTTTGACATAAATAATCAAACTAAGAGTTTTGAAAGTAAACAAGCCGAGTATAATCATTGAAAACTTCACAAAGCATATTGTGACTAGAAATAGTTGTTTTAAGCCTTAATTTCACATTGAAAACGTGGGAAATCGAACTATAATGAAGTTTTACCAATTTTGACATAAATAATCAAACTAAGAGTTTTGAAAGTACACAAGCCGAGTATAATCATTAAAGCTTTCACAAAGCTTATTGTAACTAGAAATAGATGTTTTAAGCCTTAACTTCACATTGAAAATGTGTGAAATCGAACTATAATGAAGTTTTACCCATTTTGACATAAATAATCAAACTAAGATTTTTGAAAGTAAACAACCCGAGTAAAATCATTAAGATGTCACAAAGCTTATTGTGACTAGAAATCGTTGTTTTCAGCCTTAACTTCACGTAGCCAAACGTGGGACATAGGACGATAATAAAGTTTTAACGATTTTGTATAAAATCATAGTTCTAATAGTTTTAAAATTTAACAAGACGAGCATAAATATATTTTATCTACAAACGCTTATTTTTAATAGAAATCGTTGTTTTAAGCCTTAACTTCACATTGAAAACGTGTGAAATCGAACTATAATGAAGTTTTACCCATTTTGACATAAATAATCAAACTAAGAGTTTTGAAAGTAAACAAGCCGAGTATAATCATTAAAGCCTTCACAAAGCATATTGTGACTAGAAATAGTTGTTTTAAGCCCTAACTTCACATTGAAAATGTGGGAAATTGAACTATAATGAAGTTATACCCATTTTGACATAAATAATCAAACTAAGAGTTTTGAAAGTAAACAAGCCGAGTATAATCATTTAAAACTTCACAAAGCATATTGTGACTAGAAATAGTTGTTTTAAGCCTTAGCTTCACATTGAAAACGTGGGAAATCGACTTATAATGAAGTTTTTACGATTTTGATATAAATAATCAAACTAAGTGTTTTGAAAGTAAACAAGCCGAGTATAATCTTTAAAGCCTTCGCAAAGCATATTGTGACTAGAAATAGTTGTTTTAAGCCTTAACTTCACATTGAAAATGTGGGAAATCGAACTATAATGAAGTTTTACCCATTTTGACATAAATAATCAAACTAAGAGTTTTGAAAGTAAACAATCCGAGTAAAATCATTAAGATGTCACAAAGCTTATTGTGACTAGAAATCGTTGTTTTAAGCCTTAACTTCACATAGGAAAACGTGGGAAATAGAACTATAATAAAGTTTTAACGATTTTGTATAAAATCAAGTTCAAGTAGTTTTAAAATTTAACAAGACGAGCATATACATATTTTATCTAAAACACAGCTTATTTTTAATAGAAATCGTTGTTTTAAGCCTTAACTTCACATTGGAAATGTGGGAAATCGAACTATAATGAAGTTTTACCCATTTTGACATGAATAATCAAACTAAGAGTTTTGAAAGTAAACAAGCCGAGTATAATCATTTAAAACTTCACAAAGCATATTGTGCTAGAAATAGTTGTTTTAAGCCTTAACTTCACATTGAAAACGTGGGAAATCGAACTATAATGAAGTTTTACCCATTTTGACATAAATAATCAAACTAAGAGTTTTGAAAGTAAACAAGCCGAGTATAATCATTAAAGCTTTCACAAAGCTTATTGTGACTAGAAATAGTTGTTTTAAGCCTTAACTTCACATTGAAAACGTGAGAAATCGAACTATAATGAAGTTTTACCCATTTTGACATAAATAATCAAACTAAGAGTTTTGAAAGTAAACAAGCCGAGTATAATCATTAAACCTTCACAAAGCATATTGTGACTAGAAATAGTTGTTTTAAGCCTTAACTTCACATTGAAAATGTGGGAAATTGAACTATAATGAAGTTTTACCCATTTTGACATAAATAATCAAACTAAGAGTTTTGAAAGTAAACAAGCGAGTATAATCATTAAAGATGTCACAAAGCTTATTGTGACTAGAAATCGTTGTTTTTAGCCTTATCTTCAAATTGAAAACGTGAGAAATCGAACTATAATGAAGTTTTACCAATTTTGACATAAATAATCAAACTAAGAGTTTTGAAAGTAAACAAGCCGAGTATAATCATTGAAAACTTCACAAAGCATATTGTGACTAGAAATAGTTGTTTTAAGCCTTAACTTCACATTGAAAACGTGGGAAATCGAACTATAATGAAGTTTTACCAATTTTGACATAAATAATCAAACTAAGAGTTTTGAAAGTAAACAACCCGAGTAAAATCATTAAGATGTCACAAAGCTTATTGTGACTAGAAATCGTTGTTTTCAGCCTTAACTTCACGTAGGCAACGTAGGACATAGGACGATAATAAAGTTTTAACGATTTTGTATAAAATCATAGTTCAAATAGTTTTAAAATTTAACAAGACGAGCATAAACGTATTTTATCTAAAAACGCTTATTTTTAATAGAAATCGTTGTTTTAAGCCTTAACTGCATATTGGAAATGTGGGAAATCGAACTATAATGAAGTTTTACCCATTTTGACATAAATAATCAAACTAAGAGTTTTGAAAGTAAACAAGCCGAGTATAATCATTTAAAACTTCACAAAGCATATTGTGACTAGAAATAGTTGTTTTAAGCCTTAACTTCACATTGAAAACGTGGGAAATCGAACTATAATGAAGTTTTACCCATTTTGACATAAATAATCAAACTAAGAGTTTTGAAAGTAAACAAGCCGAGTATAATCATTAAAGCTTTCACAAAGCTTATTGTGACTAGAAATAGTTGTTTTAAGCCTTAACTTCACATTGAAAACGTGGGAAATCGAACTATAATGAAGTTTTACCCATTTTGACATAAATAATCAAACTAAGAGTTTTGAAAGTAAACAAGCCGAGTATAATCATTAAAAAGCTTTCACAAAGCTTATTGTGACTAGAAATAGTTGTTTTAAGCCTTAACTTCACATTGAAAATGTGGAAATCGAACTATAATGAAGTTTTACCCATTTTGACATAAATAATCAAACTAAGAGTTTTGAAAGTAAACAAGCGAGTATAATCATTAAAGCTTTCACAAAGCTTATTGTGACTAGAAATAGTTGTTTTAAGCCTTAACTTCACATTGAAAATGTGAAATCGAACTATAATGAAGTTTTACCCATTTTGACATAAATAATCAAACTAAGAGTTTTGAAAGTAAACAACCCGAGTATAATCATTAAAATGTCACAAAGCTTATTGTGACTAGAAATAGTTGTTTTAAGCCTTAACTTCACATTAGAAAACGTGGGAAATCGAACTATAATAAAGTTTTAACGATTTTGTATAAAAATCAAGTTCTAATAGTTTTAAAATTTAACAAGACGAGTATAATCATTATTTTATCTACAAACGCTTATTTTTAATAGAAATAGTTGTTTTAAGCCTTAACTTCACATTGAAAACGTGTGAAATCGAACTATAATGAAGTTTTACCCATTTTGACATAAATAATCAAACTAAGAGTTTTGAAAGTAAACAAGCCGAGTATAATCATTAAAGCCTTCACAAAGCATATTGTGACTAGAAATAGTTGTTTTAAGCCTAACTTCACATTGAAAATGTGGGAAATTGAACTATAATGAAGTTTTACCCATTTTGACATAAATAATCAAACTAAGAGTTTTGAAATTAAACAAGCGGAGTATAATCATTAAGATGTCACAAAGCTTATTGTAACTAGAAATCGTTGTTTTTAGCCTTAACTTCATCGTAGGGAAAGTGAGACATTGGACGATAACGAAGTTTTAACGATTTGTATAAAATCATAATTCTAATAGTTTTAAAATTTAACAAGAAGAGCATAAATATATTTTTTCTACAAACGCTTATTTTTAATAGAAATCGTTGTTTTAAGCCTTAACTTCATATTGGAAACGTGGGAAATCGAACTATAATGAAGTTTTACCAATTTTGACATAAATAATCAAACTAAGAGTTTTGAAAGTAAACAAGCCGCGTATAATTATTAAAGCTTTCACAAAGCTTATTGTGACTAGAAATAGTTGTTTTAAGCCTTAACTTCACATTGAAAACGTGAGAAATCGAACTATAATGATGTTTTACCCTTTTTGACATAAATTATCAAACTAAAGAGTTTTGAAAGTAAAAAAGCCGAGTATAATCATTAAAGCCTTAACAAAGCATATTGTGACTAGAAATCGCTGTTTTAAGCCCAACCTTCACATTGGAAACGTGGGAAATCAAACTATAATGAATTTTTACCCATTTTGACATAAATAATCAAACTAAGAGTTTTGAAAGTAAACAAGCCGAGTATAATCATTGAAAACTTCACAATGCATATTATGACTAGAAATAGTTGTTTTAAGCCTTAACTTCACATTGAAAACGTGGGAAATCGAACTATAATGAAGTTTTACCCATTTTGACATAAATAATCAAACTAAAAGTTTTAAAAGTAAACAAGCCGAGTATAATCATTAAAGCTTTCACAAAGCTTATTGTGACTAGAAATAGTTGTTTTAAGCCTTAACTTCACATTGAAAACGTGGGAAATCGAACTATAATGAAGTTTTACCCATTTTGACATAAATAATCAAACTAAGAGTTTTGAAAGTAAACAAGCCGAGTATAATCATTAAAGCTTTCACAAAGCTTATTGTGACTAGAAATAGTTGTTTTTAGCCTTAACTTCACGTTGAAAATGTGCGAAATCTAACTATAATGAAGTTTTACCCATTTTGACATAAATAATCAAACAAAGAGTTTTGAAAGTAGCCGAGTATAATCATTAAAGCCTTCACAATGCATATTGTGACTAGAAATAGTTGTTTTAAGCCTTAACTTCACATTGAAAACGTGAGAAATCGAACTATAATAAAATTTTGCCCATTTTGACATAAATAATCAAACTAAGAGTTTTGAAAGTAAACAAGCCGAGTATAATCATTTAAAACTTCACAAAGCATATTGTGACTAGAAATAGTTGTTTTAAGTCTTAGCTTCACATTGAAAACGTGGGAAATCGGACTTTAATGAATTTTTACAGATTTTGATATAAATAATCAAACTAAGTGTTTTGAAAGTAAACAAGCCGAGTATAATCATTAAAACCTTCACAAAGCATATTGTGACTAGAAATAGTTGTTTTAAGCCTTAACTTCACATTGAAAATGTGGGAAATCGAACTATGATGAAGTTTTACCCATTTTGACATAAATAATCAAACTAAGAGTTTTGAAAGTAAACAACCCGAGTAAAATCATTAAGATGTCACAAAGCTTATTGTTACTAAAAATCGTTGTTTTCAGCCTTAACTTCACGTAGGCAACATGGGACATAGAAATCGTAGTTTTAAAATTTAACAAGACGAGCATATACATATTTTATCTAAAAACGCTTATTTTTAATAGAAATCGTTGTTTTAAGCCTTAACTTCATATTGGAAACGTGGGAAATCGAACTATAATGAAGTTTTACCCATTTTGACATAAATAATCAAACTAAGAGTTTTGAAAGTAAACAAGCCGAGTATAATCATTTAAAACTTCACAAAGCATATTGTGACTAGAAATAGTTGTTTTAAGCCTTAACTTCACATTGAAAAGGTGGGAAATCGAACTATAATGAAGTTTTACCCATTTTGACATAAATAATCAAACTAAGAGTTTTGAAATTAAACAAGCGGAGTATAATCATTAAGATGTCACAAAGCTTATTGTGACTAGAAATCGTTGTTTTTAGCCTTAACTTCTCGTAGCGAAAGTGGGACATTGGACGATAACGAAGTTTTAACGATTTTGTATAAAATCAAAATTCTAATAGTTTTAAAATTTAACAAGACGAGCATAAACATATTTTTTCTACAAACGCTTATTTTTAAAAGAAATTGTTGTTTTAAGCCTTAACTTCATATTGGAAACGTGGGAAATCGAACTATAATGAACTTTTACCCATTTTGACATAAATAATCAAACTAAGAGTTTTGAAAGTAAACAAGCCGCGTATAATCATTAAAGCTTTCACAAAGCTTATTGTGACTAGAAATCGTTGTTTTCAGCCTTAACTTCACGTAGCCAAACGTGGGACATAGGACGATAATAAAGTTTTAACGATTTTGTATAAAATCATAGTTCTAATAGTTTTAAAATTTAACAAGACGAGCATAAATATATTTTATCTACAAACGCTTATTTTTAATAGAAATCGTTGTTTTAAGCCTTAACTTCACATTGAAAACGTGTGAAATCGAACTATAATGAAGTTTTACCCATTTTGACATAAATAATCAAACTAAGAGTTTTGAAAGTAAACAAGCCGAGTATAATCATTAAAGCCTTCACAAAGCATATTGTGACTAGAAATAGTAGTTTTAAGCCCTAACTTCACATTGAAAACGTGGGAAATTGAACTATAATGAAGTTATACCCATTTTGACATAAATAATCAAACTAAGAGTTTTGAAAGTAAACAAGCCGAGTATAATCATTTAAAACTTCACAAAGCATATTGTGACTAGAAATAGTTGTTTTAAGCCTTAACTTCACATTGAGAACGTGGGAAATCGAACTATAATGAAGTTTTACCCATTTTGACATAAATAATCAAACTAAGAGTTTTGAAATTAAACAAGCGGAGTATAATCATTAAGATGTCACAAAGCTTATTGTGACTAGAAATCGTTGTTTTTAGCCTTAACTTCTCGTAGGGAAAGTGGGACATTGGACGATAACGAAGTTTTAACGATTTTGTATAAAATCAAAATTCTAATAGTTTTAAAATTTAACAAGACGAGCATAAACATATTTTTTCTACAAACGCTTATTTTTAATAGAAATCGTTGTTTTAAGCCTTAACTTCATATTGGAAACGTGGGAAATCGAACTATAGTGAAGTTTTACCCATTTTGACATAAATAATCAAACTAAGAGTTTTGAAAGTAAACAAGCCGCGTATAATCATTAAAGATTTCACAAAGCTTATTGTGACTAGAAATAGTTGTTTTAAGCCTTAACTTCACATTGAAAACGTGAGAAATCGAACTATAATGATGTTTTACCCCTTTTTGAAATAAATAATCAAACTAAGAGTTTTGAAAGTAAAAAAGCCGAGTATAATCATTAAAGCCTTACAAAGCATATTGTGACTAGAAATCGTTGTTTTAAGCCCAACCTTCACATTGGAAACGTGGGAAATAGAACTATAATGAATTTTTACCCATTTTGACATAAATAATCAAACTAAGAGTTTTGAAAGTAAACAAGCCGAGTATAAACATTAAAGCTTTCACAAAGCTTATTGTGACTAGAAATAGTTGTTTTAAGCCTTAACTTCACATTGAAAACGTGAGAAATCGAACTATAATGAAGTTTTACCCATTTTGACATAAATAATCAAACTAAGAGTTTTGAAAGTAAACAAGCCGAGTATAATCATTAATGCCTTCACAAGGCATATTGTGACTAGAAATAGTTGTTTTAAGCCTTAAATTCACATTGAAAATGTGGGAAATCGAACTATAATGAAGTTTTACCCATTTTGACATAAATAATCAAACTAAGAGTTTTAAAAGTAAACAAGCCGAGTATAATCATTAAAGCTTTAACAAAGCTTATTGTGACTAGAAATAGTTGTTTTAAGCCTTAACTTCACATTGAAAATGTGGGAAATCAAACTATAATGAAGTTTTACCCATTTTGACATAAATAATCAAACTAAGAGTTTTGAAAGTAAACAAGCCGAGTATAATCATTAAAGCTTTCACAAAGCTTATTGTGATTAGAAATAGTTGTTTTAAGGCTTAACTTCACATTGAAAATGTGCGAAATCTAACTATAATGTAGTTTTACCAATTTTGACATAAATAATCAAACAAAGGGTTTTGAAAGTAGCAAGAGTATAATCATTAAAGCCTTCACAATGCATATTGTGACTAGAAATAGTTGTTTTAAGCCTTAACTTCACATTGAAAACGTGACAAATCGAACTATAATGAAGTTTTACCCATTTTGACATAAATCATCAAACTAAGAGTTTTGAAAGTAAACAAGCCGAGTATAATCATTTAAAACTTCACAAAGCATATTGTGACTAGAAATAGTTGTTTTAAGCCTTAGCTTCACATTGAAAACGTGGGAAATCGGACTTTACTGAATTTTTACAGATTTTGACATAAATAATCAAACAAAGGGTTTTGAAAGTAAACAAGCCGAGTATAATCATTAAAGCCTTCACAATGCATATTGTGACTAGAAATAGTTGTTTTAAGCCTTAACTTCACATTGAAAACGTGGGAAATCGAACTATAATGAAGTTTTACCCATTTTGACATAAATAATCAAACTAAGAGTTTTGATAGTAAACAAGCCGAGTATAATCATTAAAGCTTTCACAAAGCTTATTGTGACTAGAAATAGTTGTTTTAAGCCTTAACTTCACATTGAAAACGTGGAAAATCGAACTATAATGAAGTTTTACCCATTTTGACATTAATAATCAAACTAAGAGTTTTGATAGTAAACAAGCCGAGTATAATCATTAAAGCTTTCACAAAGCTTATTGTGACTAGAAATACTTGTTTTAAGCCTTAACTTCACATTGAAAACGTGGGAAATCGAACTATAATGAAGTTTTACCCATTTTGACATAAATAATCAAACTAAGAGTTTTGAAATTAAACAAGCGGAGTATAATCATTAAGATGTCACAAAGCTTATTGTGACTAGAAATCGTTGTTTTTAGCCTTAACTTCGTAGCGAAAGTGGGACATTGGACGATAACGAAGTTTTAACGATTTTGTATAAAATCAAAATTCTAATAGTTTTAAAATTTAACAAGACGAGCATAAACATATTTTTTCTACAAACGCTTATTTTTAAAAGAAATTGTTGTTTTAAGCCTTAACTTCATATTGGAAACGTGGGAAATCGAACTATAATGAACTTTTACCCATTTTGACATAAATAATCAAACTAAGAGTTTTGAAAGTAAACAAGCCGCGTATAATCATTAAAGCTTTCACAAAGCTTATTGTGACTAGAAATAGTTGTTTTAAGCCTTAACTTCACATTGAAAACGTGAGAAATCGAACTATAATGAAGTTATACCCATTTTGACATAAATAATCAAACTAAGAGTTTTGAAAGTAAACAAGCCGAGTATAATCATTAAAGCCTTCACAAAGCATATTGTGACTAGAAATAGTTGTTTTAAGCCTTAACTTCACGTTGAAAATGTGCGAAATCTAACTATAATGAAGTTTTACCAATTTTGACATAAATAATCAAACTAAGAGTTTTGAAAGTAAACAAGCCGAGTATAATCATTGAAAACTTCACAAAGCATACTGTGACTAGAAATAGTTGTTTTAAGCCTTAATTTCATATTGAAAACGTGGGAAATCGAACTATAATGAAGTTTTACCAATTTTGACATAAATAATCAAACTAAGAGTTTTGAAAGTACACAAGCCGAGTATAATCATTAAAGCTTTCACAAAGCTTATTGTAACTAGAAATAGATGTTTTAAGCTTTAACTTCACATTGAAAATGTGTGAAATCGAACTATAATGAAGTTTTACCCATTTTGACATAAATAATCAAACTAAGATTTTTGAAAATAAACAACCCGAGTAAAATCATTAAGATGTCACAAAGCTTATTGTGACTAGAAATCGTTGTTTTCAGCCTTAACTTCACGTAGCCAAACGTGGGACATAGGACGATAATAAAGTTTTAACGATTTTGTATAAAATCATAGTTCTAATAGTTTTAAAATTTAACAAGACGAGCATAAATATATTTTATCTACAAACGCTTATTTTTAATAGAAATCGTTGTTTTAAGCCTTAACTTCACATTGAAAACGTGTGAAATCGAACTATAATGAAGTTTTACCCATTTTGACATAAATAATCAAACTAAGAGTTTTGAAAGTAAACAAGCCGAGTATAATCATTAAAGCCTTCACAAAGCATATTGTGACTAGAAATAGTAGTTTTAAGCCCTAACTTCACATTGAAAATGTGGGAAATTGAACTATAATGAAGTTTTACCCATTTTGAAATAAATAATCAAACTAAGAGTTTTGAAATTAAACAAGCGGAGTATAATCATTAAGATGTCACAAAGCTTATTGTAACTAGAAATCGTTGTTTTTAGCCTTAACTTCTCGTAGGGAAAGTGGGACATTGGACGATAACGAAGTTTTAACGATTTTGTATAAAATCATAATTCTAATAGTTTTAAAATTTAACAAGAAGAGCATAAATATATTTTTTCTACAAACGCTTATTTTTAATAGAAATCGTTGTTTTAAGCCTTAACTTCATATTGGAAACGTGGGAAATCGAACTATAATGAAGTTTTACCAATTTTGACATAAATAATCAAACTAAGAGTTTTGAAAGTAAACAAGCCGCGTATAATTATTAAAGCTTTCACAAAGCTTATTGTGACTAGAAATAGTTGTTTTAAGCCTTAACTTCACATTGAAAACGTGAGAAATCGAACTATAATGATGTTTTACCCCTTTTTGACATAAATTATCAAACTAAGAGTTTTGAAAGTAAAAAAGCCGAGTATAATCATTAAAGCCTTAACAAAGCATATTGTGACTAGAAATCGTTGTTTTAAGCCCAACCTTCACATTGGAAACGTGGGAAATAAAACTATAATGAATTTTTACCCATTTTGACATAAATAATCAAACTAAGAGTTTTGAAAGTAAACAAGCCGAGTATAATCATTGAAAACTTCACAATGCATATTATGACTAGAAATAGTTGTTTTAAGCCTTAACTTCACATTGAAAACGTGGGAAATCGAACTATAATGAAGTTTTACCCATTTTGACATAAATAATCAAACTAAAAGTTTTAAAAGTAAACAAGCCGAGTATAATCATTAAAGCTTTCACAAAGCTTATTGTGACTAGAAATAGTTGTTTTAAGCCTTAACTTCACATTGAAAACGTGGGAAATCGAACTATAATGAAGTTTTACCCATTTTGACATAAATAATCAAACTAAGAGTTTTGAAAGTAAACAAGCCGAGTATAATCATTAAAGCTTTCACAAAGCTTATTGTGACTAGAAATAGTTGTTTTTAGCCTTAACTTCACGTTGAAAATGTGCGAAATGTAACTATAATGAAGTTTTACCCATTTTGACATAAATAATCAAACAAAGAGTTTTGAAAGTAGCCGAGTATAATCATTAAAGCCTTCACAATGCATATTGTGACTAGAAATAGTTGTTTTAAGCCTTAACTTCATATTGAAAACGTGAGAAATCGAACTATAATAAAATTTTACCCATTTTGACATAAATAATCAAACTAAGAGTTTTGAAAGTAAACAAGCCGAGTATAATCATTAAAACCTTCACAAAGCATATTGTGACTAGAAATAGTTGTTTTAAGCCTTAACTTCACATTGAAAATGTGGGAAATCGAACTATAATGAAGTTTTACCCATTTTGACATAAATAATCAAACTAAGAGTTTTGAAAGTAAACAACCCGAGTAAAATCATTAAGATGTCACAAAGCTTATTGTGACTAGAAATCGTTGTTTTCAGCCTTAACTTCACGTAGGCAACATGGGACATAGAAATCGTAGTTTTAAAATTTAAATAGTTTTAAAATTTAAAGACGAGCATATACATATTTTATCTAAAAACGCTTATTTTTAATAGAAATCGTTGTTTTAAGCCTTAACTTCATATTGGAAACGTGGGAAATCGAACTATAATGAACTTTTACCCATTTTGACATAAATAATCAAACTAAGAGTTTTGAAAGTAAACAAGCCGAGTATAATCATTTAAAACTTCACAAAGCATATTGTGACTAGAAATAGTTGTTTTAAGCCTTAACTTCACATTGAGAACGTGGGAAATCGAACTATAATGAAGTTTTACCCATTTTGACATAAATAATCAAACTAAGAGTTTTGAAATTAAACAAGCGGAGTATAATCATTAAGATGTCACAAAGCTTATTGTGACTAGAAATCGTTGTTTTTAGCCTTAACTTCGTAGGGAAAGTGGGACATTGGACGATAACGAAGTTTTAACGATTTTGTATAAAATCAAAATTCTAATAGTTTTAAAATTTAACAAGACGAGCATAAACATATTTTTTCTACAAACGCTTATTTTTAATAGAAATCGTTGTTTTAAGCCTTAACTTCATATTGGAAACGTGGGAAATCGAACTATAGTGAAGTTTTACCCATTTTGACATAAATAATCAAACTAAGAGTTTTGAAAGTAAACAAGCCGCGTATAATCATTAAAGATTTCACAAAGCTTATTGTGACTAGAAATAGTTGTTTTAAGCCTTAACTTCACATTGAAAACGTGAGAAATCGAACTATAATGATGTTTTACCCCTTTTTGAAATAAATAATCAAACTAAGAGTTTTGAAAGTAAAAAAGCCGAGTATAATCATTAAAGCCTTAACAAAGCATATTGTGACTAGAAATCGCTGTTTTAAGCCCAACCTTCACATTGGAAACGTGGGAAATAGAACTATAATGAATTTTTACCCATTTTGACATAAATAATCAAACTAAGAGTTTTGAAAGTAAACAAGCCGAGTATAAACATTAAAGCTTTCACAAAGCTTATTGTGACTAGAAATAGTTGTTTTAAGCCTTAACTTCACATTGAAAACGTGAGAAATCGAACTATAATGAAGTTTTACCCATTTTGACATAAATAATCAAACTAAGAGTTTTGAAAGTAAACAAGCCGAGTATAATCATTAATGCCTTCACAAGGCATATTGTGACTAGAAATAGTTGTTTTAAGCCTTAAATTCACATTGAAAATGTGGGAAATCGAACTATAATGAAGTTTTACCCATTTTGACATAAATAATCAAACTAAGAGTTTTAAAAGTAAACAAGCCGAGTATAATCATTAAAGCTTTAACAAAGCTTATTGTGACTAGAAATAGTTGTTTTAAGCCTTAACTTCACATTGAAAATGTGGGAAATCAAACTATAATGAAGTTTTACCCATTTTGACATAAATAATCAAACTAAGAGTTTTGAAAGTAAACAAGCCGAGTATAATCATTAAAGCTTTCACAAAGCTTATTGTGATTAGAAATAGTTGTTTTAAGGCTTAACTTCACATTGAAAATGTGCGAAATCTAACTATAATGTAGTTTTACCAATTTTGACATAAATAATCAAACAAAGGGTTTTGAAAGTAGCCGAGTATAATCATTAAAGCCTTCACAATGCATATTGTGACTAGAAATAGTTGTTTTAAGCCTTAACTTCACATTGAAAACGTGAGAAATCGAACTATAATGAAGTTTTACCCATTTTGACATAAATCATCAAACTAAGAGTTTTGAAAGTAAACAAGCCGAGTATAATCATTTAAAACTTCACAAAGCATATTGTGACTAGAAATAGTTGTTTTAAGCCTTAGCTTCACATTAAAAACGTGGGAAATCGGACTTTAATGAATTTTTACAGATTTTGACATAAATAATCAAACAAAGGGTTTTGAAAGTAGCCGAGTATAATCATTAAAGCCTTCACAATGCATATTGTGACTAGAAATAGTTGTTTTAAGCCTTAACTTCACATTGAAAACGTGGGAAATCGAACTATAATGAAGTTTTACCCATTTTGACATAAATAATCAAACTAAGAGTTTTGATAGTAAACAAGCCGAGTATAATCATTAAAGCTTTCACAAAGCTTATTGTGACTAGAAATAGTTGTTTTAAGCCTTAACTTCACATTGAAAACGTGGAAAATCGAACTATAATGAAGTTTTACCCATTTTGACATTAATAATCAAACTAAGAGTTTTGATAGTAAACAAGCCGAGTATAATCATTAAAGCTTTCACAAAGCTTATTGTGACTAGAAATACTTGTTTTAAGCCTTAACTTCACATTGAAAACGTGGGAAATCGAACTATAATGAAGTTTTACCCATTTTGACATAAATAATCAAACTAAGAGTTTTGAAATTAAACAAGCGGAGTATAATCATTAAGATGTCACAAAGCTTATTGTGACTAGAAATCGTTGTTTTTAGCCTTAACTTCTCGTAGCGAAAGTGGGACATTGGACGATAACGAAGTTTTAACGATTTTGTATAAAATCAAAATTCTAATAGTTTTAAAATTTAACAAGACGAGCATAAACATATTTTTTCTACAAACGCTTATTTTTAAAAGAAATTGTTGTTTTAAGCCTTAACTTCATATTGGAAACGTGGGAAATCGAACTATAATGAACTTTTACCCATTTTGACATAAATAATCAAACTAAGAGTTTTGAAAGTAAACAAGCCGCGTATAATCATTAAAGCTTTCACAAAGCTTATTGTGACTAGAAATAGTTGTTTTAAGCCTTAACTTCACATTGAAAACGTGAGAAATCGAACTATAATGAAGTTATACCCATTTTGACATAAATAATCAAACTAAGAGTTTTGAAAGTAAATAAGCCGAGTATAATCATTAAAGCCTTCACAAAGCATATTGTGACTAGAAATAGTTGTTTTAAGCCTTAACTTCACGTTGAAAATGTGCGAAATCTAACTATAATGAAGTTTTACCAATTTTGACATAAATAATCAAACTAAGAGTTTTGAAAGTAAACAAGAGAGTATAATATAATCATTGAAAACTTCACAAAGCATACTGTGACTAGAAATAGTTGTTTTAAGCCTTAATTTCATATTGAAAACGTGGGAAATCGAACTATAATGAAGTTTTACCAATTTTGACATAAATAATCAAACTAAGAGTTTTGAAAGTACACAAGCCGAGTATAATCATTAAAGCTTTCACAAAGCTTATTGTAACTAGAAATAGATGTTTTAAGCTTTAACTTCACATTGAAAATGTGTGAAATCGAACTATAATGAAGTTTTACCCATTTTGACATAAATAATCAAACTAAGATTTTTGAAAATAAACAACCCGAGTAAAATCATTAAGATGTCACAAAGCTTATTGTGACTAGAAATCGTTGTTTTTAAGCCTTAACTTCACGTAGCCAAACGTGGGACATAGGACGATAATAAAGTTTTAACGATTTTGTATAAAATCATAGTTCTAATAGTTTTAAAATTTAACAAGACGAGCATAAATATATTTTATCTACAAACGCTTATTTTTAATAGAAATCGTTGTTTTAAGCCTTAACTTCACATTGAAAACGTGTGAAATCGAACTATAATGAAGTTTTACCCATTTTGACATAAATAATCAAACTAAGAGTTTTGAAAGTAAACAAGCCGAGTATAATCATTAAAGCCTTCACAAAGCATATTGTGACTAGAAATAGTAGTTTTAAGCCCTAACTTCACATTGAAAATGTGGGAAATTGAACTATAATGAAGTTTTACCCATTTTGAAATAAATAATCAAACTAAGAGTTTTGAAATTAAACAAGCGGAGTATAATCATTAAGATGTCACAAAGCTTATTGTAACTAGAAATCGTTGTTTTTAGCCTTAACTTCTTCGTAGGGAAAGTGGGACATTGGACGATAACGAAGTTTTAACGATTTTGTATAAAATCATAATTCTAATAGTTTTAAAATTTAACAAGAAGAGCATAAATATATTTTTTCTACAAACGCTTATTTTTAATAGAAATCGTTGTTTTAAGCCTTACTTCATATTGGAAACGTGGGAAATCGAACTATAATGAAGTTTTACCAATTTTGACATAAATAATCAAACTAAGAGTTTTGAAAGTAAACAAGCCGCGTATAATTATTAAAGCTTTCACAAAGCTTATTGTGACTAGAAATAGTTGTTTTAAGCCTTAACTTCACATTGAAAACGTGAGAAATCGAACTATAATGATGTTTTACCCCTTTTTGACATAAATTATCAAACTAAGAGTTTTGAAAGTAAAAAAGCCGAGTATAATCATTAAAGCCTTAACAAAGCATATTGTGACTAGAAATCGTTGTTTTAAGCCCAACCTTCACATTGGAAACGTGGGAAATAAAACTATAATGAATTTTTACCCATTTTGACATAAATAATCAAACTAAGAGTTTTGAAAGTAAACAAGCCGAGTATAATCATTGAAAACTTCACAATGCATATTATGACTAGAAATAGTTGTTTTAAGCCTTAACTTCACATTGAAAACGTGGGAAATCGAACTATAATGAAGTTTTACCCATTTTGACATAAATAATCAAACTAAAAGTTTTAAAAGTAAACAAGCCGAGTATAATCATTAAAGCTTTCACAAAGCTTATTGTGACTAGAAATAGTTGTTTTAAGCCTTAACTTCACATTGAAAACGTGGGAAATCGAACTATAATGAAGTTTTACCCATTTTGACATAAATAATCAAACTAAGAGTTTTGAAAGTAAACAAGCCGAGTATAATCATTAAAGCTTTCACAAAGCTTATTGTGACTAGAAATAGTTGTTTTTAGCCTTAACTTCACGTTGAAAATGTGCGAAATGTAACTATAATGAAGTTTTACCCATTTTGACATAAATAATCAAACAAAGAGTTTTGAAAGTAGCCGAGTATAATCATTAAAGCCTTCACAATGCATATTGTGACTAGAAATAGTTGTTTTAAGCCTTAACTTCATATTGAAAACGTGAGAAATCGAACTATAATAAAATTTTACCCATTTTGACATAAATAATCAAACTAAGAGTTTTGAAAGTAAACAAGCCGAGTATAATCATTAAAACCTTCACAAAGCATATTGTGACTAGAAATAGTTGTTTTAAGCCTTAACTTCACATTGAAAATGTGGGAAATCGAACTATAATGAAGTTTTACCCATTTTGACATAAATAATCAAACTAAGAGTTTTGAAAGTAAACAACCCGAGTAAAATCATTAAGATGTCACAAAGCTTATTGTGACTAGAAATCGTTGTTTTCAGCCTTAACTTCACGTAGGCAACATGGGACATAGAAATCGTAGTTTTAAAATTTAACAAGAGTTTTAAAAGCATATACATATTTTATCTAAAAACGCTTATTTTTAATAGAAATCGTTGTTTTAAGCCTTAACTTCATATTGGAAACGTGGGAAATCGAACTATAATGAACTTTTACCCATTTTGACATAAATAATCAAACTAAGAGTTTTGAAAGTAAACAAGCCGAGTATAATCATTTAAAACTTCACAAAGCATATTGTGACTAGAAATAGTTGTTTTAAGCCTTAACTTCACATTGAGAACGTGGGAAATCGAACTATAATGAAGTTTTACCCATTTTGACATAAATAATCAAACTAAGAGTTTTGAAATTAAACAAGCGGAGTATAATCATTAAGATGTCACAAAGCTTATTGTGACTAGAAATCGTTGTTTTTAGCCTTAACTACTCGTAGGGAAAGTGGGACATTGGACGATAACGAAGTTTTAACGATTTTGTATAAAATCAAAATTCTAATAGTTTTAAAATTTAACAAGACGAGCATAAACATATTTTTTCTACAAACGCTTATTTTTAATAGAAATCGTTGTTTTAAGCCTTAACTTCATATTGGAAACGTGGGAAATCGAACTATAGTGAAGTTTTACCCATTTTGACATAAATAATCAAACTAAGAGTTTTGAAAGTAAACAAGCCGCGTATAATCATTAAAGATTTCACAAAGCTTATTGTGACTAGAAATAGTTGTTTTAAGCCTTAACTTCACATTGAAAACGTGAGAAATCGAACTATAATGATGTTTTACCCCTTTTTGAAATAAATAATCAAACTAAGAGTTTTGAAAGTAAAAAAGCCGAGTATAATCATTAAAGCCTTAACAAAGCATATTGTGACTAGAAATCGCTGTTTTAAGCCCAACCTTCACATTGGAAACGTGGGAAATAGAACTATAATGAATTTTTACCCATTTTGACATAAATAATCAAACTAAGAGTTTTGAAAGTAAACAAGCCGAGTATAAACATTAAAGCTTTCACAAAGCTTATTGTGACTAGAAATAGTTGTTTTAAGCCTTAACTTCACATTGAAAACGTGAGAAATCGAACTATAATGAAGTTTTACCCATTTTGACATAAATAATCAAACTAAGAGTTTTGAAAGTAAACAAGCCGAGTATAATCATTAATGCCTTCACAAGGCATATTGTGACTAGAAATAGTTGTTTTAAGCCTTAAATTCACATTGAAAATGTGGGAAATCGAACTATAATGAAGTTTTACCCATTTTGACATAAATAATCAAACTAAGAGTTTTAAAAGTAAACAAGCCGAGTATAATCATTAAAGCTTTAACAAAGCTTATTGTGACTAGAAATAGTTGTTTTAAGCCTTAACTTCACATTGAAAATGTGGGAAATCAAACTATAATGAAGTTTTACCCATTTTGACATAAATAATCAAACTAAGAGTTTTGAAAGTAAACAAGCCGAGTATAATCATTAAAGCTTTCACAAAGCTTATTGTGATTAGAAATAGTTGTTTTAAGGCTTAACTTCACATTGAAAATGTGCGAAATCTAACTATAATGTAGTTTTACCAATTTTGACATAAATAATCAAACAAAGGGTTTTGAAAGTAGCGAGTATAATCATTAAAGCCTTCACAATGCATATTGTGACTAGAAATAGTTGTTTTAAGCCTTAACTTCACATTGAAAACGTGAGAAATCGAACTATAATGAAGTTTTACCATTTTGACATAAATAATCAAACTAAGAGTTTTGAAAGTAAACAAGCCGAGTATAATCATTTAAAACTTCACAAAGCATATTGTGACTAGAAATAGTTGTTTTAAGCCTTAGCTTCACATTAAAAACGTGGGAAATCGGACTTTAATGAATTTTTACAGATTTTGACATAAATAATCAAACAAAGGGTTTTGAAAGTAGCCGAGTATAATCATTAAAGCCTTCACAATGCATATTGTGACTAGAAATAGTTGTTTTAAGCCTTAACTTCACATTGAAAACGTGGGAAATCGAACTATAATGAAGTTTTACCCATTTTGACATAAATAATCAAACTAAAAGTTTTAAAAGTAAACAAGCCGAGTATAATCATTAAAGCTTTCACAAAGCATATTGTGACTAGAAATAGTTGTTTTAAGCCTTAACTTCACATTGAAAACGTGAGAAATCGAACTATAATGAAGTTTTACCCATTTTGACATAAATAATCAAACTAAGAGTTTTGAAAGTAAACAAGCCGAGTATAATCATTAAAGCCTTCACAAAGCATATTGTGACTAGAAATAGTTGTTTTAAGCCTTAACTTCACATTGAAAATGTGGGAAATCGAACTATAATGAAGTTTTACCCATTTTGACTTAAATAATCAAACTAAGAGTTTTGAAAGTAAACAAGCGGAGTATAATCATTAAGATGTCACAAAGCTTATTGTGACTAGAAATCGTTGTTTTTAGCCTTAACTTCTCGTAGCGAAAGTGGGACATTGGACGATAACGAAGTTTTAACGATTTTGTATAAAATCAAAATTCTAATAGTTTTAAAATTTAACAAGACGAGCATAAACATATTTTTTCTACAAATGCTTATTTTTAAAAGAAATCGTTGTTTTAAGCCTTAACTTCATATTGGAAACGTGGGAAATCGAACTATAATGAACTTTTACCCATTTTGACATAAATAATCAAACTAAGAGTTTTGAAAGTAAACAAGCCGCGTATAATCATTAAAGCTTTCACAAAGCTTATTGTGACTAGAAATAGTTGTTTTAAGCCTTAACTTCACATTGAAAACGTGAGAAATCGAACTATAATGAAGTTATACCCATTTTGACATAAATAATCAAACTAAGAGTTTTGAAAGTAAACAAGCCGAGTATAATCATTAAAGCCTTCACAAAGCATATTGTGACTAGAAATAGTTGTTTTAAGCCTTAACTTCACATTGAAAATGTGGGAAATCGAACTATAATGAAGTTTTACCCATTTTGACATAAATAATCAAACTAAGAGTTTTGAAAGTAAACAACCCGAGTAAAATCATTAAGATGTCACAAAGCTTATTGTTACTAGAAATCGTTGTTTTCAGCCTTAACTTCACGTAGGGAAAGTGGGACATTGGACGATAACGAAGTTTTAACGATTTTGTATAAAATCATAATTCTAATAGTTTTAAAATTTAACAAGAAGAGCATAAATATATTTTTTCTACAAACGCTTATTTTTAATAGAAATCGTTGTTTTAAGCCTTAATTTCATATTGGAAACGTGGGAAATCGAACTATAATGAAGTTTTACCAATTTTGACATAAATAATCAAACTAAGAGTTTTGAAAGTAAACAAGCCGCGTATAATTATTAAAGCTTTCACAAAGCTTATTGTGACTAGAAATAGTTGTTTTAAGCCTTAACTTCACATTGAAAACGTGAGAAATCGAACTATAATGAAGTTATACCCATTTTGACATAAATAATCAAACTAAAAGTTTTAAAAGTAAACAAGCCGAGTATAATCATTAAAGCTTTCACAAAGCTTATTGTGACTAGAAATAGTTGTTTTAAGCCTTAACTTCACATTGAAAACGTGGGAAATCGAACTATAATGAAGTTTTACCCATTTTGACATAAATAATCAAACTAAGAGTTTTGAAAGTAAACAAGCCGAGTATAATCATTAAAGCTTTCACAATGCATATTATGACTAGAAATAGTTGTTTTAAGCCTTAACTTCACATTGAAAACGTGGGAAATCGAACTATAATGAAGTTTTACCCATTTTGACATAAATAATCAAACTAAAAGTTTTAAAAGTAAACAAGCCGAGTATAATCATTAAAGCTTTCACAAAGCTTATTGTGACTAGAAATAGTTGTTTTAAGCCTTAACTTCACATTGAAAACGTGGGAAAACGAACTATAATGAAGTTTTACCCATTTTGACATAAATAATCAAACTAAGAGTTTTGAAAGTAAACAAGCCGAGTATAATCATTAAAGCTTTCACAAAGCTTATTGTGACTAGAAATAGTTGTTTTTAGCCTTAACTTCACGTTGAAAATGTGCGAAATCTAACTATAATGAAGTTTTACCCATTTTGACATAAATAATCAAACAAAGAGTTTTGAAAGTAACAAGCGAGTATAATCATTAAAGCCTTCACAATGCATATTGTGACTAGAAATAGTTGTTTTAAGCCTTAACTTCACATTGAAAACGTGAGAAATCGAAATAATAAAATTTTACCCATTTTGACATAAATAATCAAACTAAGAGTTTTGAAAGTAAACAAGCCGAGTATAATCATTTAAAACTTCACAAAGCATATTGTGACTAGAAATAGTTGTTTTAAGTCTTAGCTTCACATTGAAAACGTGGGAAATCGGACTTTAATGAATTTTTACAGATTTTGATATAAATAATCAAACTAAGTGTTTTGAAAGTAAACAAGCCGAGTATAATCATTAAAACCTTCACAAAGCATATTGTGACTAGAAATAGTTGTTTTAAGCCTTAACTTCACATTGAAAATGTGGGAAATCGAACTATAATGAAGTTTTACCCATTTTGACATAAATAATCAAACTAAGAGTTTTGAAAGTAAACAACCCGAGTAAAATCATTAAGATGTCACAAAGCTTATTGTTACTAGAAAACGTTGTTTTCAGCCTTAACTTCACGTAGGCAACATGGGACATAGAAATCGTAGTTTTAAAATTTAACAAGACGAGCATATACATATTTTATCTAAAAACGCTTATTTTTAATAGAAATCGTTGTTTTAAGCCTTAACTTCATATTGGAAACGTGGGAAATCGAACTATAATGAAGTTTTACCTATTTTGACATAAATAATCAAACTAAGAGTTTTGAAAGTAAACAAGCCGAGTATAATCATTTAAAACTTCACAAAGCAAATTGTGACTAGAAATAGTTGTTTTAAGCCTTAACTTCACATTGAGAACGTGGGAAATCGAACTATAATGAAGTTTTACCCATTTTGACATAAATAATCAAACTAAGAGTTTTGAAATTAAACAAGCGGAGTATAATCATTAAGATGTCACAAAGCTTATTGTGACTAGAAATCGTTGTTTTTAGCCTTAACTTCTCGTAGGGAAAGTGGGACATTGGACGATAACGAAGTTTTAACGATTTTGTATAAAATCAAAATTCTAATAGTTTTAAAATTTAACAAGACGAGCATAAACATATTTTTTCTACAAACGCTTTTTAACTAGAAATTGTTGTTTTAAGCCTTAACTTCATATTGGAAACGTGGGAAATCGAACTATAATGAACTTTTACCCATTTTGACATAAATAATCAAACTAAGAGTTTTGAAAGTAAACAAGCCGCGTATAATCATTAAAGCTTTCACAAAGCTTATTGTGACTAGAAATAGTTGTTTTAAGCCTTAACTTCACATTGAAAACGTGAGAAATCGAACTATAATGAAGTTATACCCATTTTGACATAAATAATCAAACTAAGAGTTTTGAAAGTAAACAAGCCGAGTATAATCATTAAAGCCTTCACAAAGCATATTGTGACTAGAAATAGTTGTTTTAAGCCTTAACTTCACATTGAAAATGTGGGAAATTGAACTATAATGAAGTTTTACCCATTTTGACATAAATAATCAAACTAAGAGTTTTGAAAGTAAACAAGCCGAGTATAATCATTAAAGCCTTCACAAAGCATATTGTGACTAGAAATAGTTGTTTTAAGCCTTAACTTCACATTGAAAATGTGGGAAATGAACTATAATGAAGTTTTACCCATTTTGACATAAATAATCATACTAAGAGTTTTGAAAGTAAACAAGCCGAGTATAATCATTAAAGCCTTCACAAAGCATATTGTGACTAGAAATAGTTGTTTTAAGCCTTAACTTCACATTGAAAATGTGGGAAATTGAACTATAATGAAGTTTTACCCATTTTGACATAAATAATCAAACTAAGAGTTTTGAAAGTAAACAAGCCGAGTATAATCATTAAAGCCTTCACAAAGCATATTGTGACTAGAAATAGTTGTTTTAAGCCTTAACTTCACATTGAAAATGTGGGAAATTGAACTATAATGAAGTTTTACCCATTTTGACATAAATAATCATACTAAGAGTTTTAAAAGTAAACAAGCCGAGTATAATCATTAAAGCCTTCACAAAGCATATTGTGACTAGAAATAGTTGTTTTAAGCCTTAACTTCACATTGAAAATGTGGGAAATTGAACTATAATAAAGCTTTACCCATTTTGACATAAATAATCATACTAAGAGTTTTAAAAGTAAACAAGCCGAGTATAATCATTAAAGCTTTCACAAAGCTTATTGTGACTAGAAATAGATGTTTTAAGCCTTAACTTCACATTGAAAACGTGGGAAATCGAACTATAATGAAGTTTTACCCATTTTGACTTAAATAATCAAACTAAGAGTTTTGAAAGTAAACAAGCGGAGTAAAATCATTAAGATGTCACAAAGCTTATTGTGACTAGAAATCGTTGTTTTTAGCCTTAACTTCTCGTATTGAAAAGTGGGACATTGGACGATAACGAAGTTTTAACGATTTTGTATAAATTCAAAATTCCAACAGTTTTAAAATTTAACAAGACGAGCATAAACATATTTTTTCTACAAACGCTTATTTTTAATAGAAATCGTTGTTTTAGGCCTTAACTTCATATTGGAAACGTGGGAAATCGAACTATAATGAACTTTTACCCATTTTGACATAAATAATCAAACTAAGAGTTTTGAAAGTAAACAAGCCGAGTATAATCATTTAAAACTTCACAAAGCATATTGTGACTAGAAATAGTTGTTTTAAGCCTTAACTTCACATTGAAAATGTGGGAAATCGAACTATAATGAAGTTTTACCCATTTTGACATAAATAATCAAACTAAGAGTTTTGAAAGTAAACAAGCGGAGTATAATCATTAAGATGTCACAAAGCTTATTGTGACTAGAAATCGTTGTTTTTAGCCTTATCTTAAAATTGAAAACGTGAGAAATCGAACTATAATGAAGTTTTACCAATTTTGACATAAATAATCAAACTAAGAGTTTTGAAAGTAAACAACCCGAGTAAAATCATTAAGATGTCACAAAGCTTATTGTGACTAGAAATCGTTGTTTTCAGCCTTAACTTCACGTAGGCAACGTGGGACATAGGACGATAATAAATTTTTAACGATTTTGTATAAAATCATAGTTCAAATAGTTTTAAAATTTAACAAGATGAGCATAAACGTATTTTATCTAAAAACGCTTATTTTTAATAGAAATCGTTGTTTTAAGCCTTAACTTCATATTGGAAATGTGGAAAATCGAACTATAATGAAGTTTTACCCATTTTGACAAAAATAATCAAACTAATAGTTTTGAAAGTAAACAAGCCGAGTATAATCATTTAAAACTTCACAAAGCATATTGTGACTAGAAATAGTTGTTTTAAGCCTTAACTTCACATTGAAAACGTGGGAAATCGAACTATAATGAAGTTTTACCCATTTTGACATAAATAATCAAACTAAGAGTTTTGAAAGTAAACAAGCCGAGTATAATCATTAAAGCTTTCACAAAGCTTATTGTGACTAGAAATAGTTGTTTTAAGCCTTAACTTCACATTGAAAACGTGGGAAATCGAACTATAATGAAGTTTTACCCATTTTGACATAAATAATCAAACTAAGAGTTTTGAAAGTAAACAAGCCGAGTATAATCATTAAAGCTTTCACAAAGCTTATTGTGACTAGAAATAGTTGTTTTTAGCCTTAACTTCACGTTGAAAATGTGCGAAATCTAACTATAATGAAGTTTTACCCATTTTGACATAAATAATCAAACTAAGAGTTTTGAAAGTAAACGAAGCCGAGTATAATCATTGAAAACTTCACAAAGCATACTGTGACTAGAAATAGTTGTTTTAAGCCTTAATTTCATATTGAAAACGTGGGAAATCGAACTATAATGAAGTTTTACCAATTTTGACATAAATAATCAAACTAAGAGTTTTGAAAGTACACAAGCCGAGTATAATCATTAAAGCTTTCACAAAGCTTATTGTAACTAGAAATAGATGTTTTAAGCTTTAACTTCACATTGAAAATGTGTGAAATCGAACTATAATGAAGTTTTACCCATTTTGACATAAATAATCAAACTAAGATTTTTGAAAATAAACAACCCGAGTAAAATCATTAAGATGTCACAAAGCTTATTGTGACTAGAAATCGTTGTTTTAAGCCTTAACTTCACGTAGCCAAACGTGGGACATAGGACGATAATAAAGTTTTAACGATTTTGTATAAAATCATAGTTCTAATAGTTTTAAAATTTAACAAGACGAGCATAAATATATTTTATCTACAAACGCTTATTTTTAATAGAAATCGTTGTTTTAAGCCTTAACTTCACATTGAAAACGTGTGAAATCGAACTATAATGAAGTTTTACCCATTTTGACATAAATAATCAAACTAAGAGTTTTGAAAGTAAACAAGCCGAGTATAATCATTAAAGCCTTCACAAAGCATATTGTGACTAGAAATAGTAGTTTTAAGCCCTAACTTCACATTGAAAATGTGGGAAATTGAACTATAATGAAGTTTTACCCATTTTGACATAAATAATCAAACTAAGAGTTTTGAAATTAAACAAGCGGAGTATAATCATTAAGATGTCACAAAGCTTATTGTAACTAGAAATCGTTGTTTTTAGCCTTAACTTTCGTAGGGAAAGTGGGACATTGGACGATAACGAAGTTTTAACGATTTTGTATAAAATCATAATTCTAATAGTTTTAAAATTTAACAAGAAGAGCATAAATATATTTTTTCTACAAACGCTTATTTTTAATAGAAATCGTTGTTTTAAGCCTTAACTTCATATTGGAAACGTGGGAAATCGAACTATAATGAAGTTTTACCAATTTTGACATAAATAATCAAACTAAGAGTTTTGAAAGTAAACAAGCCGCGTATAATTATTAAAGCTTTCACAAAGCTTATTGTGACTAGAAATAGTTGTTTTAAGCCTTAACTTCACATTGAAAACGTGAGAAATCGAACTATAATGATGTTTTACCCTTTTTGACATAAATTATCAAACTAAGAGTTTTGAAAGTAAAAAAGCCGAGTATAATCATTAAAGCCTTAACAAAGCATATTGTGACTAGAAATCGTTGTTTTAAGCCTTAACCTTCACATTGGAAACGTGGGAAATAAAACTATAATGAATTTTTACCCATTTTGACATAAATAATCAAACTAAGAGTTTTGAAAGTAAACAAGCCGAGTATAATCATTGAAAACTTCACAATGCATATTATGACTAGAAATAGTTGTTTTAAGCCTTAACTTCACATTGAAAACGTGGGAAATCGAACTATAATGAAGTTTTACCCATTTTGACATAAATAATCAAACTAAAAGTTTTAAAAGTAAACAAGCCGAGTATAATCATTAAAGCTTTCACAAAGCTTATTGTGACTAGAAATAGTTGTTTTAAGCCTTAACTTCACATTGAAAACGTGGGAAATCGAACTATAATGAAGTTTTACCCATTTTGACATAAATAATCAAACTAAGAGTTTTGAAAGTAAACAAGCCGAGTATAATCATTAAAGCTTTCACAAAGCTTATTGTGACTAGAAATAGTTGTTTTTAGCCTTAACTTCACGTTGAAAATGTGCGAAATGTAACTATAATGAAGTTTTACCCATTTTGACATAAATAATCAAACAAAGAGTTTTGAAAGTAAACAAGCGAGTATAATCATTAAAGCCTTCACAATGCATATTGTGACTAGAAATAGTTGTTTTAAGCCTTAACTTCACATTGAAAACGTGAGAAATCGAACTATAATAAAATTTTACCCATTTTGACATAAATAATCAAACTAAGAGTTTTGAAAGTAAACAAGCCGAGTATAATCATTTAAAACTTCACAAAGCATATTGTGACTAGAAATAGTTGTTTTAAGTCTTAGCTTCACATTGAAAACGTGGGAAATCGGACTTTAATGAATTTTTACATTTTGATATAAATAATCAAACTAAGTGTTTTGAAAGTAAACAAGCCGAGTATAATCATTAAAACCTTCACAAAGCATATTGTGACTAGAAATAGTTGTTTTAAGCCTTAACTTCACATTGAAAATGTGGGAAATCGAACTATAATGAAGTTTTACCCATTTTGACATAAATAATCAAACTAAGAGTTTTGAAAGTAAACAACCCGAGTAAAATCATTAAGATGTCACAAAGCTTATTGTTACTAGAAAACGTTGTTTTCAGCCTTAACTTCACGTAGGAAAACGTAGGCAACATGGGACATATAAAAATCGTAGTTTTAAAATTTAACAAGACGAGCATATACATATTTTATCTAAAAACGCTTATTTTTAATAGAAATCGTTGTTTTAAGCCTTAACTTCACATTGAAAATGTGGGAAATTGAACTATAATGAAGTTTTACCCATTTTGACATAAATAATCATACTAAGAGTTTTGAAAGTAAACAAGCCGAGTATAATCATTAAAGCCTTCACAAAGCATATTGTGACTAGAAATAGTTGTTTTAAGCCTTAACTTCACATTGAAAATGTGGGAAATTGAACTATAATGAAGTTTTACCCATTTTGACATAAATAATCAAACTAAGAATTTTGAAAGTAAACAAGCCGAGTATAATCATTAAAGCCTTCACAAAGCATATTGTGACTAGAAATAGTTGTTTTAAGCCTTAACTTCACATTGAAAATGTGGGAAATTGAACTATAATGAAGTTTTACCCATTTTGACATAAATAATCATACTAAGAGTTTTAAAAGTAAAAAAGCCGAGTATAATCATTAAAGCCTTCACAAAGCATATTGTGACTAGAAATAGTTGTTTTAAGCCTTAACTTCACATTGAAAATGTGGGAAATTGAACTATAATGAAGTTTTACCCATTTTGACATAAATAATCATACTAAGAGTTTTAAAAGTAAACAAGCCGAGTATAATCATTAAAGCTTTCACAAAGCTTATTGTGACTAGAAATAGATGTTTTAAGCCTTAACTTCACATTGAAAACGTGGGAAATCGAACTATAATGAAGTTTTACCCATTTTGACTTAAATAATCAAACTAAGAGTTTTGAAAGTAAACAAGCGGAGTAAAATCATTAAGATGTCACAAAGCTTATTGTGACTAGAAATCGTTGTTTTTAGCCTTAACTTCTCGTAGCGAAAGTGGGACATTGGACGATAACGAAGTTTTAACGATTTTGTATAAATTCAAAATTCCAATAGTTTTAAAATTTAACAAGACGAGCATAAACATATTTTTTCTACAAACGCTTATTTTTAATAGAAATCGTTGTTTTAGGCCTTAACTTCATATTGGAAACGTGGGAAATCGAACTATAATGAACTTTTACCCATTTTGACATAAATAATCAAACTAAGAGTTTTGAAAGTAAACAAGCCGAGTATAATCATTTAAAACTTCACAAAGCATATTGTGACTAGAAATAGTTGTTTTAAGCCTTAACTTCACATTGAAAATGTGGGAAATCGAACTATAATGAAGTTTTACCCATTTTGACATAAATAATCAAACTAAGAGTTTTGAAAGTAAACAAGCGGAGTATAATCATTAAGATGTCACAAAGCTTATTGTGACTAGAAATCGTTGTTTTTAGCCTTATCTTAAAATTGAAAACGTGTGAAATCGAACTATAATGAAGTTTTACCAATTTTGACATAAATAATCAAACTAAGAGTTTTGAAAGTAAACAACCCGAGTAAAATCATTAAGATGTCACAAAGCTTATTGTGACTAGAAATCGTTGTTTTCAGCCTTAACTTCACGTAGGCAACGTGGGACATAGGACGATAATAAATTTTTAACGATTTTGTATAAAATCATAGTTCAAATAGTTTTAAAATTTAACAAGATGAGCATAAACGTATTTTATCTAAAAACGCTTATTTTTAATAGAAATCGTTGTTTTAAGCCTTAACTTCATATTGGAAATGTGGAAAATCGAACTATAATGAAGTTTTACCCATTTTGACAAAAATAATCAAACTAAGAGTTTTGAAAGTAAACAAGCCGAGTATAATCATTTAAAACTTCACAAAGCATATTGTGACTAGAAATAGTTGTTTTAAGCCTTAACTTCACATTGAAAACGTGGGAAATCGAACTATAATGAAGTTTTACCCATTTTGACATAAATAATCAAACTAAGAGTTTTGAAAGTAAACAAGCCGAGTATAATCATTAAAGCTTTCACAAAGCTTATTGTGACTAGAAATAGTTGTTTTAAGCCTTAACTTCACATTGAAAACGTGGGAAATCGAACTATAATGAAGTTTTACCCATTTTGACATAAATAATCAAACTAAGAGTTTTGAAAGTAAACAAGCCGAGTATAATCATTAAAGCTTTCACAAAGCTTATTGTGACTAGAAATAGTTGTTTTTAGCCTTAACTTCACGTTGAAAATGTGCGAAATCTAACTATAATGAAGTTTTACCCATTTTGACATAAATAATCAAACTAAGAGTTTTGAAAGTAAACAAACCGAGTATAATCATTGAAAACTACACAAAGCATACTGTGACTAGAAATAGTTGTTTTAAGCCTTAATTTCATATTGAAAACGTGGGAAATCGAACTATAATGAAGTTTTACCAATTTTGACATAAATAATCAAACTAAGAGTTTTGAAAGTAAACAAGCCGAGTATAATCATTAAAGCTTTCACAAAGCTTATTGTAACTAGAAATAGATGTTTTAAGCTTTAACTTCACATTGAAAATGTGTGAAATCGAACTATAATGAAGTTTTACCCATTTTGACATAAATAATCAAACTAAGATTTTTGAAAATAAACAACCCGAGTAAAATCATTAAGATGTCACAAAGCTTATTGTGACTAGAAATCGTTGTTTTCAGCCTTAACTTCACGTAGCCAAACGTGGGACATAGGACGATAATAAAGTTTTAACGATTTTGTATAAAATCATAGTTCTAATAGTTTTAAAATTTAACAAGACGAGCATAAATATATTTTATCTACAAACGCTTATTTTTAATAGAAATCGTTGTTTTAAGCCTTAACTTCACATTGAAAACGTGTGAAATCGAACTATAATGAAGTTTTACCCATTTTGACATAAATAATCAAACTAAGAGTTTTGAAAGTAAACAAGCCGAGTATAATCATTAAAGCCTTCACAAAGCATATTGTGACTAGAAATAGTAGTTTTAAGCCCTAACTTCACATTGAAAATGTGGGAAATTGAACTATAATGAAGTTTTACCCATTTTGACATAAATAATCAAACTAAGAGTTTTGAAATTAAACAAGCGGAGTATAATCATTAAGATGTCACAAAGCTTATTGTAACTAGAAATCGTTGTTTTTAGCCTTAACTTCTCGTAGGGAAAGTGGGACATTGGACGATAACGAAGTTTTAACGATTTTGTATAAAATCATAATTCTAATAGTTTTAAAATTTAACAAGAAAAGCATAAATATATTTTTTCTACAAACGCTTATTTTTAATAGAAATCGTTGTTTTAAGCCTTAACTTCATATTGGAAACGTGGGAAATCGAACTATAATGAAGTTTTACCAATTTTGACATAAATAATCAAACTAAGAGTTTTGAAAGTAAACAAGCCGCGTATAATTATTAAAGCTTTCACAAAGCTTATTGTGACTAGAAATAGTTGTGTTTTAAGCCTTAACTTCACATTGAAAACGTGAGAAATCGAACTATAATGATGTTTTACCCCTTTTTGACATAAATTATCAAACTAAGAGTTTTGAAAGTAAAAAAGCCGAGTATAATCATTAAAGCCTTAACAAAGCATATTGTGACTAGAAATCGTTGTTTTAAGCCTTAACCTTCACATTGGAAACGTGGGAAATAAAACTATAATGAATTTTTACCCATTTTGACATAAATAATCAAACTAAGAGTTTTGAAAGTAAACAAGCCGAGTATAATCATTGAAAACTTCACAATGCATATTATGACTAGAAATAGTTGTTTTAAGCCTTAACTTCACATTGAAAACGTGGGAAATCGAACTATAATGAAGTTTTACCCATTTTGACATAAATAATCAAACTAAAAGTTTTAAAAGTAAACAAGCCGAGTATAATCATTAAAGCTTTCACAAAGCTTATTGTGACTAGAAATAGTTGTTTTAAGCCTTAACTTCACATTGAAAACGTGGGAAATCGAACTATAATGAAGTTTTACCCATTTTGACATAAATAATCAAACTAAGAGTTTTGAAAGTAAACAAGCCGAGTATAATCATTAAAGCTTTCACAAAGCTTATTGTGACTAGAAATAGTTGTTTTTAGCCTTAACTTCACGTTGAAAATGTGCGAAATGTAACTATAATGAAGTTTTACCCATTTTGACATAAATAATCAAACAAAGAGTTTTGAAAGTAAACAAGCCGAGTATAATCATTAAAGCCTTCACAAATGCATATTGTGACTAGAAATAGTTGTTTTAAGCCTTAACTTCACATTGAAAACGTGAGAAATCGAACTATAATAAAATTTTACCCATTTTGACATAAATAATCAAACTAAGAGTTTTGAAAGTAAACAAGCCGAGTATAATCATTAAAACCTTCACAAAGCATATTGTGACTAGAAATAGTTGTTTTAAGCCTTAACTTCACATTGAAAATGTGGGAAATCGAACTATAATGAAGTTTTACCCATTTTGACATAAATAATCAAACTAAGAGTTTTGAAAGTAAACAACCCGAGTAAAATCATTAAGATGTCACAAAGCTTATTGTGACTAGAAATCGTTGTTTTAAGCCTTAACTTCACGTAGGCAACATGGGACATAGAAATCGTAGTTTTAAAATTTAACAAAATTTAACAAGCATATACATATTTTATCTAAAAACGCTTATTTTTAATAGAAATCGTTGTTTTAAGCCTTAACTTCATATTGGAAACGTGGGAAATCGAACTATAATGAACTTTTACCCATTTTGACATAAATAATCAAACTAAGAGTTTTGAAAGTAAACAAGCCGAGTATAATCATTTAAAACTTCACAAAGCATATTGTGACTAGAAATAGTTGTTTTAAGCCTTAACTTCACATTGAAAACGTGGGAAATCGAACTATAATGAAGTTTTACCCATTTTGACATAAATAATCAAACTAAAAGTTTTGAAAGTAAACAAGCCGAGTATAATCATTAAAGCTTTCACAAAGCTTATTGTGACTAGAAATAGTTGTTTTAAGCCTTAACTTCACATTGAAAACGTGGGAAATCGAACTATAATGAAGTTTTACCCATTTTGACATAAATAATCAAACTAAGAGTTTTGAAAGTAAACAAGCCGAGTATAATCATTAAAGCTTTCACAAAGCTTATTGTGACTAGAAATAGTTGTTTTAAGCCTTAACTTCACATTGGAAACGTGGGAAATCAAACTATAATGAATTTTTACCCATTTTGACATAAATAATCAAACTAAGAGTTTTGAAAGTAAACAAGCCGAGTATAATCATTGAAAACTTCACAATGCATATTATGACTAGAAATAGTTGTTTTAAGCCTTAACTTCACATTGAAAACGTGGGAAATCGAACTATAATGAAGTTTTACCCATTTTGACATAAATAATCAAACTAAAAGTTTTAAAAGTAAACAAGCCGAGTATAATCATTAAAGCTTTCACAAAGCTTATTGTGACTAGAAATAGTTGTTTTAAGCCTTAACTTCACATTGAAAACGTGGGAAATCGAACTATAATGAAGTTTTACCCATTTTGACATAAATAATCAAACTAAGAGTTTTGAAAGTAAACAAGCCGAGTATAATCATTAAAGCTTTCACAAAGCTTATTGTGACTAGAAATAGTTGTTTTAGCCTTAACTTCACGTTGAAAATGTGCGAAATCTAACTATAATGAAGTTTTACCCATTTTGACATAAATAATCAAACAAAGAGTTTTGAAAGTAAAGTAAAGCCGAGTATAATCATTAAAGCCTTCACAATGCATATTGTGACTAGAAATAGTTGTTTTAAGCCTTAACTTCACATTGAAAACGTGAGAAATCGAACTATAATGAAAATTTTACCCATTTTGACATAAATAATCAAACTAAGAGTTTTGAAAGTAAACAAGCCGAGTATAATCATTTAAAACTTCACAAAGCATATTGTGACTAGAAATAGTTGTTTTAAGTCTTAGCTTCACATTGAAAACGTGGGAAATCGGACTTTAATGAATTTTTACCTGATTTTGATATAAATAATCAAACTAAGTGTTTTGAAAGTAAACAAGCCGAGTATAATCATTAAAACCTTCACAAAGCATATTGTGACTAGAAATAGTTGTTTTAAGCCTTAACTTCACATTGAAAATGTGGGAAATCGAACTATAATGAAGTTTTACCCATTTTGACATAAATAATCAAACTAAGAGTTTTGAAAGTAAACAACCCGAGTAAAATCATTAAGATGTCACAAAGCTTATTGTTACTAGAAATCGTTGTTTTCAGCCTTAACTTCACGTAGGCAACATGGGACATAGAAATCGTAGTTTTAAAATTTAACAAGACGAGCATATACATATTTTATCTAAAAATGCTTATTTTTAATAGAAATCGTTGTTTTAAGCCTTAACTTCATATTGGAAACGTGGGAAATCGAACTATAATGAAGTTTTACCTATTTTGACATAAATAATCAAACTAAGAGTTTTGAAAGTAAACAAGCCGAGTATAATCATTTAAAACTTCACAAAGCATATTGTGACTAGAAATAGTTGTTTTAAGCCTTAACTTCACATTGAAAACGTGGGAAATCGAACTATAATGAAGTTTTACCCATTTTGACATAAATAATCAAACTAAGAGTTTTGAAAGTAAACAAGCGGAGTATAATCATTAAGATGTCACAAAGCTTATTGTGACTAGAAATCGTTGTTTTTAGCCTTAACTTCTCGTAGGGAAAGTGGGACATTGGACGATAATGAAGTTTTAACGATTTTGTATAAAATCAAAATTCTAATAGTTTTAAAATTTAACAAGACGAGCATAAACATATTTTTTCTACAAACGCTTATTTTTAAAAGAAATTGTTGTTTTAAGCCTTAACTTCATATTGGAAACGTGGGAAATCGAACTATAATGAAGTTTTACCCATTTTGACATAAATAATCAAACTAAGAGTTTTGAAAGTAAACAAGCCGAGTATAATCATTAAAGCTTTCACAAAGCTTATTGTGACTAGAAATACTTGTTTTAAGCCTTAACTTCACATTGAAAACGTGAGAAATCGAACTATAATGAAGTTATACCCATTTTGACATAAATAATCAAACTAAGAGTTTTGAAAGTAAACAAGCCGAGTATAATCATTAAAGCCTTCACAAAGCATATTGTGACTAGAAATAGTTGTTTTAAGCCTTAACTTCACATTGAAAATGTGGGAAATGAACTATAATGAAGTTTTACCCATTTTGACATAAATAATCAAACTAAGAGTTTTGAAAGTAAACAAGCCGAGTATAATCATTAAAGCCTTCACAAAGCATATTGTGACTAGAAATAGTTGTTTTAAGCCTTAACTTCACATTGAAAATGTGGGAAATTGAACTATAATGAAGTTTTACCCATTTTGACATAAATAATCAAACTAAGAGTTTTAAAAGTAAACAAGCCGAGTATAATCATTAAAGCCTTCACAAAGCATATTGTGACTAGAAATAGTTGTTTTAAGCCTTAACTTCACATTGAAAATGTGGGAAATTGAACTATAATGAAGTTTTACCCATTTTGACATAAATAATCAAACTAAGAGTTTTAAAAGTAAACAAGCCGAGTATAATCATTAAAGCTTTCACAAAGCTTATTGTGACTAGAAATAGATGTTTTAAGCCTTAACTTCACATTGAAAACGTGGGAAATCGAACTATAATGAAGTTTTACCCATTTTGACATAAATAATCAAACTAAGAGTTTTGAAAGTAAACAAGCGGAGTAAAATCATTAAGATGTCACAAAGCTTATTGTGACTAGAAATCGTTGTTTTTAGCCTTAACTTCACGTAGCGAAAGTGGGACATTGGACTATAATGAAGTTTTAACGATTTTGTATAAATTCAAAATTCCAATAGTTTTAAAATTTAACAAGACGAGCATAAACATATTTTTTCTACAAACGCTTATTTTTAATAGAAATCGTTGTTTTAGCCTTAACTTCATATTGAAAACGTGGGAAATCGAACTATAATGAAGTTTTACCCATTTTGACATAAATAATCAAACTAAGAGTTTTGAAAGTAAACAAGCCGAGTATAATCATTTAAAACTTCACAAAGCATATTGTGACTAGAAATAGTTGTTTTAAGCCTTAACTTCACATTGAAAATGTGGGAAATCGAACTATAATGAAGTTTTACCCATTTTGACATAAATAATCAAACTAAGAGTTTTGAAAGTAAACAAGCGGAGTATAATCATTAAAGATGTCACAAAGCTTATTGTGACTAGAAATCGTTGTTTTTAGCCTTATCTTCAAATTGAAAACGTGAGAAATCGAACTATAATGAAGTTTTACCAATTTTGACATAAATAATCAAACTAAGAGTTTTGAAAGTAAACAACCCGAGTAAAATCATTAAGATGTCACAAAGCTTATTGTGACTAGAAATCGTTGTTTTAAGCCTTAACTTCACGTAGGCAACGTGGGACACAGGACGATAATAAATTTTTAACGATTTTGTATAAAATCATAGTTCAAATAGTTTTAAAATTTAACAAGATGAGCATAAACGTATTTTATCTAAAAACGCTTATTTTTAATAGAAATCGTTGTTTTAAGCCTTAACTTCATATTGGAAATGTGGGAAATCGAACTATAATGAAGTTTTACCCATTTTGACATAAATAATCAAACTAAGAGTTTTGAAAGTAAACAAGCCGAGTATAATCATTTAAAACTTTACAAAGCATATTGTGACTAGAAATAGTTGTTTTAAGCCTTAACTTCACATTGAAAACGTGGGAAATCGAACTATAATGAAGTTTTACCCATTTTGACATAAATAATCAAACTAAGAGTTTTGAAAGTAAACAAGCCGAGTATAATCATTAAAGCTTTCACAAAGCTTATTGTGACTAGAAATAGTTGTTTTAAGCCTTAACTTCACATTGAAAACGTGGGAAATCGAACTATAATGAAGTTTTACCCATTTTGACATAAATAATCAAACTAAGAGTTTTGAAAGTAAACAAGCCGAGTATAATCATTAAAGCTTTCACAAAGCTTATTGTGACTAGAAATAGTTGTTTTTAGCCTTAACTTCACGTTGAAAATGTGCGAAATCTAACTATAATGAAGTTTTACCCATTTTGACATAAATAATCAAACTAAGAGTTTTGAAAGTAAACAAGCCGAGTATAATCATTGAAAACTTCACAAAGCATATTGTGACTAGAAATAGTTGTTTTAAGCCTTAATTTCACATTGAAAACGTGGGAAATCGAACTATAATGAAGTTTTACCAATTTTGACATAAATAATCAAACTAAGAGTTTTGAAAGTACACAAGCCGAGTATAATCATTAAAGCTTTCACAAAGCTTATTGTAACTAGAAATAGATGTTTTAAGCTTTAACTTCACATTGAAAATGTGTGAAATCGAACTATAATGAAGTTTTACCCATTTTGACATAAATAATCAAACTAAGATTTTTGAAAATAAACAACCCGAGTAAAATCATTAAGATGTCACAAAGCTTATTGTGACTAGAAATCGTTGTTTTAAGCCTTAACTTCACGTAGCCAAACGTGGGACATAGGACGATAATAAAGTTTTAACGATTTTGTATAAAATCATAGTTCTAATAGTTTTAAAATTTAACAAGACGAGCATAAATATATTTTATCTACAAACGCTTATTTTTAATAGAAATCGTTGTTTTAAGCCTTAACTTCACATTGAAAACGTGTGAAATCGAACTATAATGAAGTTTTACCCATTTTGACATAAATAATCAAACTAAGAGTTTTGAAAGTAAACAAGCCGAGTATAATCATTAAAGCCTTCACAAAGCATATTGTGACTAGAAATAGTTGTTTTAAGCCCTAACTTCACATTGAAAATGTGGGAAATTGAACTATAATGAAGTTTTACCCATTTTGACATAAATAATCAAACTAAGAGTTTTGAAATTAAACAAGCGGAGTATAATCATTAAGATGTCACAAAGCTTATTGTGACTAGAAATCGTTGTTTTAGCCTTAACTTCACGTTGGAAAGTGGGACATTGGACGATAATGAAGTTTTAACGATTTTGTATAAAATCATAATTCTAATAGTTTTAAAATTTAACAAGAAGAGCATAAATAATTTTTTAAAACTTTCACTTATTTTTAATAGAAATCGTTGTTTTAAGCCTTAACTTCATATTGGAAACGTGGGAAATCGAACTATAATGAAGTTTTACCAATTTTGACATAAATAATCAAACTAAGAGTTTTGAAAGTAAACAAGCCGAGTATAATTATTAAAGCTTTCACAAAGCTTATTGTGACTAGAAATAGTTGTTTTAAGCCTTAACTTCACATTGAAAACGTGGGAAATCGAACTATAATGAAGTTTTACCCATTTTGACATAAATTATCAAACTAAGAGTTTTGAAAGTAAAAAAAGCCGAGTATAATCATTAAAGCCTTAACAAAGCATATTGTGACTAGAAATCGTTGTTTTAAGCCTTAACTTCACATTGGAAACGTGGGAAATAAAACTATAATGAAGTTTTACCCATTTTGACATAAATAATCAAACTAAGAGTTTTGAAAGTAAACAAGCCGAGTATAATCATTGAAAACTTCACAAAGCATATTATGACTAGAAATAGTTGTTTTAAGCCTTAACTTCACATTGAAAACGTGGGAAATCGAACTATAATGAAGTTTTACCCATTTCGACATAAATAATCAAACTAAAAGTTTTGAAAGAAAACAAGCCGAGTATAATCATTAAAGCTTTCACAAAGCTTATTGTGACTAGAAATAGTTGTTTTAAGCCTTAACTTCACATTGAAAACGTGGGAAATCGAACTATAATGAAGTTTTACCCATTTTGACATAAATAATCAAACTAAGAGTTTTGAAAGTAAACAAGCCGAGTATAATCATTAAAGCTTTCACAAAGCTTATTGTGACTAGAAATAGTTGTTTTTAGCCTTAACTTCACATTGAAAATGTGCGAAATGTAACTATAATGAAGTTTTACCCATTTTGACATAAATAATCAAACAAAGAGTTTTGAAAGTAAACAAGCCGAGTATAATCATTAAAGCCTTCACAAAGCATATTGTGACTAGAAATAGTTGTTTTAAGCCTTAACTTCACATTGAAAACGTGAGAAATCGAACTATAATGAAGTTTTACCCATTTTGACATAAATAATCAAACTAAGAGTTTTGAAAGTAAACAAGCCGAGTATAATCATTAAAACCTTCACAAAGCATATTGTGACTAGAAATAGTTGTTTTAAGCCTTAACTTCACATTGAAAATGTGGGAAATCGAACTATAATGAAGTTTTACCCATTTTGACATAAATAATCAAACTAAGAGTTTTGAAAGTAAACAACCCGAGTAAAATCATTAAGATGTCACAAAGCTTATTGTGACTAGAAATCGTTGTTTTCAGCCTTAACTTCACGTAGGCAACATGGGAAATAGAAATATAAAATGTAGTTTTAAAATTTAACAAGACGAGCATATACATATTTTATCTAAAAACGCTTATTTTTAATAGAAATCGTTGTTTTAAGCCTTAACTTCATATTGGAAACGTGGGAAATCGAACTATAATGAAGTTTTACCCATTTTGACATAAATAATCAAACTAAGAGTTTTGAAAGTAAACAAGCCGAGTATAATCATTTAAAACTTCACAAAGCATATTGTGACTAGAAATAGTTGTTTTAAGCCTTAACTTCACATTGAAAACGTGGGAAATCGAACTATAATGAAGTTTTACCCATTTTGACATAAATAATCAAACTAAGAGTTTTGAAAGTAAACAAGCGAGTATAATCATTAAAGATGTCACAAAGCTTATTGTGACTAGAAATCGTTGTTTTTAGCCTTAACTTCTCGTAGGGAAAGTGGGACATCGGACTATAATGAAGTTTTAACGATTTTGTATAAAATCAAAATTCTAATAGTTTTAAAATTTAACAAGACGAGATAAACATTTTTTCTTTACAAACGCTTTATTTTTAATAGAAATCGTTGTTTTAAGCCTTAACTTCACATTGAAAACGTGGGAAATCGAACTATAATGAAGTTTTACCCATTTTGACATAAATAATCAAACTAAGAGTTTTGAAAGTAAACAAGCCGCGTATAATCATTAAAGATTTCACAAAGCTTATTGTGACTAGAAATAGTTGTTTTAAGCCTTAACTTCACATTGAAAACGTGAGAAATCGAACTATAATGAAGTTTTACCCATTTTGACATAAATAATTAAACTAAGAGTTTTGAAAGTAAACAAGCCGAGTATAATCATTAAAGCCTTCACAAAGCATATTGTGACTAGAAATAGTTGTTTTAAGCCTTAGCTTCACATTAAAAACGTGGGAAATCGAACTATAATGAATTTTTACCATTTTGACATAAATAATCAAACTAAGAGTTTTGAAAGTAAACAAGCCGAGTATAATCATTAAAGCCTTCACAAAGCATATTGTGACTAGAAATAGTTGTTTTAAGCCTTAACTTCACATTGAAAATGTGGGAAATCGAACTATAATGAAGTTTTACCCATTTTGACATAAATAATCAAACTAAGAGTTTTGAAAGTAAACAACCCGAGTAAAATCATTAAGATGTCACAAAGCTTATTGTGACTAGAAATCGTTGTTTTAAGCCTTAACTTCACGTAGGAAAACGTGGGACATAGGACGATAATAAAGTTTTAACGATTTTGTATAAAATCATAGTTCAAATAGTTTTAAAATTTAACAAGACGAGCATAAACGTATTTTATCTAACAAAGCGCTTATTTTTAATAGAAATCGTTGTTTTAAGCCTTAACTTCACATTGAAAATGTGGGAAATCGAACTATAATGAAGTTTTACCCATTTTGACATAAATAATCAAACTAAGAGTTTTGAAAGTAAACAAGCCGAGTATAATCATTTAAAACTTCACAAAACATAATGTGACTAGAAATAGTTGTTTTAAGCCTTAGCTTCACATTGAAAACGTGGGAAATCGGACTTTAATGAATTTTTACAGATTTTGACATAAATAATCAAACTAAGTGTTTTGAAAGTAAACAAGCCGAGTATAATCATTAAAGCCTTCACAAAGCATATTGTGACTAGAAATAGTTGTTTTAAGCCTTAACTTCACATTGAAAATGTGGGAAATCGAACTATAATGAAGTTTTACCCATTTTGACATAAATAATCAAACTAAGAGTTTTGAAAGTAAACAACCCGAGTAAAATCATTAAGATGTCACAAAGCTTATTGTGACTAGAAATCGTTGTTTTCAGCCTTAACTTCACGTAGGCAACGTGGGACATAGGACGATAATAAAGTTTTAACGATTTTGTATAAAATCATAGTTCAAATAGTTTTAAAATTTAACAAGACGAGCATAAACGTATTTTATTTAAAAACGCTTATTTTTAATAGAAATCGTTGTTTTAAGCCTTAACTTCATATTGGAAATGTGGGAAATCGAACTATAATGAAGTTTTACCCATTTTGACATAAATAATTAAACTAAGAGTTTTGAAAGTAAACAAGCCGAGTATAATCATTTAAAACTTCACAAAGCATATTGTGACTAGAAATAGTTGTTTTAAGCCTTAACTTCACATTGAAAACGTGGGAAATCGAACTATAATGAAGTTTTACCCATTTTGACATAAATAATCAAACAAAGAGTTTTGAAAGTAAACAAGCCGAGTATAATCATTAAAGCTTTCACAAAGCTTATTGTGACTAGAAATAGTTGTTTTAAGCCTTAACTTCACATTGAAAACGTGAGAAATCGAACTATAATGAAGTTATACCCATTTTGACATAAATAATCAAATAAGAGTTTTGAAAGTAAACAAGCCGAGTATAATCATTAAAGCCTTCACAAAGCATATTGTGACTAGAAATAGTTGTTTTAAGCCTTAACTTCACATTGAAAATGTGGGAAATCGAACTATAATGAAGTTTTACCCATTTTGACATAAATAATCAAACTAAGAGTTTTGAAAGTAAACAAGCGGAGTATAATCATTAAGATGTCACAAAGCTTATTGTGACTAGAAATCGTTGTTTTTAGCCTTATCTTCAAATTGAAAACGTGAAAAATCGAACTATAATGAAGTTTTACCAATTTTGACATAAATAATCAAACTAAGAGTTTTGAAAGTAAACAAGCCGAGTATAATCATTGAAAACTTCACAAAGCATATTGTGACTAGAAATAGTTGTTTTAAGCCTTAATTTCACATTGAAAACGTGGGAAATCGAACAATAATGAAGTTTTACCAATTTTGACATAAATAATCAAACTAAGAGTTTTGAAAGTAAACAACCCGAGTAAAATCATTAAGATGTCACAAAGCTTATTGTGACTAGAAATCGTTGTTTTCAGCCTTAACTTCACGTAGGCAACGTGGGACATAGGACGATAATAAAGTTTTAACGATTTTGTATAAAATCATAGTTCAAATAGTTTTAAAATTTAACAAGACGAGCATAAATGTATTTTATCTAAAAACGCTTCACAATTTTTAATAGAAATCGTTGTTTTAAGCCTTAACTTCATATTGGAAATGTGGGAAATCGAACTATAATGAAGTTTTACCCATTTTGACATAAATAATCAAACTAAGAGTTTTGAAAGTAAACAAGCCGAGTATAATCATTTAAAACTTCACAAAGCATATTGTGATTAGAAATAGTTGTTTTAAGCCTTAACTTCACATTGAAAACGTGGGAAATCAAACTATAATGAAGTTTTACCCATTTTGACATAAATAATCAAACTAAGAGTTTTGAAAGTAAACAAGCCGAGTATAATCATTAAAGCCTTCACAAAGCATATTGTGACTAGAAATAGTTGTTTTAAGCCTTAACTTCACATTGAAAATGTGGAAATCGAACTATAATGAAGTTTTACCCATTTTGACATAAATAATCAAACTAAGAGTTTTGAAAGTAAACAAGCGGAGTATATAATCATTAAGATGTCACAAAGCTTATTGTGACTAGAAATCGTTGTTTTTAGCCTTATCTTCAAATTGAAAACGTCAGAAATCGAACTATAATGAAGTTTTACCAATTTTGACATAAATAATCAAACTAAGAGTTTTGAAAGTAAACAATCCGAGTATAATCATTGAAAACTTCACAAAGCATATTGTGACTAGAAATAGTTGTTTTAAGCCTTAATTTCACATTGAAAACGTGGGAAATCGAACTATAATGAAGTTTTACCAATTTTGACATAAATAATCAAACTAAGAGTTTTGAAATTAAACAAGCCGAGTATAATCATTAAAGCTTTCACAAAGCTTATTGTAACTAGAAATAGATGTTTTAAGCCTTAACTTCACATTGAAAATGTGGGAAATCGAACTATAATGAAGTTTTACCCATTTTGACATAAATAATCAAACTAAGATTTTTGAAAGTAAACAACCCGAGTAAAATCATTAAGATGTCACAAAGCTTATTGTGACTAGAAATCGTTGTTTTCAGCCTTAACTTCACGTAGCCAAACGTGGGACATAGGACGATAATAAAGTTTTAACGATTTTGTATAAAACCATAGTTCTAATAGTTTTAAAATTTAACAAGACGAGCATAAATATATTTTATCTACAAACGCTTATTTTTAATAGAAATCATTGTTTTAAGCCTTAACTTCACATTGAAAACGTGTGAAATCGAACTATAATGAAGTTTTACCCATTTTGACATAAATAATCAAACTAAGAGTTTTGAAAGTAAACAAGCCGAGTATAATCATTAAAGCCTTCACAAAGCATATTGTGACTAGAAATAGTTGTTTTAAGCCATAACTTCACATTGAAAATGTGGGAAATCGAACTATAATGAAGTTTTACCCATTTTGACATAAATAATCAAACTAAGAGTTTTGAAAGTAAACAAGCCGAGTATAATCATTAAAGCCTTCACAAAGCATATTGTGACTAGAAATAGTTGTTTTAAGCCTTAACTAACTTCACATTGAAAATGTGGGAAATCGAACTATAATGAAGTTTTACCCATTTTGACATAAATAATCAAACTAAGAGTTTTGAAAGTAAACAAGCCGAGTATAATCATTAAAGCCTTCACAAAGCATATTGTGACTAGAAATAGTTGTTTTAAGCCTTAACTTCACATTGAAAATGTGGGAAATCGAACTATAATGAAGTTTTACCCATTTTGACATAAATAATCAAACTAAGAGTTTTGAAAGTAAACAAGGCGAGTATAATCATTAAAGCCTTCACAAAGCATATTGTGACTAGAAATAGTTGTTTTAAGCCTTAACTTCACATTGAAAACGTGGGAAATCAAACTATAATGAAGTTTTACCCATTTTGACATAAATAATCAAACTAAGAGTTTTGAAAGTAAACAAGCGAGTAAAATCATTAAGATGTCACAAAGCTTATTGTTACTAGAAATCGTTGTTTTTAACCTTAACTTCACATTGAAAACGTGAGAAATCGAACTATAATGAAGTTTTACCCATTTTGACATAAATAATCAAACTAAGAGTTTTGAAAGTAAACAAGCCGAGTATAATCATTAAAGCCTTCACAAAGCATATTGTGACTAGAAATAGTTGTTTTAAGCCTTAACTTTACATTGAAATTGTAGGAAATCGAACTATAATGAAGTTTTACCCATTTTGACATAAATAATCAAACTAAGAGTTTTGAAAGTAAACAAGCCGAGTATAATCATTAAAGATTCACAAAGCTTATTGTGACTAGAAATCGTTGTTTTTAGCCTTAACTTCACATTGAAAACGTGAGAAATCGAACTATAATGAAGTTTTACCCATTTTGACATAAATAATCAAACTAAGAGTTTTGAAAGTAAACAAGCCGAGTATAATCATTAAAGCTTTCACAAAGCTTATTGTGACTAGAAATAGTTTTTTTAAGCCTTAACTTCACATTGAAAACGTGGGAAATCGAACTATAATGAAGTTTTACCCATTTTGACATAAATAATCAAACTAAGAGTTTTGAAAGTAAACAAGCCGAGTATAATCATTAAAGCTTTCACAAAGCTTATTGTGACTAGAAATAGTTGTTTTAAGCCTTAACTTCACATTGAAAATGTGAGAAATCTAACTATAATGAAGTTTTACCCATTTTGACATAAATAATCAAACAAAGAGTTTTGAAAGTAAACAAGCCGAGTATAATCATTAAAGCCTTCACAAAGCATATTGTGACTAGAAATAGTTGTTTTAAGCCTTAACTTCACATTGAAAACGTAAGAAATCGAACTATAATGAAGTTTTACCCATTTTGACATAAATAATCAAACTAAGAGTTTTGAAAGTAAACAAGCCGAGTAAATCATTAAGATGTCACAAAGCTTATTGTGACTAGAAATCGTTGTTTTAAGCCTTAACTTCACGTAGAAAACGTGGGACATAGGACTATAATAAAGTTTTAACGATTTTGTATAAAATCAAATTTCTAATAGTTTTAAAATTTAACAAGACGAGCATAAATATATTTTATATACAAACGCTTATTTTTAATAGAAATCGTTGTTTTAAGCCTTAACTTCACATTGGAAACGTGGGAAATCGAACTATAATGAAGTTTTACCCATTTTGACATAAATAATCAAACTAAGAGTTTTGAAAGTAAACAAGCCGAGTATAATCATTTAAAACTTCACAAAGCATATTGTGACTAGAAATAGTTGTTTTAAGCTTTAACTTCACATTGAAAACGTGGGAAATCGAACTATAATGAAGTTTTACCCATTTTGACATAAATAATCAAACTAAGAGTTTTGAAAGTAAACAAGCCGAGTATAATCATTAAAGCCTTCACAAAGCATATTGTGACTAGAAATAGTTGTTTTAAGCCTTAACTTCACATTGAAAATGTGGGAAATTGAACTATAATGAAGTTTTACCCATTTTGACATAAATAATCAAACTAAGAGTTTTGAAAGTAAACAAGCGGAGTATAATCATTAAAGCCTTCACAAAGCATATTGTGACTAGAAATAGTTGTTTTAAGCCTTAACTTCACATTGAAAATGTGGAAAATCGAACTATAATGAAGTTTTACCCATTTTGACATAAATAATCAAACTAAGAGTTTTGAAAGTAAACAAGCCGAGTATAATCATTAAGATGTCACAAAGCTTATTGTGACTAGAAATAGTTGTTTTAAGCTTTAACTTCACATTGAAAACGTGAGAAATCGAACTATAATGAAGTTTTACCCATTTTGACATAAATAATCAAACTAAGAGTTTTGAAAGTAAACAAGCCGAGTATAATCATTAAAGCCTTCACAAAGCATATTGTGACTAGAAATAGTTGTTTTAAGCCTTAACTTCACATTGAAAATGTGGGAAATCGAACTATAATGAAGTTTTACCCATTTTGACATAAATAATCAAACTAAGAGTTTTGAAAGTAAACAAGCGGGGTATAATCATTAAGATGTCACAAAGCTTATTGTGACTAGAAATAGTTGTTTTAAGCTTTAACTTCACATTGAAAACGTGAGAAATCGAACTATAATGAAGTTTTACCCAATTTTGACATAAATAATCAAACTAAGTGTTTTGAAAGTAAACAAGCCGAGTATAATCATTAAAGCCTTCACAAAGCATATTGTGACTAGAAATAGTTGTTTTAAGCCTTAACTGCATATTGAAAACGTGGAAAATCGAACTATAATGAAGTTTTACCCATTTTGTCATAAATAATCAAACTAAGAGTTTTGAAAGTAAACAAGCCTAGTATAATCATTAAAGCTTTCACAAAGCTTATTGTGACTAGAAATCGTTGTTTTAAGCATTAACTTCACATTGAAAACGTGAGAAATCGAACTATAATGAAGTTTTACCCATTTTGACATAAATAATCAAACTAAGAGTTTTGAAAGTAAACAAGCCGAGTATAATCATTAAAGCCTTCACAAAGCATATTGTGACTAGAAATAGTTGTTTTAAGCCTTAACTTCACATTGAAAACGTGGGAAATCGAACTATAATGAAGTTTTACCCATTTTGACATAAATAATCAAACTAAGAGTTTTGAAAGTAAACAAGCCGAGTATAATCATTAAAGCTTTCACAAAGCTTATTGTGACTAGAAATAGTTGTTTTAAACCTTAACTTCACATTGAAAACGTGAGAAATCAAACTATAATGAAGTTTTACCCATTTTGACATAAATAATCAAACTAAGAGTTTTGAAAGTAAACAAGCCGAGTATAATCATTAAAGCCTTCACAAAGCATATTGTGACTAGAAATAGTTGTTTTAAGCCTTAACTTCGCATTGAAAACGTGAGAAATTGAACTATAATGAAGTTTTACCCATTTTGACATAAATAATCAAACTAAGAGTTTTGAAAGTAAACAAGCGAAGTATAATCATTAAGATGTCACAAAGCTTATTGTGACTAAAAATCATTGTTTTTAGCCTTAACTTCACATTGAAAACGTGAGAAATCAAACTATAATGAAGTTTTACCCATTTTGACATAAATAATAAAACTAAAAGTTTTGAAAGTAAACAAGCCGAGTATAATCATTAAAGCTTTCACAAAGCTTATTTTGACTAGAAATAGTTGTTTTAAGCCCTAACTTCACATTGAAAACATGAGAAATCGAACTATAATGAAGTTTTACCCCTTTTTGACATAAATAATCAAACTAAGAGTTTTGAAAGTAAACAAGCCGAGTATAATCATTAAAGCCTTCACAAAGCATATTGTGACTAGAAATAGTTGTTTTAAGCCTTAACTTCACATTGAAAACGTGGGAAATCGAACTATAATGAAGTTTTACCCATTTTGACATAAATAATCAAACTAAGAGTTTTGAAAGTAAACAAGCCGAGTATAATCATTAAAGCTTTCACAAAGCTTATTGTGACTAGAAATAGTTTTTTTAAGCCTTAACTTCACATTGAAAACGTGAGAAATCGAACTATAATGAAGTTTTACCCATTTTGACATAAATAATCAAACTAAGAGTTTTGAAAGTAAACAAGCCGAGTATAATCATTAAAGCCTTCACAAAGCATATTGTAACTAGAAATAGTTATTTTAAGCCTTAACTTCACATTGAAAACGTGGGAAATCGAACTATAAGAAGTTTTACCAATTTTGACATAAATAATCAAACTAAGAGTTTTGCAAGTAAACAACCCGAGTAAAATCATTAAGATGTCACAAAGCTTATTGTGACTAGAAATAGTTGTTTTAAGCCTTAACTTCACGTTGAAAACGTGGGACATAGGACGATAATGAAGTTTTAACGATTTTGTATAAAATCATAGTTCTAATAGTTTTAAAATTTAACAAGACGAGTATAAACATATTTTATCTACAAACGCTTATTTTTAAAAGAAATCGTTGTTTTAAGCCTTAACTTCGTATTGGAAACGTGGGAAATCAAACTATAATGAAGTTTTACCCATTTTGACATAAATAATCAAACTAAGAGTTTTTAAAGTAAACAAGCCGAATATAATCATTAAAGCTTTCACAAAGCTTATTGTGACTAGAAATAGATGTTTTAAGCCCTAACTTCACATTGAAAACGTGGGAAATCGAACTATAAGGAAGTTTTACCCATTTTGACATAAATAATCAAACTAAGAGTTTTGAAAGTAAACAAGCGGAGTATAATCATTAAGATGCCACAAAGCTTATTGTGACTAGAAATCGTTGTTTTTAGCCTTATCTTCACATTGAAAACGTGAGAAATCGAACTATAATGAAGTTTTACCCATTTTGACATAAATAATCAAACTAAGAGTTTTGAAAGTAAACAAGCCGAGTATAATCATTGAAAACTTCACAAAGCATATTGTGACTAGAAATAGTTGTTTTAAGCCTTAATTTCACATTGAAAACGTGGGAAATCGGACTTTAATGAACTTTTACAGATTTTGACATAAATAATCAAACTAAGTGTTTTGAAAGTAAACAAACCGAGTATAATCATTAAAGCCTTCTTAAAGCATATTATGACTAGAAATAGTTGTTTTAAACCTTAACTTCACATTGAAAATGTGGGAAATCGAACTATAATGAAGTTTTATGCATTTTGACATAAATAATCAAACTAAGAGTTTTGAAAGTAAACAACCCGTGTAAAATCATTAAGATGTCACAAAGCTTATTGTGACTAGAAATCGTTGTTTTCAGCCTTAACTTCACGTAGGCAACGTGGGACATAGGACGATAATAAAGTTTTAACGATTTTGTATAAAATCATAGTTCAAATAGTTTTAAAATTTAACAAGACGCATAAACATATTTTATCTAAAAACGCTTATTTTTAAAAGAAATCGTTGTTTTAAGCCTTAACTTCATATTGGAAACGTGGGAAATCGAACTATAATGAAGTTTTACCCATTTTGACATAAATAATCAAACTAAGAGTTTTGAAAGTAAACAAGCCGAGTATAATCATTTAAAACTTCACAAAGCATATTGTGACTAGAAATAGTTGTTTTAAGCCTTAACTTCACATTGAAAACGTGGGAAATCGAACTATAATGAAGTTTTACCCATTTTGACATAAATAATCAAACTAAGAGTTTTGAAAATAAACAAGCCGAGTATAATCATTAAAGCTTTCACAAAGCTTATTGTGACTAGAAATAGTTGTTTTAAGCTTTAACTTCACATTGAAAACGTGAGAAATCGAACTATAATGATGTTATACCCATTTTGACATAAATAATCAAATAAGAGTTTTGAAAGTAAACAAGCCGAGTATAATCATTAAAGCCTTCACAAAGCATATTGTGACTAGAAATAGTTGTTTTAAGCCTTAACTTCACATTGAAAATACGGGAAATTGAACTATAATGAAGTTTTACCCGTTTTGACATAAATAATCAAACTAAGAGTTTTGAAAGTAAACAAGCGGAGTATAATCATTAAGATGTCGCAAAGCTTATTGTGACAAGACATCGTTGTTTTTAGCCTTATCTTCACATTGAAAACGTGAGAAATCGAACTATAATGAAGTTTTACCCATTTTGACATAAATAATCAAACTAAGAGTTTTGAAAGTAAACAAGCCGAGTATAATCATTGAAAACTTCACAAAGCATATTGTGACTAGAAATAGTTGTTTTAAGCCTTAATTTCACATTGAAAACGTGGGAAATCGAACTATAATGAAGTTTTACCAATTTTGACATAAATAATCAAACTAAGAGTTTTGAAAGTACACAAGCCGAGTATAATCATTAAAGCTTTCACAAAGCTTATTGTAACTAGAAATAGATGTTTTAAGCTTTAACTTCACATTGAAAATGTGTGAAATCGAACTATAATGAAGTTTTACCCATTTTGACATAAATAATCAAACTAAGATTTTTGAAAGTAAACAACCCGAGTAAAATCATTAAGATGTCACAAAGCTTATTGTGACTAGAAATCGTTGTTTTCAGCCTTAACTTCACGTAGCCAAACGTGGGACATAGGACGATAATAAAGTTTTAACGATTTTGTATAAAATCATAGTTCTAATAGTTTTAAAATTTAACAAGACGAGCATAAATATATTTTATCTACAAACGCTTATTTTTAATAGAAATCGTTGTTTTAAGCCTTAACTTCACATTGAAAACGTGTGAAATCGAACTATAATGAAGTTTTACCCATTTTGACATAAATAATCAAACTAAGAGTTTTGAAAGTAAACAAGCCGAGTATAATCATTAAAGCCTTCACAAAGCATATTGTGACTAGAAATAGTTGTTTTAAGCCCTAACTTCACATTGAAAATGTGGGAAATTGAACTATAATGAAGTTTTACCCATTTTGACATAAATAATCAAACTAAGAGTTTTGAAATTAAACAAGCGGAGTATAATCATTAAAGATGTCACAAAGCTTATTGTGACTAGAAATCGTTGTTTTTAGCCTTAACTTCACGTAGGGAAAGTGGGACATTGGACTATAATGAAGTTTTAACGATTTTGTATAAAATCATAATTCTAATAGTTTTAAAATTTAAAAGAAGAGCATATAATATATTTTTTCTACAAAGCTTATTTTTAACTAGAAATCGTTGTTTTAAGCCTTAACTTCATATTGAAAACGTGGGAAATCGAACTATAATGAAGTTTTACCAATTTTGACATAAATAATCAAACTAAGAGTTTTGAAAGTAAACAAGCCGAGTATAATTATTAAAGCTTTCACAAAGCTTATTGTGACTAGAAATAGTTGTTTTAAGCCTTAACTTCACATTGAAAACGTGAGAAATCGAACTATAATGAAGTTTTACCCTTTTTGACATAAATTATCAAACTAAGAGTTTTGAAAGTAAAAAAGCCGAGTATAATCATTAAAGCCTTAACAAAGCATATTGTGACTAGAAATCGTTGTTTTAAGCCTTAACTTCACATTGGAAACGTGGGAAATAAAACTATAATGAAGTTTTACCCATTTTGACATAAATAATCAAACTAAGAGTTTTGAAAGTAAACAAGCCGAGTATAATCATTGAAAACTTCACAATGCATATTATGACTAGAAATAGTTGTTTTAAGCCTTAACTTCACATTGAAAACGTGGGAAATCGAACTATAATGAAGTTTTACCCATTTTGACATAAATAATCAAACTAAAAGTTTTAAAAGTAAACAAGCCGAGTATAATCATTAAAGCTTTCACAAAGCTTATTGTGACTAGAAATAGTTGTTTTAAGCCTTAACTTCACATTGAAAACGTGGGAAATCGAACTATAATGAAGTTTTACCCATTTTGACATAAATAATCAAACTAAGAGTTTTGAAAGTAAACAAGCCGAGTATAATCATTAAAGCTTTCACAAAGCTTATTGTGACTAGAAATAGTTGTTTTAAGCCTTAACTTCACATTGAAAATGTGCGAAATGTAACTATAATGAAGTTTTACCCATTTTGACATAAATAATCAAACAAAGAGTTTTGAAAGTAAACAAGCCGAGTATAATCATTAAAGCCTTCACAAAGCATATTGTGACTAGAAATAGTTGTTTTAAGCCTTAACTTCACATTGAAAACGTGAGAAATCGAACTATAATAAAGTTTTACCCATTTTGACATAAATAATCAAACTAAGAGTTTTGAAAGTAAACAAGCCGAATATAATCATTAAAACCTTCACAAAGCATATTGTGACTAGAAATAGTTGTTTTAAGCCTTAACTTCACATTGAAAATGTGGGAAATCGAACTATAATGAAGTTTTACCATTTTGACATAAATAATCAAACTAAGAGTTTTGAAAGTAAACAACCCGAGTAAAATCATTAAGATGTCACAAAGCTTATTGTGACTAGAAATCGTTGTTTTAAGCCTTAACTTCACGTAGGCAACATGGGACATAGAAATCGAAGTTTTAAAATTAATCAAACTAAGAGTTTTGAAAGTAAACAACGAGTATATTTTATTTAAAAAGCTTATTTTTAATAGAAATCGTTGTTTTAAGCCTTAACTTCATATTGGAAACGTGGGAAATCGAACTATAATGAAGTTTTACCCATTTTGACATAAATAATCAAACTAAGAGTTTTGAAAGTAAACAAGCCGAGTATAATCATTTAAAACTTCACAAAGCATATTGTGACTAGAAATAGTTGTTTTAAGCCTTAACTTCACATTGAAAACGTGGGAAATCGAACTATAATGAAGTTTTACCCATTTTGACATAAATAATCAAACTAAGAGTTTTGAAAGTAAACAAGCGGAGTATAATCATTAAAGATGTCACAAAGCTTATTGTGACTAGAAATCGTTGTTTTTAGCCTTAACTTCACGTGAAAAGTGGGACATTGGACTATAATGAAGTTTTAACGATTTTGTATAAAAATCAAAATTCTAATAGTTTCAAAATTTAACAAGACGAGCATAAACATATTTTTTCTACAAACGCTTATTTTTAATAGAAATCGTTGTTTTAAGCCTTAACTTCATATTGGAAACGTGGGAAATCGAACTATAATGAAGTTTTACCCATTTTGACATAAATAATCAAACTAAGAGTTTTGAAAGTAAACAAGCCGAGTATAATCATTAAAGATTTCACAAAGCTTATTGTGACTAGAAATAGTTGTTTTAAGCCTTAACTTCACATTGAAAACGTGAGAAATCGAACTATAATGATGTTTTACCCATTTTGACATAAATAATCAAACTAAGAGTTTTGAAAGTAAAAAAGCCGAGTATAATCATTAAAGCCTTAACAAAGCATATTGTGACTAGAAATAGTTGTTTTAAGCCTTAACCTTCACATTGAAAACGTGGGAAATAGAACTATAATGAATTTTTACCCATTTTGACATAAATAATCAAACTAAGAGTTTTGAAAGTAAACAAGCCGAGTATAAACATTAAAGCTTTCACAAAGCTTATTGTGACTAGAAATAGTTGTTTTAAGCCTTAACTTCACATTGAAAACGTGAGAAATCGAACTATAATGAAGTTTTACCCATTTTGACATAAATAATCAAACTAAGAGTTTTGAAAGTAAACAAGCCGAGTATAATCATTAATGCCTTCACAAAGCATATTGTGACTAGAAATAGTTGTTTTAAGCCTTAAATTCACATTGAAAATGTGGGAAATCGAACTATAATGAAGTTTTACCCATTTTGACATAAATAATCAAACTAAGAGTTTTAAAAGTAAACAAGCCGAGTATAATCATTAAAGCTTTAACAAAGCTTATTGTGACTAGAAATAGTTGTTTTAAGCCTTAACTTCACATTGAAAATGTGGGAAATCAAACTATAATGAAGTTTTACCCATTTTGACATAAATAATCAAACTAAGAGTTTTGAAAGTAAACAAGCCGAGTATAATCATTAAAGCTTTCACAAAGCTTATTGTGATTAGAAATAGTTGTTTTAAGCCTTAACTTCACATTGAAAATGTGCGAAATCTAACTATAATGAAGTTTTACCAATTTTGACATAAATAATCAAACAAAGGGTTTTGAAAGTAAACAAGCCGAGTATAATCATTAAAGCCTTCACAATGCATATTGTGACTAGAAATAGTTGTTTTAAGCCTTAACTTCACATTGAAAACGTGAGAAATCGAACTATAATGAAGTTTTACCCATTTTGACATAAATAATCAAACTAAGAGTTTTGAAAGTAAACAAGCCGAGTATAATCATTTAAAACTTCACAAAGCATATTGTGACTAGAAATAGTTGTTTTAAGCTTTAGCTTCACATTAAAAACGTGGGAAATCGGACTTTAATGAATTTTTACCCATTTTGACATAAATAATCAAACTAAGTGTTTTGAAAGTAAACAAGCCGAGTATAATCATTAAAGCCTTCACAAAGCATATTGTGACTAGAAATAGTTGTTTTAAGCCTTAACTTCACATTGAAAATGTGGGAAATCGAACTATAATGAAGTTTTACCCATTTTGACATAAATAATCAAACTAAGAGTTTTGAAAGTAAACAACCCGAGTATAATCATTAAAGATGTCACAAAGCTTATTGTGACTAGAAATCGTTGTTTTAAGCCTTAACTTCACATTGAAAACGTGGGACATCGAACTATAATAAAGTTTTAACGATTTTGTATAAAATCATAGTTCAAATAGTTTTAAAATTTAACAAGACGAGCATAAACGTATTTTATCTAAAAACGCTTATTTTTAATAGAAATCGTTGTTTTAAGCCTTAACTTCACATTGGAAATGTGGGAAATCGAACTATAATGAAGTTTTACCCATTTTGACATAAATAATCAAACTAAGAGTTTTGAAAGTAAACAAGCCGAGTATAATCATTTAAAACTTCACAAAGCATATTGTGACTAGAAATAGTTGTTTTAAGCCTTAGCTTCACATTGAAAACGTGGGAAATCGAACTATAATGAATTTTTACAGATTTTGATATAAATAATCAAACTAAGTGTTTTGAAAGTAAACAAGCCGAGTATAATCATTAAAGCCTTCACAAAGCATATTGTGACTAGAAATAGTTGTTTTAAGCCTTAACTTCACATTGAAAATGTGGGAAATCGAACTATAATGAAGTTTTACCCATTTTGACATAAATAATCAAACTAAGAGTTTTGAAAGTAAACAACCCGAGTAAAATCATTAGGATGTCACAAAGCTTATTGTGACTAGAAATCGTTGTTTTCAGCCTTAACTTCACGTAGGCAACGTGGGACATAGGACGATAATAAAGTTTTAACGATTTTGTATAAAATCATAGTTCAAATAGTTTTAAAATTTAACAAGACGAGCATAAACGTATTTTATCTAAAAACGCTTATTTTTAATAGAAATCGTTGTTTTAAGCCTTAACTTCATGTTGGAAATGTGGGAAATCGAACTATAATGAAGTTTTACCCATTTTGACATAAATAATCAAACTAAGAGTTTTGAAAGTAAACAAGCCGAGTATAATCATTTAAAACTTCACAAAGCATATTGTGACTAGAAATAGTTGTTTTAAGCCTTAACTTCACATTGAAAACGTGGGAAATCGAACTATAATGAAGTTTTACCCATTTTGACATAAATAATCAAACAAAGAGTTTTGAAAGTAAACAAGCCGAGTATAATCATTAAAGCTTTCACAAAGCTTATTGTGACTAGAAATAGTTGTTTTAAGCCTTAACTTCACATTGAAAACGTGAGAAATCGAACTATAATGAAGTTTTACCCATTTTGACATAAATAATCAAAATAAGAGTTTTGAAAGTAAACAAGCCGAGTATAATCATTAAAGCCTTCACAAAGCATATTGTGACTAGAAATAGTTGTTTTAAGCCTTAACTTCACATTGAAAATGTGGGAAATCGAACTATAATGAAGTTTTACCCATTTTGACATAAATAATCAAACTAAGAGTTTTGAAAGTAAACAAGCGGAGTATAATCATTAAGATGTCACAAAGCTTATTGTGACTAGAAATCGTTGTTTTAAGCCTTATCTTCAAATTGAAAACGTGAGAAATCGAACTATAATGAAGTTTTACCAATTTTGACATAAATAATCAAACTAAGAGTTTTGAAAGTAAACAAGCCGAGTATAATCATTGAAAACTTCACAAAGCATATTGTGACTAGAAATAGTTGTTTTAAGCCTTAATTTCACATTGAAAACGTGGGAAATCGAACTATAATGAAGTTTTACCAATTTTGACATAAATAATCAAACTAAGAGTTTTGAAAGTAAAAAAACAACCCGAGTAAAATCATTAAGATGTCACAAAGCTTATTGTGACTAGAAATAGTTGTTTTAAGCCTTAACTTCACGTTGAAAACGTGGGAAATAGGACTATAATAAAGTTTTAACGATTTTGTATAAAATCATAGTTCAAATAGTTTTAAAATTTAACAAGACGAGCATAAATGTATTTTATCTAAAAACGCTTATTTTTAATAGAAATCGTTGTTTTAAGCCTTAACTTCATATTGGAAATGTGGGAAATCGAACTATAATGAAGTTTTACCCATTTTGACATAAATAATCAAACTAAGAGTTTTGAAAGTAAACAAGCCGAGTATAATCATTTAAAACTTCACAAAGCATATTGTGACTAGAAATAGTTGTTTTAAGCCTTAACTTCACATTGAAAACGTGGGAAATCGAACTATAATGAAGTTTTACCCATTTTGACATAAATAATCAAACTAAGAGTTTTGAAAGTAAACAAGCCGAGTATAATCATTAAAGCCTTCACAAAGCATATTGTGACTAGAAATAGTTGTTTTAAGCCTTAACTTCACATTGAAAATGTGGAAATCGAACTATAATGAAGTTTTACCCATTTTGACATAAATAATCAAACTAAGAGTTTGAAAGTAAACAAGCGAGTATAATCATTAAAGATGTCACAAAGCTTATTGTGACTAGAAATCGTTGTTTTAAGCCTTAACTTCACATTGAAAACGTGAGAAATCGAACTATAATGAAGTTTTACCAATTTTGACATAAATAATCAAACTAAGAGTTTTGAAAGTAAACAAGCCGAGTATAATCATTGAAAACTTCACAAAATATATTGTGACTAGAAATAGTTGTTTTAAGCCTTAACTTCACATTGAAAACGTGGGAAATCGAACTATAATGAAGTTTTACCAATTTTGACATAAATAATCAAACTAAGAGTTTTGAAAGTAAACAAGCGAGTATAATCATTAAAGATGTCACAAAGCTTATTGTGACTAGAAATAGTTGTTTTAAGCCTTAACTTCACATTGAAAACGTGAGAAATCGAACTATAATGAAGTTTTACCCATTTTGACATAAATAATCAAACTAAGAGTTTTGAAAGTAAACAAGCCGAGTATAATCATTAAAAGCTTTCACAAAGCTTATTGTGACTAGAAATAGTTGTTTTAAGCCTTAACTTCACATTGAAAACGTGGGAAATCGAACTATAATGAAGTTTTACCCATTTTGACATAAATAATCAAACTAAGAGTTTTGAAAGTAAACAAGCCGAGTATAATCATTAAAGCTTTCACAAAGCTTATTGTGACTAGAAATAGTTGTTTTAAGCCTTAACTTCACATTGAAAATGTGAGAAATCGAACTATAATGAAGTTTTACCCATTTTGACATAAATAATCAAACAAAGAGTTTTGAAAGTAAACAAGCCGAGTATAATCATTAAAGCCTTCACAAAGCATATTGTGACTAGAAATAGTTGTTTTAAGCCTTAACTTCACATTGAAAACGTAAGAAATCGAACTATAATGAAGTTTTACCCATTTTGACATAAATAATCAAACTAAGAGTTTTGAAAGTAAACAAGCCGAGTATAATCATTAAGATGTCACAAAGCTTATTGTGACTAGAAATAGTTGTTTTAAGCCTTAACTTCACATTGAAAACGTTGGAAATAGGACTATAATAAAGTTTTAACGATTTTGTATAAAAATCAAATTTCTAATAGTTTTAAAATTTAACAAGACGAGTATAATCATTTTATATACAAAGCTTATTTTTAATAGAAATAGTTGTTTTAAGCCTTAACTTCACATTGAAAACGTGGGAAATCGAACTATAATGAAGTTTTACCCATTTTGACATAAATAATCAAACTAAGAGTTTTGAAAGTAAACAAGCCGAGTATAATCATTGAAAACTTCACAAAGCATATTGTGACTAGAAATAGTTGTTTTAAGCCTTAACTTCACATTGAAAACGTGGGAAATCGAACTATAATGAAGTTTTACCCATTTTGACATAAATAATCAAACTAAGTGTTTTGAAAGTAAACAAGCCGAGTATAATCATTAAAGCCTTCACAAAGCATATTGTGACTAGAAATAGTTGTTTTAAGCCTTAACTTCACATTGAAAATGTGGGAAATCGAACTATAATGAAGTTTTACCCATTTTGACATAAATAATCAAACTAAGAGTTTTGAAAGTAAACAAGCGGAGTATAATCATTAAAGCCTTCACAAAGCATATTGTGACTAGAAATAGTTGTTTTAAGCCTTAACTTCACATTGAAAACGTGGGAAATCGAACTATAATGAAGTTTTACCCATTTTGACATAAATAATCAAACTAAGAGTTTTGAAAGTAAACAAGCCGAGTATAATCATTAAAGCTTTCACAAAGCATATTGTGACTAGAAATAGTTGTTTTAAGCTTTAACTTCACATTGAAAACGTGAGAAATCGAACTATAATGAAGTTTTACCAATTTTGACATAAATAATCAAACTAAGAGTTTTGAAAGTAAACAAGCCGAGTATAATCATTAAAGCCTTCACAAAGCATATTGTGACTAGAAATAGTTGTTTTAAGCCTTAACTTCACATTGAAAATGTGGGAAATCGAACTATAATGAAGTTTTACCCATTTTGACATAAATAATCAAACTAAGAGTTTTGAAAGTAAACAAGCGAGTATAATCATTAAGATGTCACAAAGCTTATTGTGACTAGAAATAGTTTTTTTAAGCCTTAACTTCACATTGAAAACGTGAGAAATCGAACTATAATGATGTTTTACCCAATTTTGACATAAATAATCAAACTAAGTGTTTTGAAAGTAAACAAGCCGAGTATAATCATTAAAGCCTTCACAAAGCATATTGTGACTAGAAATAGTTGTTTTAAGCCTTAACTGCACATTGAAAACGTGGAAAATCGAACTATAATGAAGTTTTACCCATTTTGTCATAAATAATCAAACTAAGAGTTTTGAAAGTAAACAAGCCTAGTATAATCATTAAAGCTTTCACAAAGCTTATTGTGACTAGAAATCGTTGTTTTAAGCATTAACTTCACATTGAAAACGAGAGAAATCGAACTATAATGATGTTTTACCCATTTTGACAAAAATAATCAAACTAAGAGTTTTGAAAGTAAACAAGCCGAGTATAATCATTAAAGCCTTCACAAAGCATATTGTGACTAGAAATAGTTGTTTTAAGCCTTAACTGCACATTGAAAACGTGGGAAATCGAACTATAATGAAGTTTTACCCATTTTGACATAAATAATAAAACTAAGAGTTTTGAAAGTAAACAAGCCGAGTATAAACATTAAAGCTTTCACAAAGCTTATTGTGACTAGAAATAGTTGTTTTAAGCCTTAACTTCACATTGAAAACGTGAGAAATCGAACTATAATGAAGTTTTACCCATTTTGACATAAATAATCAAACTAAGAGTTTTGAAAGTAAACAAGCCGAGTATAATCATTAATGCCTTCACAAAGCATATTGTGACTAGAAATAGTTGTTTTAAGCCTTAACCTTCACATTGGAAACGTGGGAAATAGAACTATAATGAATTTTTACCCATTTTGACATAAATAATCAAACTAAGAGTTTTGAAAGTAAACAAGCCGAGTATAAACATTAAAGCTTTCACAAAGCTTATTGTGACTAGAAATAGTTGTTTTAAGCCTTAACTTCACATTGAAAACGTGAGAAATCGAACTATAATGAAGTTTTACCCATTTTGACATAAATAATCAAACTAAGAGTTTTGAAAGTAAACAAGCCGAGTATAATCATTAATGCCTTCACAAAGCATATTGTGACTAGAAATAGTTGTTTTAAGCCTTAAATTCACATTGAAAATGTGGGAAATCGAACTATAATGAAGTTTTACCCATTTTGACATAAATAATCAAACTAAGAGTTTTAAAAGTAAACAAGCCGAGTATAATCATTAAAGCTTTAACAAAGCTTATTGTGACTAGAAATAGTTGTTTTAAGCCTTAACTTCACATTGAAAATGTGGGAAATCAAACTATAATGAAGTTTTACCCATTTTGACATAAATAATCAAACTAAGAGTTTTAAAAGTAAACAAGCCGAGTATAATCATTAAAGCTTTAACAAAGCTTATTGTGACTAGAAATAGTTGTTTTAAGCCTTAACTTCACATTGAAAATGTGGGAAATCAAACTATAATGAAGTTTTACCCATTTTGACATAAATAATCAAACTAAGAGTTTTGAAAGTAAACAAGCCGAGTATAATCATTAAAGCTTTCACAAAGCTTATTGTGATTAGAAATAGTTGTTTTAAGCCTTAACTTCACATTGAAAATGTGCGAAATCTAACTATAATGAAGTTTTACCAATTTTGACATAAATAATCAAACAAAGAGTTTTGAAAAAGTAGCCGAGTATAATCATTAAAGCCTTCACAATGCATATTGTGACTAGAAATAGTTGTTTTAAGCCTTAACTTCACATTGAAAACGTGAGAAATCGAACTATAATGAAGTTTTACCCATTTTGACATAAATAATCAAACTAAGAGTTTTGAAAGTAAACAAGCCGAGTATAATCATTTAAAACTTCACAAAGCATATTGTGACTAGAAATAGTTGTTTTAAGCCTTAGCTTCACATTGAAAACGTGGGAAATCGGACTTTAATGAATTTTTACAGATTTTGACATAAATAATCAAACTAAGTGTTTTGAAAGTAAACAAGCCGAGTATAATCATTAAAGCCTTCACAAAGCATATTGTGACTAGAAATAGTTGTTTTAAACCTTAACTTCACATTGAAAATGTGGGAAATCGAACTATAATGAAGTTTTACCCATTTTGACATAAATAATCAAACTAAGAGTTTTGAAAGTAAACAAGCCGAGTATAAGCATTAAAGCTTTCACAAAGCTTATTGTGACTAGAAATAATTTTTTTAAGCCTTAACTTCACATTGGAAACGTGGGAAATCGAAATATAATGAAGTTTTACCCATTTTTACATAAATAATCAAACTAAGAGTTTTGAAAGTAAACAAGCCGAGTATAATCATTAAAGCTTTCACAAAGCTTATTGTGACTAGAAATAGTTGTTTTAAGCCTTAACTTCACATTGAAAATGTGCGAAATCTAACTATAATGAAGTTTTACCATTTTGACATAAATAATCAAACTAAGAGTTTTGAAAGTAAACAAGCCGAGTATAATCATTAAAGCCTTCACAAAGCATATTGTGACTAGAAATAGTTGTTTTAAGCCTTAACTTCACATTGAAAACGTAAGAAATCGAACTATAATGAAGTTTTACCCATTTTGACATAAATAATCAAACTAAGAGTTTTGAAAGTAAACAACCCGAGTAAGATCATTAAGATGTCACAAAGCTTATTGTGACTAGAAATCGTTGTTTTCAGCCTTAACTTCACGTAGGCAACGTTGGACATAGGACGATAATAAAGTTTTAACGATTTTGTATAAAATCAAATTTCTAATAGTTTTAAAATTTAACAAGACGAGCATAAATATATTTTATATACAAACGCTTATTTTTAATAGAAATCGTTGTTTTAAGCCTTAACTTCATATGGAAACGTGGGAAATCGAACTATAATGAAGTTTTACCCATTTTGACATAAATAATCAAACTAAGAGTTTTAAAAGTAAACAAGCCGAGTATAATCATTTAAAACTTCACAAAGCATATTGTGACTAGAAATAGTTGTTTTAAGCCTTTAACTTCACATTGGAAACATGGGAAATCGAACTATAATGAAGTTTTACCCATTTTGACATAAATAATCAAACTAAGAGTTTTGAAAGTAAACAAGCCGAGTATAATCATTAAAGCCTTCACAAAGCATATTGTGACTAGAAATAGTTGTTTTAAGCCTTAACTTCACATTGAAAATGTGGGAAATCGAACTATAATGAAGTTTTACCCATTTTGACATAAATAATCAAACTAAGAGTTTTGAAAGTAAACAAGCGGAGTATAATCATTAAAGCCTTCACAAAGCATATTGTGACTAGAAATAGTTGTTTTAAGCTTTAACTGCACATTGAAAACGTGGGAAATCGAACTATAATGAAGTTTTACCCATTTTGACATAAATAATCAAACTAAGAGTTTTGAAAGTAAACAAGCGAGTATAATCATTAAAGCTTTCACAAAGCTTATTGTGACTAGAAATAGTTGTTTTAAGCCTTAACTTCACATTGAAAACGTGAGAAATCGAACTATAATGAAGTTTTACCAATTTTGACATAAATAATCAAACAAAGAGTTTTGAAAGTAAACAAGCCGAGTATAATCATTAAGCCTTCACAAAGCATATTGTGACTAGAAATAGTTGTTTTAAGCCTTAACTTCACATTGAAAATGTGGGAAATCGAACTATAATGAAGTTTTACCCATTTTGACATAAATAATCAAACTAAGAGTTTTGAAAGTAAACAAGCCGAGTATAATCATTAAGATGTCACAAAGCTTATTGTGACTAGAAATAGTTGTTTTAAGCTTTAACTTCACATTGAAAACGTGAGAAATCGAACTATAATGAAGTTTTACCCAATTTGACATAAATAATCAAACTAAGTGTTTTGAAAGTAAACAAGCCGAGTATAATCATTAAAGCCTTCACAAAGCATATTGTGACTAGAAATAGTTGTTTTAAGCCTTAACTTCACATTGAAAACGTGTGAAAATCGAACTATAATGAAGTTTTACCCATTTTGACATAAATAATCAAACTAAGAGTTTTGAAAGTAAACAAGCCTAGTATAATCATTAAAGCTTTCACAAAGCTTATTGTGACTAGAAATAGTTGTTTTAAGCCTTAACTTCACATTGAAAACGTGAGAAATCGAACTATAATGAAGTTTTACCCATTTTGACATAAATAATCAAACTAAGAGTTTTGAAAGTAAACAAGCCGAGTATAATCATTAAAGCCTTCACAAAGCATATTGTGACTAGAAATAGTTGTTTTAAGCCTTAACTTCACATTGAAAACGTGGGAAATCGAACTATAATGAAGTTTTACCCATTTTGACATAAATAATCAAACTAAGAGTTTTGAAAGTAAACAAGCCGAGTATAATCATTAAAGCTTTCACAAAGCTTATTGTGACTAGAAATAGTTGTTTTAAGCCTTAACTTCACATTGAAAACGTGAGAAATCGAACTATAATGAAGTTTTACCCATTTTGACATAAATAATCAAACTAAGAGTTTTGAAAGTAAACAAGCCGAGTATAATCATTAATGCCTTCACAAAGCATATTGTGACTAGAAATAGTTGTTTTAAGCCTTAACTTCACATTGAAACGTGGGAAATAGAACTATAATGAAGTTTTACCCATTTTGACATAAATAATCAAACTAAGAGTTTTGAAAGTAAACAAGCCGAGTATAATCATTAAAGCTTTCACAAAGCTTATTGTGACTAGAAATAGTTGTTTTAAGCCTTAACTTCACATTGAAAACGTGAGAAATCGAACTATAATGAAGTTTTACCCATTTTGACATAAATAATCAAACTAAGAGTTTTGAAAGTAAACAAGCCGAGTATAATCATTAATGCCTTCACAAAGCATATTGTGACTAGAAATAGTTGTTTTAAGCCTTAACTTCACATTGAAAATGTGGGAAATCGAACTATAATGAAGTTTTACCCATTTTGACATAAATAATCAAACTAAGAGTTTTGAAAGTAAACAAGCCGAGTATAATCATTAAAGCTTTCACAAAGCTTATTGTGACTAGAAATAGTTGTTTTAAGCCTTAACTTCACATTGAAAATGTGGGAAATCGAACTATAATGAAGTTTTACCCATTTTGACATAAATAATCAAACTAAGAGTTTTGAAAGTAAACAAGCCGAGTATAATCATTAAAGCTTTCACAAAGCTTATTGTGACTAGAAATAGTTGTTTTAAGCCTTAACTTCACATTGAAAATGTGGGAAATCAAACTATAATGAAGTTTTACCCATTTTGACATAAATAATCAAACTAAGAGTTTTGAAAGTAAACAAGCCGAGTATAATCATTAAAGCTTTCACAAAGCTTATTGTGACTAGAAATAGTTGTTTTAAGCCTTAACTTCACATTGAAAACGTGGAAATCGAACTATAATGAAGTTTTACCATTTTGACATAAATAATCAAACTAAGAGTTTTGAAAGTAAACAAGCCGAGTATAATCATTAAAGCCTTCACAAAGCATATTGTGACTAGAAATAGTTGTTTTAAGCCTTAACTTCACATTGAAAACGTGAGAAATCGAACTATAATGAAGTTTTACCCATTTTGACATAAATAATCAAACTAAGAGTTTTGAAAGTAAACAAGCCGAGTATAATCATTTAAAACTTCACAAAGCATATTGTGACTAGAAATAGTTGTTTTAAGCCTTAGCTTCACATTGAAAACGTGGGAAATCGGACTTTACTGAATTTTTACCAGATTTTGACATAAATAATCAAACTAAGTGTTTTGAAAGTAAACAAGCCGAGTATAATCATTAAAGCCTTCGCAAAGCATATTGTGACTAGAAATAGTTGTTTTAAGCCTTAACTTCACATTGAAAATGTGGGAAATCGAACTATAATGAAGTTTTACCCATTTTGACATAAATAATCAAACTAAGAGTTTTGAAAGTAAACAAGCCGAGTATAATCATTAAAGATTCACAAAGCTTATTGTGACTAGAAATAGTTGTTTTAAGCCTTAACTTCACGTTGAAAACGTGGGACATAGAACTATAATGAAGTTTTACCGATTTTGACATATAAAATAATCAAACTAAGAGTTTTGAAATTTAAACAAGCCGAGTATAATCATTAAAGCCTTCACAAAGCTTATATTTGACTAGAAATAGTTGTTTTAAGCCTTAACTTCACATTGAAAATGTGGGAAATCGAACTATAATGAAGTTTTACCCATTTTGACATAAATAATCAAACTAAGAGTTTTGAAAGTAAACAAGCCGAGTATAATCATTAAAACTTCACAAAGCTTATTGTGACTAGAAATAGTTGTTTTAAGCCTTAACTTCACATTGAAAACGTGGGAAATCGAACTATAATGAAGTTTTACCCATTTTGACATAAATAATCAAACTAAGTGTTTTGAAAGTAAACAAGCCGAGTATAATCATTAAAGCCTTCACAAAGCATATTGTGACTAGAAATAGTTGTTTTAAGCCTTAACTGCACATTGAAAACGTGGAAAATCGAACTATAATGAAGTTTTACCCATTTTGTCATAAATAATCAAACTAAGAGTTTTGAAAGTAAACAAGCCTAGTATAATCATTAAAGCTTTCACAAAGCTTATTGTGACTAGAAATCGTTGTTTTAAGCATTAACTTCACATTGAAAACGTGAGAAATCGAACTATAATGATGTTTTACCCATTTTGACAAAAATAATCAAACTAACAGTTTTGAAAGTAAACAAGCTGAGTATAATCATTAAAGCCTTCACAAAGCATATTGTGACTAGAAATAGTTGTTTTAAGCCTTAACTGCACATTGAAAACGTGGGAAATCGAACTATAATGAAGTTTTACCCATTTTGACATAAATAATAAAACTAAGAGTTTTGAAAGTAAACAAGCCGAGTATAATCATTAAAGCTTTCACAAAGCTTATTGTGACTAGAAATAGTTGTTTTAAGCCTTAACTTCACATTGAAAACGTGAGAAATCGAACTATAATGAAGTTTTACCCATTTTGACATAAATAATCAAACTAAGAGTTTTGAAAGTAAACAAGCCGAGTATAATCATTAAAGCCTTCACAAAGCATATTGTGACTAGAAATAGTTGTTTTAAGCCTTAACTTCACATTGAAAACGTGGGAAATCGAACTATAATGAAGTTTTACCCATTTTGACATAAATAATCAAACTAAGAGTTTTGAAAGTAAACAAGCCGAGTATAATCATTAAAGCTTTCACAAAGCTTATTGTGACTAGAAATAGTTGTTTTAAGCCTTAACTTCACATTGAAAACGTGAGAAATCGAACTATAATGAAGTTTTACCAATTTTGACATAAATAATCGAACTAAGTGTTTTGAAAGTAAACAAGCCGAGTATAATCATTAATGCCTTCACAAAGCATATTGTGACTAGAAATAGTTGTTTTAAGCCTTAACTTCACATTGAAAATGTGGGAAATCGAACTATAATGAAGTTTTACCCATTTTGACATAAATAATCAAACTAAGAGTTTTGAAAGTAATCAAGCAGAGTATAATCATTAAAGCTTTAACAAAGCTTATTGTGACTAGAAATAGTTGTTTTTAGCCTTAACTTCACATTGAAAATGTGGGAAATCGAACTATAATGAAGTTTTACCCATTTTGACATAAATAATCAAACTAAGAGTTTTGAAAGTAAACAAGCCGAGTATAATCATTAAAGCTTCACAAAGCATATTGTGACTAGAAATAGTTGTTTTAAGCCTTAACTTCACATTGAAAATGTGGGAAATCGAACTATAATGAAGTTTTACCCATTTTGACATAAATAATCAAACTAAGAGTTTTGAAAGTAAACAAGCCGAGTATAATCATTAAAGCTTTCACAAAGCTTATTGTGACTAGAAATAGTTGTTTTAAGCCTTAACTTCACATTGAAAATGTGCGAAATCGAACTATAATGAAGTTTTACCAATTTTGACATAAATAATCAAACTAAGAGTTTTGAAAGTAAACAAGCGAGTATAATCATTAAAGCCTTCACAAAGCATATTGTGACTAGAAATAGTTGTTTTAAGCCTTAACTTCACATTGAAAACGTGAGAAATCGAACTATAATGAAGTTTTACCCATTTTGACATAAATAATCAAACTAAGAGTTTTGAAAGTAAACAAGCCGAGTATAATCATTAAAACTTCACAAAGCATATTGTGACTAGAAATAGTTGTTTTAAGCCTTAACTTCACATTGAAAACGTGGGAAATCGAACTATAATGAAGTTTTACCCATTTTGACATAAATAATCAAACTAAGAGTTTTGAAAGTAAACAAGCCGAGTATAATCATTAAAGCCTTCACAAAGCATATTGTGACTAGAAATAGTTGTTTTAAGCCTTAACTTCACATTGAAAACGTGGGAAATCGAACTATAATGAAGTTTTACCCATTTTGACATAAATAATCAAACTAAGAGTTTTGAAAGTAAACAAGCCGAGTATAATCATTAAAGATTTCACAAAGCTTATTGTGACTAGAAATCGTTGTTTTAAGCCTTAACTTCACATTGAAAACGTGGGACATAGAACTATAATGAAGTTTTACCGATTTTGTAAAAATAATCAAACTAAGAGTTTTGAAAGTAGTTTTAAAATTTAACAAGAGCGAGTAATAATCATTTTATCTAAAAATGCAGCTTATTTTTGATAGAAATCGTTGTTTTAAGCCTTAACTTCATATTGAAATGTGGGAAATCGAACTATAATGAAGTTTTACCCATTTTGACATAAATAATCAAACTAAGAGTTTTGAAAGTAAACAAGCCGAGTATAATCATTAAAACTTCACAAAGCATATTGTGACTAGAAATAGTTGTTTTAAGCCTTAGCTTCACATTCATAAAACGTGGGAAATCGAACTATAATGAAGTTTTACCCATTTTGACATAAATAATCAAACTAAGAGTTTTGAAAGTAAACAAGCCGAGTATAATCATTAAAGCCTTCACAAAGCATATTGTGACTAGAAATAGTTGTTTTAAGCCTTAACTTCACATTGAAAACGTGGAAATCGAACTATAATGAAGTTTTACCCATTTTGACATAAATAATCAAACTAAGAGTTTTGAAAGTAAACAAGCCTAGTATAATCATTAAAGCTTTCACAAAGCATATTTTGACTAGAAATAGTTGTTTTAAGCCTTAACTGCACATTGAAAACGTGGGAAATCGAACTATAATGAAGTTTTACCCATTTTGACATAAATAATCAAACTAAGAGTTTTGAAAGTAAACAAGCGAGTATAATCATTAAAGCCTTCACAAAGCATATTGTGACTAGAAATAGTTGTTTTAAGCCTTAACTGCACATTGAAAACGTGGGAAATCGAACTATAATGAAGTTTTACCCATTTTGACATAAATAATAAAACTAAGAGTTTTGAAAGTAAACAAGCCGAGTATAATCATTAAAGCTTTCACAAAGCTTATTGTGACTAGAAATAGTTGTTTTAAGCCTTAACTTCACATTGAAAACGTGAGAAATCGAACTATAATGAAGTTTTACCCATTTTGACATAAATAATCAAACTAAGAGTTTTGAAAGTAAACAAGCCGAGTATAATCATTAATGCCTTCACAAAGCATATTGTGACTAGAAATCGCTGTTTTAAGCCCAACCTTCACATTGGAAACGTGGGAAATAGAACTATAATGAATTTTTACCCATTTTGACATAAATAATCAAACTAAGAGTTTTGAAAGTAAACAAGCCGAGTATAAACATTAAAGCTTTCACAAAGCTTATTGTGACTAGAAATAGTTGTTTTAAGCCTTAACTTCACATTGAAAACGTGAGAAATCGAACTATAATGAAGTTTTACCCATTTTGACATAAATAATCAAACTAAGAGTTTTGAAAGTAAACAAGCCGAGTATAATCATTAATGCCTTCACAAAGCATATTGTGACTAGAAATAGTTGTTTTAAGCCTTAAATTCACATTGAAAATGTGGGAAATCGAACTATAATGAAGTTTTACCCATTTTGACATAAATAATCAAACTAAGAGTTTTAAAAGTAAACAAGCCGAGTATAATCATTAAAGCTTTAACAAAGCTTATTGTGACTAGAAATAGTTGTTTTAAGCCTTAACTTCACATTGAAAATGTGGGAAATCAAACTATAATGAAGTTTTACCCATTTTGACATAAATAATCAAACTAAGAGTTTTGAAAGTAAACAAGCCGAGTATAATCATTAAAGCTTTCACAAAGCTTATTGTGATTAGAAATAGTTGTTTTAAGGCTTAACTTCACATTGAAAATGTGCGAAATCTAACTATAATGAAGTTTTACCAATTTTGACATAAATAATCAAACAAAGGGTTTTGAAAGTAGCCGAGTATAATCATTAAAGCCTTCACAATGCATATTGTGACTAGAAATAGTTGTTTTAAGCCTTAACTTCACATTGAAAACGTGAGAAATCGAACTATAATGAAGTTTTACCCATTTTGACATAAATAATCAAACTAAGAGTTTTGAAAGTATACAAGCCGAGTATAATCATTTAAAACTTCACAAAGCATATTGTGACTAGAAATAGTTGTTTTAAGCCTTAGCTTCACATTAAAAACGTGGGAAATCGGACTTTAATGAATTTTTACAGATTTTGACATAAATAATCAAACTAAGTGTTTTGAAAGTAAACAAGCCGAGTATAATCATTAAAGCCTTCACAAAGCATATTGTGACTAGAAATAGTTGTTTTAAACCTTAACTTCACATTGAAAATGTGGGAAATCGAACTATAATGAAGTTTTACCCATTTTGACATAAATAATCAAACTAAGAGTTTTAAAGTAAACAACCCGAGTAAAATCATTAAGATGTCACAAAGCTTATTGTGACTAGAAATCGTTGTTTTCAGCCTTAACTTCACGTAGGCAACGTGGGACATAGGACGATAATAAAGTTTTAACGATTTTGTATAAAATCATAGTTCAAATAGTTTTAAAATTTAACAAGACGAGCATAAACGTATTTTATCTAAAAACGCTTATTTTTAATAGAAATCGTTGTTTTAAGCCTTAACTTCATATTGGAAATGTGGGAAATCGAACTATAATGAAGTTTTACCCATTTTGACATAAATAATCAAACTAAGAGTTTTGAAAGTAAACAAGCCGAGTATAATCATTTAAAACTTCACAAAACATATTGTGACTAGAAATAGTTGTTTTAAGCCTTAGCTTCACATTAAAAACGTGGGAAATCGGACTTTAATGAATTTTTACAGATTTTGACATAAATAATCAAACTAAGTGTTTTGAAAGTAAACAAGCCGAGTATAATCATTAAAGCCTTCACAAAGCATATTGTGACTAGAAATAGTTGTTTTAAACCTTAACTTCACATTGAAAATGTGGGAAATCGAACTATAATGAAGTTTTACCCATTTTGACATAAATAATCAAACTAAGAGTTTTGAAAGTAAACAACCCGAGTAAAATCATTAGGATGTCACAAAGCTTATTGTGACTAGAAATCGTTGTTTTCAGCCTTAACTTCACGTAGGCAACGTGGGACATAGGACGATAATAAAGTTTTAACGATTTTGTATAAAATCATAGTTCAAATAGTTTTAAAATTTAACAAGACGAGCATAAACGTATTTTATCTAAAAACGCTTATTTTTAATAGAAATCGTTGTTTTAAGCCTTAACTTCATGTTGGAAATGTGGGAAATCGAACTATAATGAAGTTTTACCCATTTTGACATAAATAATTAAACTAAGAGTTTTGAAAGTAAACAAGCCGAGTATAATCATTTAAAACTTCACAAAGCATATTGTGACTAGAAATAGTTGTTTTAAGCCTTAACTTCACATTGAAAACGTGGGAAAGCGAACTATAATGAAGTTTTACCCATTTTGACATAAATAATCAAACAAAGAGTTTTGAAAGTAAACAAGCCGAGTATAATCATTAAAGCTTTCACAAAGCTTATTGTGACTAGAAATAGTTGTTTTAAGCCTTAACTTCACATTGAAAACGTGAGAAATCGAACTATAATGATGTTATACCCATTTTGACATAAATAATCAAATAAGAGTTTTGAAAGTAAACAAGCCGAGTATAATCATTAAAGCCTTCACAAAGCATATTGTGACTAGAAATAGTTGTTTTAAGCCTTAACTTCACATTGAAAATGTGGGAAATCGAACTATAATGAAGTTTTACCCATTTTGACATAAATAATCAAACTAAGAGTTTAGAAAGTAAACAAGCGGAGTATAATCATTAAGATGTCACAAAGCTTATTGTGACTAGAAATCGTTGTTTTTAGCCTTATCTTCAAATTGAAAACGTGAAAAATCGAACTATAATGAAGTTTTACCAATTTTGACATAAATAATCAAACTAAGAGTTTTGAAAGTAAACAAGCCGAGTATAATCATTGAAAACTTCACAAAGCATATTGTGACTAGAAATAGTTGTTTTAAGCCTTAATTTCACATTGAAAACGTGGGAAATCGAACTATAATGAAGTTTTACCAATTTTGACATAAATAATCAAACTAAGAGTTTTGAAAGTAAACAACCCGAGTAAAATCATTAAGATGTCACAAAGCTTATTGTGACTAGAAATCGTTGTTTTCAGCCTTAACTTCACGTAGGCAACATGGGACATAGGACGATAATAAAGTTTTAACGATTTTGTATAAAATCATAGTTCAAATAGTTTTAAAATTTAACAAGACGAGCATAAATGTATTTTATCTAAAAACGCTTATTTTTAATAGAAATCGTTGTTTTAAGCCTTAACTTCATATTGGAAATGTGGGAAATCGAACTATAATGAAGTTTTACCCATTTTGACATAAATAATCAAACTAAGAGTTTTGAAAGTAAACAAGCCGAGTATAATCATTTAAAACTTCACAAAGCATATTGTGATTAGAAATAGTTGTTTTAAGCCTTAACTTCACATTGAAAACGTGGGAAATCAAACTATAATGAAGTTTTACCCATTTTGACATAAATAATCAAACTAAGAGTTTTGAAAGTAAACAAGCCGAGTATAATCATTAAAGCCTTCACAAAGCATATTGTGACTAGAAATAGTTGTTTTAAGCCTTAACTTCACATTGAAAATGTGGCAAATCGAACTATAATGAAGTTTTACCCATTTTGACATAAATAATCAAACTAAGAGTTTAGAAAGTAAACAAGCGGAGTATAATCATTAAGATGTCACAAAGCTTATTGTGACTAGAAATCGTTGTTTTTAGCCTTATCTTCAAATTGAAAACGTCAGAAATCGAACTATAATGAAGTTTTACCAATTTTGACATAAATAATCAAACTAAGAGTTTTGAAAGTAAACAAGCCGAGTATAATCATTGAAAACTTCACAAAATATATTGTGACTAGAAATAGTTGTTTTAAGCCTTAATTTCACATTGAAAACGTGGGAAATCGAACTATAATGAAGTTTTACCAATTTTGACATAAATAATCAAACTAAGAGTTTTGAAAGTAAACAAGCGGAGTATAATCATTAAGATGTCACAAAGCTTATTGTGACTAGAAATCGTTGTTTTTAGCCTTAACTTCACATTGAAAACGTGAATGAAGTTTTACCCATTTTGACATAAATAATCAAACTAAGAGTTTTGAAAGTAAACAAGCCGAGTATAAGCATTAAAGCTTTCACAAAGCTTATTGTGACTAGAAATAATTTTTTTAAGCCTTAACTTCACATTGGAAACGTGGGAAATCGAACTATAATGAAGTTTTACCCATTTTAAAATTAATAATCAAACTAAGAGTTTTGAAAGTAAACAAGCCGAGTATAATCATTAAAGCTTTCACAAAGCTTATTGTGACTAGAAATAGTTGTTTTAAGCCTTAACTTCACATTGAAAATGTGCGAAATCTAACTATAATGAAGTTTTACCCTTTTTGACATAAATAATCAAACAAAGAGTTTTGAAAGTAGCCGAGTATAATCATTAAAGCCTTCACAATGCATATTGTGACTAGAAATAGTTGTTTTAAGCCTTAACTTCACATTGAAAACGTAAGAAATCGAACTATAATGAAGTTTTACCCATTTTGACATAAATAATCAAACTAAGAGTTTTGAAAGTAAACAACCCGAGTAAGATCATTAAGATGTCACAAAGCTTATTGTGACTAGAAATCGTTGTTTTCAGCCTTAACTTCACGTAGGCAACGTTGGACATAGGACGATAATAAAGTTTTAACGATTTTGTATAAAATCAAATTTCTAATAGTTTTAAAATTTAACAAGACGAGCATAAATATATTTTATATACAAACGCTTATTTTTAATAGAAATCGTTGTTTTAAGCCTTAACTTCATATGGAAACGTGGGAAATCGAACTATAATGAAGTTTTACCCATTTTGACATAAATAATCAAACTAAGAGTTTTAAAAGTAAACAAGCCGAGTATAATCATTTAAAACTTCACAAAGCATATTGTGACTAGAAATAGTTGTTTTAAGCTTTAGCTTCACATTGAAAACGTGGGAAATCGGACTTTATACTGAATTTTTACAGATTTTGACATAAATAATCAAACTAAGTGTTTTGAAAGTAAACATGCCGAGTATAATCATTAAAGCCTTCACAAAGCATATTGTGACTAGAAATAGTTGTTTTAAGCCTTAACTTCACATTGAAAATGTGGGAAATCGAACTATAATGAAGTTTTACCCATTTTGACATAAATAATCAAACTAAGAGTTTTGAAAGTAAACAAGCGGAGTATAATCATTAAAGCCTTCACAAAGCATATTGTGACTTGAAATAGTTGTTTTAAGCTTTAACTGCACATTGAAAACGTGGGAAATCGAACTATAATGAAGTTTTACCCATTTTGACATAAATAATAAAACTAAGAGTTTTGAAAGTAAACAAGCCGAGTATAATCATTAAAGCTTTCACAAAGCATATTGTGACAAGAAATAGTTGTTTTAAGCTTTAACTTCACATTGAAAACGTGAGAAATCGAAGTATAATGAAGTTTTACCAATTTTGACATAAATAATCAAACTAAGAGTTTTGAAAGTAAACAAGCCGAGTATAATCATTAAAGCCTTCACAAAGCATATTGTGACTAGAAATAGTTGTTTTAAGCCTTAACTTCACATTGAAAATGTGGGAAATCGAACTATAATGAAGTTTTACCCATTTTGACATAAATAATCAAACTAAGAGTTTTGAAAGTAAACAAGCGGGGTATAATCATTAAGATGTCACAAAGCTTATTGTGACTAGAAATAGTTGTTTTAAGCTTTAACTTCACATTGAAAACGTGAGAAATCGAACTATAATGATGTTTTACCCAATTTGACATAAATAATCAAACTAAGTGTTTTGAAAGTAAACAAGCCGAGTATAATCATTAAAGCCTTCACAAAGCATATTGTGACTAGAAATAGTTGTTTTAAGCCTTAACTGCACATTGAAAACGTGGAAAATCGAACTATAATGAAGTTTTACCCATTTTGTCATAAATAATCAAACTAAGAGTTTTGAAAGTAAACAAGCCTAGTATAATCATTAAAGCTTTCACAAAGCTTATTGTGACTAGAAATCGTTGTTTTAAGCATTAACTTCACATTGAAAACGTGAGAAATCGAACTATAATGATGTTTTACCCATTTTGACAAAAATAATCAAACTAACAGTTTTGAAAGTAAACAAGCTGAGTATAATCATTAAAGCCTTCACAAAGCATATTGTGACTAGAAATAGTTGTTTTAAGCCTTAGCTGCACATTGAAAACGTGGGAAATCGAACTATAATGAAGTTTTACCCATTTTGACATAAATAATAAAACTAAGAGTTTTGAAAGTAAACAAGCCGAGTATAATCATTAAAGCTTTCACAAAGCTTATTGTGACTAGAAATAGTTGTTTTAAACCTTAACTTCACATTGAAAACGTGAGAAATCGAACTATAATGAAGTTTTACCCATTTTGACATAAATAATCAAACTAAGAGTTTTGAAAGTAAACAAGCCGAGTATAATCATTAAAGCCTTCACAAAGCATATTGTGACTAGAAATAGTTGTTTTAAGCCTTAACTTCACATTGAAAATGTGGGAAATCGAACTATAATGAAGTTTTACCCATTTTGACATAAATAATCAAACTAAGAGTTTAGAAAGTAAACAAGCGGAGTATAATCATTAAGATGTCGCAAAGCTTATTGTGACTAGAAATCGTTGTTTTTAGCCTTATCTTCAAATTGAAAACGTGAAAAATCGAACTATAATGAAGTTTTACCAATTTTGACATAAATAATCAAACTAAGAGTTTTGAAAGTAAACAAGCCGAGTATAATCATTGAAAACTTCACAAAGCATATTGTGACTAGAAATAGTTGTTTTAAGCCTTAATTTCACATTGAAAACGTGGGAAATCGAACTATAATGAAGTTTTACCAATTTTGACATAAATAATCAAACTAAGAGTTTTGAAAGTAAACAACCCGAGTAAAATCATTAAGATGTCACAAAGCTTATTGTGACTAGAAATCGTTGTTTTCAGCCTTAACTTCACGTAGGCAACGTGGGACATAGGACGATAATAAAGTTTTAACGATTTTGTATAAAATCATAGTTCAAATAGTTTTAAAATTTAACAAGACGAGCATAAATGTATTTTATCTAAAAACGCTTATTTTTAATAGAAATCGTTGTTTTAAGCCTTAACTTCATATTGGAAATGTGGGAAATCGAACTATAATGAAGTTTTACCCATTTTGACATAAATAATCAAACTAAGAGTTTTGAAAGTAAACAAGCCGAGTATAATCATTTAAAACTTCACAAAGCATATTGTGATTAGAAATAGTTGTTTTAAGCCTTAACTTCACATTGAAAACGTGGGAAATCAAACTATAATGAAGTTTTACCCATTTTGACATAAATAATCAAACTAAGAGTTTTGAAAGTAAACAAGCCGAGTATAATCATTAAAGCCTTCACAAAGCATATTGTGACTAGAAATAGTTGTTTTAAGCCTTAACTTCACATTGAAAATGTGGCAAATCGAACTATAATGAAGTTTTACCCATTTTGACATAAATAATCAAACTAAGAGTTTAGAAAGTAAACAAGCGGAGTATAATCATTAAGATGTCACAAAGCTTATTGTGACTAGAAATCGTTGTTTTTAGCCTTATCTTCAAATTGAAAACGTCAGAAATCGAACTATAATGAAGTTTTACCAATTTTGACATAAATAATCAAACTAAGAGTTTTGAAAGTAAACAAGCCGAGTATAATCATTGAAAACTTCACAAAATATATTGTGACTAGAAATAGTTGTTTTAAGCCTTAATTTCACATTGAAAACGTGGGAAATCGAACTATAATGAAGTTTTACCAATTTTGACATAAATAATCAAACTAAGAGTTTTGAAAGTAAACAAGCGGAGTATAATCATTAAGATGTCACAAAGCTTATTGTGACTAGAAATCGTTGTTTTTAGCCTTAACTTCACATTGAAAACGTGAGAAATCGAACTATAATGAAGTTTTACCCATTTTGACATAAATAATCAAACTAAGAGTTTTGAAAGTAAACAAGCCGAGTATAAGCATTAAAGCTTTCACAAAGCTTATTGTGACTAGAAATAATTTTTTTAAGCCTTAACTTCACATTGGAAACGTGGGAAATCGAACTATAATGAAGTTTTACCCATTTTAAAATTAATAATCAAACTAAGAGTTTTGAAAGTAAACAAGCCGAGTATAATCATTAAAGCTTTCACAAAGCTTATTGTGATTAGAAATAGTTGTTTTAAGCCTTAACTTCACATTGAAAATGTGCGAAATCTAACTATAATGAAGTTTTACCCTTTTTGACATAAATAATCAAACAAAGAGTTTTGAAAGTAAGCAAGAGTATAATCATTAAAGCCTTCACAATGCATATTGTGACTAGAAATAGTTGTTTTAAGCCTTAACTTCACATTGAAAACGTAAGAAATCGAACTATAATGAAGTTTTACCCATTTTGACATAAATAATCAAACTAAGAGTTTTGAAAGTAAACAACCCGAGTAAGATCATTAAGATGTCACAAAGCTTATTGTGACTAGAAATCGTTGTTTTCAGCCTTAACTTCACGTAGGCAACGTTGGACATAGGACGATAATAAAGTTTTAACGATTTTGTATAAAATCAAATTTCTAATAGTTTTAAAACTTAACTTCATATGGAAACGTGGGAAATCGAACTATAATGAAGTTTTACCCATTTTGACATAAATAATCAAACTAAGAGTTTTAAAAGTAAACAAGCCGAGTATAATCATTTAAAACTTCACAAAGCATATTGTGACTAGAAATAGTTGTTTTAAGCTTTAGCTTTACATTGAAAACGTGGGAAATCGGACTTTACTGAATTTTTACAGATTTTGACATAAATAATCAAACTAAGTGTTTTGAAAGTAAACATGCCGAGTATAATCATTAAAGCCTTCACAAAGCATATTGTGACTAGAAATAGTTGTTTTAAGCCTTAACTTCACATTGAAAATGTGGGAAATCGAACTATAATGAAGTTTTACCCATTTTGACATAAATAATCAAACTAAGAGTTTTGAAAGTAAACAAGCGGAGTATAATCATTAAAGCCTTCACAAAGCATATTGTGACTTGAAATAGTTGTTTTAAGCTTTAACTGCACATTGAAAACGTGGGAAATCGAACTATAATGAAGTTTTACCCATTTTGACATAAATAATAAAACTAAGAGTTTTGAAAGTAAACAAGCCGAGTATAATCATTAAAGCTTTCACAAAGCATATTGTGACAAGAAATAGTTGTTTTAAGCTTTAACTTCACATTGAAAACGTGAGAAATCGAACTATAATGAAGTTTTACCAATTTTGACATAAATAATCAAACTAAGAGTTTTGAAAGTAAACAAGCCGAGTATAATCATTAAAGCCTTCACAAAGCATATTGTGACTAGAAATAGTTGTTTTAAGCCTTAACTTCACATTGAAAATGTGGGAAATCGAACTATAATGAAGTTTTACCCATTTTGACATAAATAATCAAACTAAGAGTTTTGAAAGTAAACAAAGCGAGTATAATCATTAAAGATGTCACAAAGCTTATTGTGACTAGAAATAGTTGTTTTAAGCCTTAACTTCACATTGAAAACGTGAGAAATCGAACTATAATGAAGTTTTACCCAATTTTGACATAAATAATCAAACTAAGAGTTTTGAAAGTAAACAAGCCGAGTATAATCATTAAAGCCTTCACAAAGCATATTGTGACTAGAAATAGTTGTTTTAAGCCTTAACTTCACATTGAAAACGTGGAAATCGAACTATAATGAAGTTTTACCCATTTTGACATAAATAATCAAACTAAGAGTTTTGAAAGTAAACAAGCCTAGTATAATCATTAAAGCTTTCACAAAGCTTATTGTGACTAGAAATAGTTGTTTTAAGCCTTAACTTCACATTGAAAACGTGAGAAATCGAACTATAATGAAGTTTTACCCATTTTGACATAAATAATCAAACTAAGAGTTTTGAAAGTAAACAAGCCGAGTATAATCATTAAAGCCTTTCACACAAAGCATATTGTGACTAGAAATAGTTGTTTTAAGCCTTAACTTCACATTGAAAACGTGGAAATCGAACTATAATGAAGTTTTACCCATTTTGACATAAATAATCAAACTAAGAGTTTTGAAAGTAAACAAGCCGAGTATAATCATTAAAGCTTTCACAAAGCTTATTGTGACTAGAAATAGTTGTTTTAAGCCTTAACTTCACATTGAAAACGTGAGAAATCGAACTATAATGAAGTTTTACCCATTTTGACATAAATAATCAAACTAAGAGTTTTGAAAGTAAACAAGCCGAGTATAATCATTAAAGCCTTCACAAAGCATATTGTGACTAGAAATAGTTGTTTTAAGCCTTAACTTCACATTGAAAACGTGAGAAATCGAACTATAATGAAGTTTTACCCATTTTGACATAAATAATCAAACTAAGAGTTTTGAAAGTAAACAAGCGAAGTATAATCATTAAAGCCTTCACAAAGCTTATTGTGACTAGAAATAGTTGTTTTAAGCCTTAACTTCACATTGAAAACGTGAGAAATCGAACTATAATGAAGTTTTACCCATTTTGACATAAATAATCAAACTAAAAGTTTTGAAAGTAAACAAGCCGAGTATAATCATTAAAGCTTTCACAAAGCTTATTTTGACTAGAAATAGTTGTTTTAAGCCTTAACTTCACATTGAAAACATGAGAAATCGAACTATAATGAAGTTTTACCCATTTTGACATAAATAATCAAACTAAGAGTTTTGAAAGTAAACAAGCCGAGTATAATCATTAAAGCCTTCACAAAGCATATTGTGACTAGAAATCGTTGTTTTAAGCCCTAACTTCACATTGGAAATGTGGGAAATCGAACTAAAATGAAGTTTTACCCATTTTGACATAAATAATCAAACTAAGAGTTTTGAAAGTAAACAAGCCGAGTATAATCATTAAAGCTTTCACAAAGCTTATTGTGACTAGAAATAGTTGTTTTAAGCCTTAACTTCACATTGAAACGTGAGAAATCGAACTATAATGAAGTTTTACCCATTTTGACATAAATAATCAAACTAAGAGTTTTGAAAGTAAACAAGCCGAGTATAATCATTAAAGCCTTCACAAAGCATATTGTGACTAGAAATAGTTTTTTTAAGCCTTAACTTCACATTGAAAACGTGGAAATCGAACTATAATGAAGTTTTACCAATTTTGACATAAATAATCAAACTAAGAGTTTTGAAAGTAAACAACCCGAGTAAAATCATTAAGATGTCACAAAGCTTATTGTGACTAGAAATCGTTGTTTTCAGCCTTAGCTTTACGTAGGCAACGTGGGACATAGGACGATAATGATGTTTTAACGATTTTGTATAAAATCATAGTTCTAATAGTTTTAAAATTTAACAAGACGAGTATAAACATATTTTATCTACAAACGCTTATTTTTAAAAGAAATCGTTGTTTTAAGCCTTAACTTCACATTGGAAACGTGGGAAATCAAACTATAATGAAGTTTTACCCATTTTGACATAAATAATCAAACTAAGAGTTTTGAAAGTAAACAAGCCGAATATAATCATTAAAGCTTTCACAAAGCTTATTGTGACTAGAAATAGTTGTTTTAAGCCTTAACTTCACATTGAAAACGTGAGAAATCGAACTATAATGAAGTTTTACCAATTTTGACATAAATAATCAAACTAAGAGTTTTGAAAGTAAACAAGCCGAGTATAATCATTAAAGCTTTCACAAAGCTTATTGTGACTAGAAATAGTTGTTTTAAGCCTTAACTTCACATTGAAAACGTGGGAAATCGAACTATAATGAAGTTTTACCCATTTTGACATAAATAATCAAACTAAGAGTTTTGAAAGTAAACAAGCGGAGTATAATCATTAAGATGCTTCACAAAGCTTATTGTGACTAGAAATCGTTGTTTTAGCCTTAACTTCACATTGAAAACGTGAGAAATCGAACTATAATGAAGTTTTACCCATTTTGACATAAATAATCAAACTAAGAGTTTTGAAAGTAAACAAGCCGAGTATAATCATTGAAAACTTCACAAAGCATATTGTGACTAGAAATAGTTGTTTTAAGCCTTAATTTCACATTGAAAACGTGGGAAATCGAACTATAATGAAGTTTTACCAGATTTTGACATAAATAATCAAACTAAGAGTTTTGAAAGTAAACAAACCGAGTATAATCATTAAAGCCTTCTTAAAGCATATTATGACTAGAAATAGTTGTTTTAAACCTTAACTTCACATTGAAAATGTGGGAAATCGAACTATAATGAAGTTTTATCCATTTTGACATAAATAATCAAACTAAGAGTTTTGAAAGTAAACAACCCGAGTAAAATCATTAAGATGTCACAAAGCTTATTGTGACTAGAAAACGTTGTTTTCAGCCTTAACTTCACGTAGGCAACGTGGGACATAGGACGATAATAAAGTTTTAACGATTTTGTATAAAATCATAGTTCAAATAGTTTTAAAATTTAACAAGACGAGCATAAACATATTTTATCTAAAAACGCTTATTTTTAAAAGAAATCGTTGTTTTAAGCCTTAACTTCATATTGGAAACGTGGGAAATCGAACTATAATGAAGTTTTACCCATTTTGACATAAATAATCAAACTAAGAGTTTTGAAAGTAAACAAGCCGAGTATAATCATTTAAAACTTCACAAAGCATATTGTGACTAGAAATAATTGTTTTAAGCCTTAACTTCACATTGAAAACGTGGGAAATCGAACTATAATGAAGTTTTACCCATTTTGACATAAATAATCAAACTAAGAGTTTTGAAAATAAACAAGCCGAGTATAATCATTAAAGCTTTCACAAAGCTTATTGTGACTAGAAATAGTTGTTTTAAGCCTTAACTTCACATTGAAAACGTGAGAAATCGAACTATAATGATGTTATACCCATTTTGACATAAATAATCAAATAAGAGTTTTGAAAGTAAACAAGCCGAGTATAATCATTAAAGCCTTCACAAAGCATATTGTGACTAGAAATAGTTGTTTTAAGCCTTAACTTCACATTGAAAATATGGGAAATCGAACTATAATGAAGTTTTACCCGTTTTGACATAAATAATCAAACTAAGAATTTTGAAAGTAAACAAGCGGAGTATAATCATTAAGATGTCGCAAAGCTTATTGTGACAAGACATCGTTGTTTTTAGCCTTATCTTCACATTGAAAACGTGAGAAATCGAACTATAATGAAGTTTTACCCATTTTGACATAAATAATCAAACTAAGAGTTTTAAAAGTAAACAAGCCGAGTATAATCGTTGAAAACTTCACAAAGCATATTGTGACTAGAAATAGTTGTTTTAAGCCTTAATTTCACATTGAAAACGTGGGAAATCGAACTATAATGATGTTTTACCAATTTTGACATAAATAATTAAACTAAGAGTTTTGAAAGTAAACAAGCCGAGTATAATCATTAAAGCTTTTACAAAGCTTATTGTAACTAGAAATAGATGTTTTAAGCCTTAACTTCACATTGAAAACGTGGGAAATAGAACTATAATAAAGTTTTAACGATTTTTCGTATAAAATCATAGTTCTAATAGTTTTGAAAATTTAACAAGACGAGCATAAATATATTTTATCTACAAACGCTTATTTTTAATAGAAATCGTTGTTTTAAGCCTTAACTTCACATTGAAAACGTGAGAAATCGAACTATAATGAAGTTTTACCCATTTTGACATAAATAATCAAACTAAGAGTTTTGAAAGTAAACAAGCCGAGTATAATCATTAAAGCCTTCACAAAGCATATTGTGACTAGAAAAAGTTGTTTTAAGCCATAACTTCACATTGAAAATGTGGGAAATCGAACTATAATGAAGTTTTACCCATTTTGACATAAATAATCAAACTAAGAGTTTTGAAAGTAAACAAGCAGAGTATAATCATTAAGATATCACAAAGCTTATTGTGACTAGAAATCGTTGTTTTTAGCCTTAAGTTCACATTGAAAACGTGAGAAATCGAACTATAATGAAGTTTTACCCATTTTGACATAAATAATCAAACTAAGAGTTTTGAAAGTAAACAAGCCGAGTATAATCATTGAAAACTTCACAATGCATATTATGACTAGAAATAGTTGGTTTAAGCCTTAACTTCACATTGAAAACGTGGGAAATCAAACTATAATTAAGTTTTACCCATTTTGACATAAATAATCAAACTAAGAGTTTTAAAAGTAAACAAGCCGAGTATAATCGTTAAAGCTTTCACAAAGCTTATTGTGACTAGGAATAGTTGTTTTAAGCCTTAACTTCACATTGAAAACGTGGGAAATCGAAATATAATGAGGTTTTCCCCATTTTGACATAAATAATCAAACTAAGAGTTTTGAAAGTAAACAAGCCGAGTATAATCATTAAAGCTTTCACAAAGCTTATTGGGACTAGAAATAGTTGTTTTAAGCCTTAACTTCACATTGAAAATGTGAGAAATCGAACTATAATGAAGTTTTACCAATTTTGACATAAATAATCAAACAAAGAGTTTTGAAAGTAGCCGAGTATAATCATTAAACCCTTCACAATGCATATTGTGACTAGAAATAGTTGTTTTAAGCCTTAACTTCACATTGCAAATGTGAGAAATCGAACTATAATGAAGTTTTACCCATTTTGACATAAATAATCAAGCTAAGAGTTTTGAAAGTAAACAAGCCGAGTATAATCATTAAAGCTTTCACAAAGCTTATTGGGACTAGAAATAGTTGTTTTAAGCCTTAACTTCACATTGAAAATGTGCGAAATCTAACTATAATGAAGTTTTACCAATTTTGACATAAATAATCAAACAAAGAGTTTTGAAAGTAGCCGAGTATAATCATTAAAGCCTTCACAATGCATATTGTGACTAGAAATAGTTTTTTTAAGCCTTAACTTCACATTGAAAATGTGAGAAATCGAACTATAATGAAGTTTTACCCATTTTGACATAAATAATCAAACTAAGAGTTTTGAAAGTAAACAACAAGAGTAAAATCATTAAGATGTCACAAAGCTTATTGTGACTAGAAATCGTTGTTTTAAGCCTTAACTTCACGTAGAAACATGGGAAATGAACTATAATAAAGTTTTAACGATTTTTATAAAATCATAGTTCAAATAGTTTTAAAATTTAAAAAACGAGCATTTACATATTTTATCTAAAAAAGCTTATTTTTAATAGAAATCGTTGTTTTCAGCCTTAACTTCATATTGGAAACGTGGGAAATAGAACTATAATGAAGTTTTACCCATTTTGACATAAATAATCAAACTAAGAGTTTTGAAAGTAAACAAGCCGAGTATAATCATTAAAACTTCACAAAGCATATTGTGACTAGAAATAGTTGTTTTAAGCCTTAACTTCACATTGAAAACGTGGGAAATCGAACTATAATGAAGTTTTACCCATTTTGACATAAATAATCAAACTAAGAGTTTTGAAAGTAAACAAGCCGAGTATAATCATTAAAGCTTTCACAAAGCTTATTGTGACTAGAAATAGTTGTTTTAAGCCTTAACATCACATTGAAAACGTGAGAAATCGAACTATAATGAAGTTTTACCCATTTTGACATAAATAATCAAACTAAGAGTTTTGAAAGTAAACAAGCCGAGTATAATCATTAAAGCCTTCACAAAGTATATTGTGACTAGAAATAGTTGTTTTAAGCCTTAACTTCACATTGAAAATGTGGAAAATTGAACTATAATAAAGTTTTACCCATTTTGACATAAATAATCAAACTAAGAGTTTTGAAATTAAACAAGCGGAGTATAATCATTAAGATGTCACAAAGCTTATTGTGACTAGAAATCATTGTTTTTAGCCTTATCTTCTCATTAGGGAAAAGTGGGAATCGAACTATAATGAAGTTTTACCGATTTTGTATAAAAATCAAATTCTAATAGTTTTAAAATTTAACAAGACGAGCATAAACATATTTTTTCTACAAAGCTGATTTTTAATAGAAATCGTTGTTTTAAGCCATAACTTCATATTGAAACGTGGGAAATCGAACTATAATGAAGTTTTACCCATTTTGACATAAATAATCAAACTAAGAGTTTTGAAAGTAAACAAGCAGCGAGTATAATCATTAAAGCTTTCACAAAGCTTATTGTGACTAGAAATAGTTGTTTTAAGCCTTAACTTCACATTGAAAACGTGAGAAATCGAACTGTAATGTTGTTTTACCCTTTTTTGACATAAATAATCAAATAAAGAGTTTTGAAAGTAAAAAAGCCGAGTATAATCATTAAAGCCTTAACAAAGCATATTGTGACTAGAAATAGTTGTTTTAAGCCTTAACCTTCACATTGGAAACGTGGGAAATCGAACTATAATGAATTTTTACCCATTTTGACATAAATAATCAAACTAAGAGTTTTGAAAGTAAACAAGCCGAATATAATCATTAAAGCTTTCACAAAGCTTATTGTGACTAGAAATAGTTGTTTTAAGCCTTAACTTCACATTGAAAACGTGAGAAATCGAACTATAATGAAGTTTTACCCATTTTGACATAAATAATCAAACTAAGAGTTTTGAAAGTAAACAAGCCGAGTATAATCATTAAAGCCTTCACAAAGCATATTGTGACTAGAAATAGTTGTTTTAAGACTTAACTTCACATTGAAAATGTGGGAAATCGAACTATAATGAAGTTTTACCCATTTTGACATAAATAATCAAACTAAGAGTTTTGAAAGTAAACAAGCGGAGTATAATCATTAAGATGTCACAAAGCTTATTGTAACTAGAAATCGTTGTTTTTAGCGTTAACTTCTCGTAGGGAAAGTGGGACAGTGGACGATAACGAAGTTTTAACAATTTTGTATAAAATCATAATTCTAATAGTTTTAAATTTAACAAGACGAGGATAAACATATTTTATTTACAAACGCTTATTTTTAATAGAAATCGTTGTTTTAAGCCTTAACTTCATATTGGAAACGTGGGAAATCAAACTATAATGAAGTTTTACCCATTTTGACATAAATAATCAAACTAAGAGTTTTTAAAGTAAACAAGACGAGTATAATCATTAAAGCTTTCACAAAGCTTATTGTGACTAGAAATAGTTGTTTTAAGCGTTAACTTCACATTGAAAACGTGAGAAATCGAACTATAATGAAGTTTTACCAATTTTGACATAAATAATCAAACTAAGAGTTTTGAAAGTAAACAAGCCGAGTATAATCATTAAAGCTTTCACAAAGCTTATTGTGACTAGAAATAGATGTTTTAAGCTCTAACTTCACATTGAAAACGTGGGAAATCGAACTATAATGAAGTTTTACCCATTTTGACATAAATAATCAAACTAAGAGTTTTGAAAGTAAACAAGCGGAGTATAATCATTAAGATGTCACAAAGCTTATTGTGACTAGAAATCGTTGTTTTTAGCCTTATTTTCACATTGAAAACGTGAGAAATCGAACTATAATGAAGTTTTACCCATTTTGAAATAAATTATCAAACTAAGAGTTTTGAAAGTAAACAAGCCGAGTATAATCATTGAAAACTTCACAATGCATATTATGACTAGAAATAGTTGTTTTAAGCCTTAACTTCACATTGAAAACGTGGGAAATCGAACTATAATGAAGTTTTACCCATTTTGACATAAATAATCAAACTAAGGGTTTTGAAAGTAGCCGAGTATAATCATTAAAGCCTTCACAATGCATATTGTGACTAGAAATAGTTGTTTTAAGGCTTAACTTCACATTGAAAACGTGAGAAATCGAACTATAATGAAGTTTTACCCATTTTGACATAAATAATCAAACTAAGAGTTTTGAAAGTAAACAAGCCGAGTGTAATCATTTAAAACTTCACAAAGCATATTGTGACTAGAAATAGTTGTTTTAAGCCTTAGCTTCACATTAAAAACGTGGGAAATCGGACTTTAATGAATTTTTACAGATTTTGACATAAATAATCAAACTAAGTGTTTTGAAAGTAAACAAGCCGAGTATAATCATTAAAGCCTTCACAAAGCGTATTGTGACTAGAAATAGTTGTTTTAAACCTTAACTTCACATTGAAAATGTGGGAAATCGAACTATAATGAAGTTTTACCCATTTTGACATAAATAATCAAACTAAGAGTTTTGAAAGTAAACAACCCGAGTAAAATCATTAAGATGTCACAAAGCTTATTGTGACTAGAAATCGTTGTTTTAAGCCTTAACTTCACATTGAAAACGTGGGACATAGGACGATAATAAAGTTTTAACGATTTTGTATAAAATCATAGTTCAAATAGTTTTAAAATTTAACAAGACGAGCATAATCATTATTTTATCTACAAACGCTTATTTTTAATAGAAATCGTTGTTTTAAGCCTTAACTTCATATTGAAATGTGGGAAATCGAACTATAATAAAGTTTTACCCATTTTGACATAAATAATCAAACTAAGAGTTTTGAAAGTAAACAAGCCGAGTATAATCATTTAAAACTTCACAAAGCATATTGTGACTAGAAATAGTTGTTTTAAGCCTTAACTTCACATTGAAAATGTGGGAAATCGAACTATAATGAAGTTTTACCCATTTTGACATAAATAATCAAACTAAGAGTTTTGAAAGTAAACAAGCCGAGTATAATCATTAAAGCTTTCACAAAGCTTATTGTGAATAGAAATAGTTGTTTTAAGCCTTAACTTCACATTGAAAACGTGAGAAATCGAACTATAATGAAGTTTTACCCATTTTGACATAAATAATCAAACTAAGAGTTTTGAAAGTAAACAAGCCGAGTATAATCATTTAAAACTTCACAAAGCATATTGTGACTAGAAATAGTTGTTTTAAGCCTTAACTTCACATTGAAAACGTGGGAAATCGAACTATAATGAAGTTTTACCCATTTTGACACAAATAATCAAACTAAGAATTTTGAAAGTAAACAAGCCGAGTATAATCATTAAAGCCTTTACAAAGCATATTGTGACTAGAAATAGTTGTTTTAAGCCTTAACTTCACATTGAAAATGTGGGAAAACGAACTATAATGAAGTTCTACCCATTTTGACATAAATAATCAAACTAAGAGTTTTGAAAGTAAACAAGCCGAGTATAATCATTAAAGCCTTCACAAAGCATATTGTGACTAGAAATAGTTGTTTTAAGCCTTAACTTCACATTGAAAATGTGGGAAATCGAACTATAATGAAGTTTTACCCATTTTGACATAAATAATCAAACTAAGTGTTTTGAAAGTAAACAAGCCGAGTATAATCATTAAAGCCTTCACAAAGCATATTGTGACTAGAAATAGTTGTTTTAAGCCTTAACTTCACATTGAAAACGTGGGAAATCAAACTATAATGAAGTTTTACCCATTTTGACATAAATAATCAAACTAAGTGTTTTGAAAGTAAACAAGCCGAGTATAATCATTAAAGCTTTCACAAAGCTTATTGTAACTAGAAATAGATGTTTTAAGCCTTAACTTCACATTGAAAATGTGGGAAATCGAACTATAATGAAGTTTTACCCATTTTGACATAAATAATCAAAATAAGATTTTTGAAAGTAAACAACCCGAGTAAAATCATTAAGATGTTACAAAGCTTATTGTGACTAGAAATCGTTGTTTTCAGCCTTAACTTCACGTAGCCAAACGTGGGACATAGGACGATAATAAAGTTTTAACGATTTTGTATAAAATCATAGTTCTAATAGTTTGAAAATTTAACAAGACGAGCATAAATATATTTTATCTACAAACGCTTATTTTTAATAGAAATCGTTATTTTAAGCCTTAACTTCAAATTGAAAACGTGAGAAATCGAACTATAATGAAGTTTTACCCATTTTGACATAAATAATCAAACTAAGAGTTTTGAAAGTAAACAAGCCGAGTATAATCATTAAAGCCTTCACAAAGCATATTGTGACTAGAAATAGTTGTTTTAAGCAATAACTTCACATTGAAAATGTGGGAAATCGAACTATAATGAAGTTTTACCCATTTTGACATAAATAATCAAACTAAGAGTTTTGAAAGTAAACAAGCCGAGTATAATCATTAAAGCCTTCACAAAGCATATTGTGACTAGAAATAGTTGTTTTAAGCCTTAACTTCACATTGAAAATGTGGGAAAACGAACGATAATGAAGTTTTACCCATTTTGACATAAATAATCAAACTAAGAGTTTTGAAAGTAAACAAGCCGAGTATAATCATTAAAGCCTTCACAAAGCATATTGTGACTAGAAATAGTTGTTTTAAGCCTTAACTTCACATTGAAAATTTGGGAAATCGAACTATAATGAAGTTTTACCCATTTTGACATAAATAATCAAACGAAGTGTTTTGAAAGTAAACAAGCCGAGTATAATCATTAAAGCCTTCACAAAGCATATTGTGACTAGAAATAGTTGTTTTAAGCCTTAACTCCACATTGAAAACGTGGGAAATCAAACTATAATGAAGTTTTACCCATTTTGACATAAATAATCAAACTAAGAGTTTTGAAAGTAAACAACCCGAGTAAAATCATTAAGATGTCACAAAGCTTATTGTGACTAGAAATCGTTGTTTTCAGCCTTAACTTCACGTAGGCAACGTGGGACATAGGACGATAATAAAGTTTTAACGATTTTGTATAAAATCATAGTTCAAATAGTTTTAAAATTTAACAAGACGAGCATAAACATATTTTATCTAAAAACGCTTATTTTTAATAAAAATCGTTGTTTTAAGCCTTAACTTCATATTGGAAATGTGAGAAATCGAACTATAATGAAGTTTTACCCATTTTGACATAAATAATCAAACTAAGAGTTTTGAAAGTAAACAAGCCGAGTATAATCATTTAAAACTTCACAAAGCATATTGTGACTAGAAATAGTTGTTTTAAGCCTTAACTTCACATTGAAAATGTGGGAAATCGAACTATAATGAAGTTTTACCCATTTTGACATAAATAATCAAACTAAGAGTTTTGAAAGTAAACAAGCCGAGTATAATCATTAAAGCTTTCATAAAGCTTATTGTGACTAGAAATAGTTGTTTTAAGCCTAACTTCAGATTGAAAACGTGAGAAATCGAACTATAATGATGTTATACCCATTTTGACAAAAATAATCAAATAAGAGTTTTGAAAGTAAACAAGCCGAGTATAATCATTAAAGCCTTCACAAAGCATATTGTGACTAGAAATAGTTGTTTTAAGCCTTAACTTCACATTGAAAATGTGGGAAATCGAACTATAATGAAGTTTTACCCATTTTGACATAAATAATCAAACTAAGAGTTTAGAAAGTAAACAAGCGGAGTATAATCATTAAGATGTCACAAAGCTTATTGTGACTAGAAATCGTTGTTTTTAGCCTTATCTTCACATTGAAAACGTGAGAAATCGAACTATAATGAAGTTTTACCCATTTTGACATAAATAATCAAACTAAGAGTTTTGAAAGTAAACAAGCCGAGTATAATCATTGAAAACTTCACAAAGCATATTGTGACTAGAAATAGTTGTTTTAAGCCTTAACTTCACATTGAAAACGTGGGAAATCGAACTATAATGAAGTTTTACCCATTTTGACATAAATAATAAAACTAAGAGTTTTGACAGTAAACAAGCCGAGTATAATCATTAAAGCTTTCACAAAGCTTATTGTAACTAGAAATAGTTGTTTTAAGCCTTAACTTCACATTGAAAACGTGAGAAATCGAACTATAATGAAGTTTTACCATTTTTGACATAAATAATCAAACAAAGAGTTTTGAAAGTAAACAAGCCGAGTATAATCATTAAAGCCTTCACAAGGCTTATTGTGACTAGAAATAGTTGTTTTAAGCCTTAACTTCACATTGAAAACGTGAGAAAGCGAACTAAAATGAAGCTTTACCCATTTAGACATAAATAATCAATCTAAGAGTTTTGAAAGTAAACAAGCCGAGTATAATCGTTAAAGCTTTCACAAAGCTTATTGTGACTAGAAATAGTTGTTTTAAGCCTTAACTTCACATTGAAAACGTGAGAAATCGAACTATAATGATGTTTTTCCCAATTTGACATAAATAATCAAACTAAGTGTTTTGAAAGTAAACAAGCCGAGTATAATCATTAAAGCCTTCACAAAGCATATTGTGACTAGAAATAGTTGTTTTAAGCCTAAACTGCACATTGAAAACGTGGGAAATCGAACTATAATTAAGTTTTACCCATTTTGACATAAATAATCAAACTAAGAGTTTTGAAAGTAAACAATCCTAGTATAATCATTAAAGCTTTCACAAAGCTTATTGTGACTAGAAATAGTTGTTTTAAGCCTTAACTTCACATTGAAAACGTGAGAAATCGAACTATAATGAAGTTTTACCATTTTTGACATAAATAATCAAACAAAGAGTTTTGAAAGTAAACAAGCCGAGTATAATCATTAAAGCCTTCACAAGGCTTATTGTGACTAGAAATAGTTGTTTTAAGCCTTAACTTCGCATTGAAAACGTGAGAAATCGAACTATAATGAAGTTTTACCCATTTTGACATAAATAATCAAACTAAGAGTTTTGAAAGTAAACAAGCCGAGTATAATCATTAAAGCCTTCACAAAGCATATTGTGACTAGAAATAGTTGTTTTAAGCCTTAAATGCACATTGAAAATGTGGGAAATCGAACTATAATGAAGTTTTACCCATTTTGACATAAATAATCAAACTAAGAGTTTTGAAAGTGAACAAGAGAAGTATAATCATTAAGATGTCACAAAGCTTATTGTGACTAAAAATCATTGTTTTTAGCCTTAACTTCACATTGAAAACGTGAGAAATCAAACTATAATGAAGTTTTACCCATTTTGAGATAAATAATAAAACTAAAAGTTTTGAAAGTAAACAAGCCGAGTATAATCATTAAAGCTTTCACAAAGCTTATTGTAACTAGAAGTAGTTGTTTTAAGCCCTAACTTCACGTTGAAAACATGAGAAATCGAACTATAATGAAGTTTTACCCCTTTTTGACATAAATAATCAAACTAAGAGTTTTGAAAGTAAACAAGCCGAGTATAATCATTAAAGCCTTCACAAAGCATATTGTGACTAGAAATCGCTGTTTTAAGCCCTACCTTCACATTGGAAACGTGGGAAATCGAACTAAAATGAAGCTTTACCCATTTAGACATAAATAATCAAACTAAGAGTTTTGAAAGTAAAGAAGCCGAGTATAATCGTTAAAGCTTTCACAAAGCTTATTGTGACTAGAAATAGTTGTTTTAAGCCTTAACTTCACATTGAAAACGTGAGAAATCGAACTATAATGGAGTTTTACCCATTTTGACATAAATAATCAAACTAAGAGTTTTGAAAGTAAACAAGCCGAGTATAATCATTAAAGCTTTCACAAAGCTTATTGTGACTAGAAATAGTTGTTTTAAGCCTTAACTTCACATTGGAAACGTGAGAAATCGAACTATAATGAAGTTTTACCCATTTTGACATAAATAATCAAACTAAGAGTTTTGAAAGTAAACAAGCCGAGTATAATCATTACAGCCTTCACAAAGCATATTGTAACTAGAAATAGTTTTTTTAAGCCTTAGCTTCACATTGAAACGTGGTAAATCGAACTTTAAAGAAGTTTTACCCATTTTGACATGAATAATCAAACTAAGAGTTTTGAAAGTAAACAACCCGAGTAAAATCATTAAGATGTCACAAAGCTTATTGTGACTAGAAATCGTTGTTTTCTGCCTTCACTTCACGTAGGCAACGTGGGACATAGGACGATAATGAAGTTTTAACGATTTTGTATAAAATCATAGTTCTAATAGTTTTATAATTTAACAAGACGAGCATAAACATATTTTATCTACAAACGCTTATTTTTAATAGAAATCGTTGTTTTAAGACTTAACTTCATATTGGAAATGTGGGAAATCGAACTATAATGAAGTTTTACCCATTTTGACATAAATAATAAAACTAAGTGTTTTGAAAGTAAACAAGCCGAGTATAATCATTAAAGCTTTCACAAAGCTTATTGTGACTAGAAATAGTTGTTTTAAGCCCTCACTTCACATTGAAAACGTGAGAAATCGAACTATAATGAAGTTTTACCCCTTTTTGACATAAATAATCAAACTAAGAGTTTTGAAAGTAAACAAGCCGAGTATAATCATTAAAGCCTTCACAAAGCATATATGGTGACTAGAAATCGTTGTTTTAAGCCCTACCTTCACATTGGAAACGTGGGAAATCGAACTAAGTTGAAGTTTTACCCATTTTGACATAAATAATCAAACTAAGAGTTTTGAAAGTAAACAAGCCGAGTATAATCATTAAAGGTTTCACAAAGCTTATTGTTACTAGAAATAGTTGTTTTAAGCCTTAACTTCACATTGAAAACGTGAGAAATCGAACTATAATGAAGTTTTACCCATTTTGACATAAATAATCAAACTAAGAGTTTTGAAAGTAAACAAGCCGAGCCGAGTATAATCATTAAAGCCTTCACAAAGCATATTGTGACTAGAAATAGTTGTTTTAAGCCTTAACTTCACATTGAAAATGTTGGAAATCGAACTATAATGAAGTTTTACCCATTTTGACATAAATAATCAAACTAAGAGTTTTGAAAGTAAACAAGCGGAGTATAATCATTAAAGCCTTCACAAAGCATATTGTGACTAGCAATAGTTGTTTTAAGCCTTAGCTTCACATTGAAAACGTGGGAAATCGGACTTTAATGAAGTTTTACCCATTTTGACATAAATAATCAAACTAAGAGTTTTAAAAGTAAAAAAGCCGAGTATAATCATTAAAGCTTTCACAAAGCTTATTGTGACTAGAAATCGTTGTTTTAAGCCTTAACTTCTCGTAGGGAACGTGGGACATTGGGCGATAACGAAGTTTTAACGATTTTGTTTAAAATCATAATGCTAATAGTTTTAAAATTTGACAAGACGAGCATAAACGTATTTTATCTACAAACGCTTATTTTTAATAGAAATCGTTGTTTTAAGCCTTAACTTCATATTGGAAACGTGGGAAATCGAACTATAATGAAGTTTTACCCATTTTGACATAAATAATCAAACTAAGAGTTTTGAAAGTAAACAAGCCGAGTATAATCATTAAAGGTTTCACAAAGCTTATTGTGACTAGAAATAGTTGTTTTAAGCCTTAACTTCACATTGAAAACGTGAGAAATCGAACTATAATGATGTTTTACCCCTTTTTGACATAAATAATCAAACTAAGAGTTTTGAAAGTAAACAAGCCGAGTATAATCATTAAAGCCTTAACAAAGCATATTGTGACTAGAAATTGTTGTTTTAAGCCCTACCTTCACATTGAAAACGTGGGAAATCGAACTATAATGAAGTTTTTCCCATTTTGACATAAATAATGAAACTAAGAGTTTTGAAAGTAAACAAGCCGAGTATAATCATTAAAGCTTTCACAAAGCTTATTGTGACTTGAAATAGTTGTTTTAAGCCTTAACTTCACATTGAAAACGTGAGAAATCGAACTATAATGAAGTTTTACCCATTTTGACATAAATAATTAAACTAAGAGTATTGAAAGTAAACAAGCCAAGTATAATCATTAAAGCCTTCACAAAGCATATTGTGACTAGAAATAGTTGTTTTAAGCCTTAACTTCACATTGAAAATGTGGGAAATCGAACTATAATGAAGTTTTACCCATTTTGACATAAATAATCAAACTAAGAGTTTTGAAAGTGAACAAGCGGAGTATAATCATTAAGATGTCACAAAGCTTATTGTGACTAGAAATCGTTATTTTTAGCCTTAACTTCTCGTAGGGAAATTGGGACATTGGACGATAACGAAGTTTTAACGATTTTGTATAAAATCATAATTCTAATAGTTTTAAAATTTAACAAGACGAGCATAAACATATTTTATCAACAAACGCTTATTTTTAATAGAAATCGTTGTTTTAAGCCTTAACTTCATATTAGAAACGTGGGAAATCGAACTATAATGAAGTTTTACCCATTTTGACATAAATAATCAAACTAAGAGTTTTTAATGTAAACAAGCCGAGTATAATCATTAAAGCTTTCACAAAGCTTATTGTGACTAGAAATAGTTGTTTTAAGCCTTAACTTCACATTGAAAACGTGAGAAATCGAACTATAATGATGTTTTACCCAATTTGACATAAATAATCAAACTAAGTGTTTTGAAAGTAAACAAGCCGAGTATAATCATTAAAGCCTTCACAAAGTATATTGTGACTAGAAATAGTTGTTTTAAGCCATAACTTCACATTAAAAACATGGGAAATCGAACTATAATGAAGTTTTACCCATTTTTACATAAATAATCAAACTAAGAGTTTTGAAAGTAAACAAGCGGAGTATAATCATTAAGATGTCACAAAGCTTATTGTGACTAGAAATCGTTGTTGTTAGTCTTAACTTCACATTGAAAACATGAGAAATCGAACTATAATGAAATTTTACCCATTTTGACATAAATAATCAAACTAGGAGTTTTGAAAGTAAACAAGCCGAGTATAATCATTGAAAACTTCACAAAGCATATTGTGACTAGAAATAGTTGTTTTAAGCCTTAACTTCACATTGAAAACGTGGGAAATCGAACTATAATGAAGTTTTACCCATTTTGACATAAATAATCAAACTAAGAGTTTTGAATGTAAACAAGCCGAGTATAATCATTAAAGCTTTTACAAAGCTTATTGTGACTAGAAATAGTTGTTTTAAGCCTTAACTTCATATTGAAAACGTGAGAAATCGAACTATAATGAAGTTTTACCATTTTTGACATAAATAATCAAACAAAGAGTTTTGAAAGTAAACAAGCCGAGTATAATCATTAAAGCCTTCACAAGGCTTATTGTGACTAGAAATAGTTGTTTTAAGCCTTAACTTCACATTGAAAACGTGAGAAATCGAACTATAATGAAGTTTTACCCATTTTGACATAAATAATCAAACTAAGAGTTTTGAAAGTAAACAAGCCGAGTATAATCATTAAAGCCTTCACAAAGCATATTGTGACTTGGAAATCGCTGTTTTAAACCCTATCTTCACATTGGAAACGTGGGAAATCGAACTTAATTGAAGTTTTACCCATTTTGACATAAATAATCAAACTAAGAGTTTTGAAAGTAAACAAGCCGAGTATAAGCATTAAAGGTTTCACAAAGCTTATTGTGACTAGAAATAGTTGTTTTAAGCCTTTACTTCACATTGAAAACGTGAGAAATCGAACTATAATGAAGTTTTACCCATTTTGACATAAATAATCAAACTAAGAGTTTTGAAAGTAAACAAGCCGAGTATAATCATTAAAGCATTCACAAAGCATATTGTGACTAGAAATAGTTGTTTTAAGCCTTAACTGCACATTGAAAACGTGGGAAATCGAACTATAATGAAGTTTTACCCATTTTGACATAAATAATCAAACTAAGAGTTTTGAAAGTAAACAAGCCTAGTATAATCATTAAAGCTTTCACAAAGCTTATTGTGACTAGAAATCGTTGTTTTAAGCCTTAACTTTACATTGAAAACGTGAGAAATCGAACTATAATGATGTTTTACCCATTTTGACAAAAATAATCAAACTAAGAGTTTTGAAAGTAAACAAGCCTAGTATAATCATTAAAGCTTTCACAAAGCTTATTGTGACTAGAAATCGTTGTTTTAAGCCTTAACTTCACATTGAAAACGTGAGAAATTGAACTATAATGATGTTTTACCTATTTTGACAAAAATAATCAAACTAAGAGTTTTGAAAGTAAACAAGCCGAGTATAATCATTAAAGCTTTCACAAAGCTTATTGTGACTTGAAATAGTTGTTTTAAGCCTTAACTTCACATTGAAAACGTGAGAAATCGAACTATAATGAAGTTTTACCCATTTTGACATAAATAATCAAACTAAGAGTTTTGAAAGTAAACAAGCCGAGTATAATCATTAAAGCCTTCACAAAGCATATTGTGACTGGAAATCGCTGTTTTAAACCCTACCTTCACATTGGAAACGTGGGAAATCGAACTTAATTGAAGTTTTACCCATTTTGACATAAATAATCAAACTAAAAGTTTTGAAAGTAAACAAGCCGAGTATAATCATTAAAGCTTTCACAAAGCTTATTGTGACTAGAAATAGTTGTTTTAAGCCCTAACTTCACATTGAAAACATGAGAAATCGAACTATAATGAAGTTTTAACCCTTTTTGACATAAATAATCAAACTAAGAGTTTTGAAAGTAAACAAGCCGAGTATAATCATTAAAGCCTTCACAAAGTATATTGTGACTAGAAATCGCTGTTTTAAGCCCTACCTTCACATTGGAAACGTGGGAAATCGAACTAAAATGAAGTTTTACCCATTTAGACATAAATAATCAAACTAAGAGTTTTGAAAGTAAACAAGCCGAGTATAATCATTAAAGCTTTCAAAAAGCTTATTGTGACTAGAAATAGTTGTTTTAAGCCTTAACTTCAAATTGAAAACGTGAGAAATCGAACTATAATGATGTTTTACCCAATTTGACATAAATAATCAAACTTAGTGTTTTGAAAGTAGACAAGCCGAGTATAATCATTAAAGCCGTCACAAAGCATATTGTGACTAGAAATAGTTGTTTTAAGCCTTAGCTGCACATTGAAAACGTGGGAAATCGAACTATAATGAAGTTTTACCCATTTTGAAATAAATAATCAAACTAAGAGTTTTGAAAGTAAACAAGCCTAGTATAATCATTAAAGCTTTCACAAAGCTTACTGTGACTAGAAATCGTTGTTTTAAGCCTTAACTTTACATTGAAAACGTGAGAAATCGAACTATAATGATGTTTTACCCATTTTGACAAAAATAATCAAACTAAGAGTTTTGAAAGTAAACAAGCCTAGTATAATCATTAAAGCTTTCACAAAGTTTATTGTGACTAGAAATCGTTGTTTTAAGCCTTAACTTCACATTGAAAACGTGAGAAATCGAACTATAATGATGTTTTACCCATTTTGACAAAAATAATCAAACTAAGAGTTTTGAAAGTAAACAAGGAGAGTATAATCATTAAAGCTTTCACAAAGCTTATTGTGACTTGAAATAGTTGTTTTAAGCCTTAACTTCACATTGAAAACGTGAGAAATCGAACTATAATGAAGTTTTACCCATTTTGACATAAATAATCAAACTAAGAGTTTTGAAAGTAAACAAGCCGAGTATAATCATTAAAGCCTTCACAAAGCATATTGTGACTAGAAATAGTTGTTTTAAGCCTTAACTGCACATTGAAAATGTGGGAAATCGAACTATAATGAAGTTTTACCCATTTTGACATAAATAATCAAACTAAGAGTTTTGAAAGTGAACAAGCGAAGTATAATCATTAAGATGTCACAAAGCTTATTGTGACTAAAAATCATTGTTTTTAGCCTTAACTTCACATTGAAAACGTGAGAAATCAAACTATAATGAAGTTTTACCCATTTTGAGATAAATAATAAAACTAAAAGTTTTGAAAGTAAACAAGCCGAGTATAATCATTAAAGCTTTCACAAAGCTTATTGTAACTAGAAGTAGTTGTTTTAAGCCCTAACTTCACGTTGAAAACATGAGAAATCGAACTATAATGAAGTTTTACCCCTTTTTGACATAAATAATCAAACTAAGAGTTTTGAAAGTAAACAAGCCGAGTATAATCATTAAAGCCTTCACAAAGCATATTGTGACTAGAAATCGCTGTTTTAAGCCCTACCTTCACATTGGAAACGTGGGAAATCGAACTAAAATGTAGTTTTACCCATTTAGACATAAATAATCAAACTAAGAGTTTTGAAAGTAAACAAGCCGAGTATAATCGTTAAAGCTTTCACAAAGCTTATTGTGACTAGAAATAGTTGTTTTAAGCCTTAACTTCACATTGAAAACGTGAGAAATCGAACTATAATGAAATTTTACCCATTTTGACATAAATAATCAAACTAAGAGTTTTGAAAGTAAACAAGCCGAGTATAATCATTAAAGCCTTCACAAAGCATATTGTGACTAGAAATAGTTGTTTTAAGCCTTAACTTCACATTGAAAATGTGGGAAATAGAACTATAATAAAGTTTTACCCATTTTGACATAAATAATCAAACTAAGAGTTTTGAAAGTAAACAAGCGGAGTATAATCATTAAGATGTCACAAAGCTTATTGTGACTAGAAATAGTTGTTTTAAGCCTTAACTTCACATTGAAAACGTGAGAAATCGAACTATAATGATGTTTTTCCCAATTTGACATAAATAATCAAACTAAGTGTTTTGAAAGTAAACAAGCCGAGTATAATCATTAAAGCCTTCACAAAGCATATTGTGACTAGAAATAGTTGTTTTAAGCCTAAACTGCACATTGAAAACGTGGGAAATCGAACTATAATGAAGTTTTACCCATTTTGACATAAATAATCAAACTAAGAGTTTTGAAAGTAAACAAGTCTAGTATAATAATTAAAGCTTTCACAAAGCTTATTGTGACTAGAAATCGTTGTTTTAAGCCTTAACTTCACATTGAAAACGTGAGAAATCGAACTATAATGAAGTTTTACCCATTTTGACATAAATAATCAAACTAAGAGTTTTGAAAGTAAACAAGCGAGTATAATCATTAAAGCCTTCACAAAGCATATTGTGACTGGAAATCGCTGTTTTAAACCCTACCTTCACATTGGAAACGTGGGAAATCGAACTTAATTGAAGTTTTACCCATTATGACATAAATAATCAAACTAAAAGTTTTGAAAGTAAACAAGCCGAGTATAATCATTAAAGCTTTCACAAAGCTTATTGTGACTAGAAATAGTTGTTTTAAGCCCTAACTTCACATTGAAAACATGAGAAATCGAACTATAATGAAGTTTTAACCCTTTTTGACATAAATAATCAAACTAAGAGTTTTGAAAGTAAACAAGCCGAGTATAATCATTAAAGCCTTCACAAAGTATATTGTGACTAGAAATCGCTGTTTTAAGCCCTACCTTCACATTGGAAACGTGGGAAATCGAACTAAAATGAAGTTTTACCCATTTAGACATAAATAATCAAACTAAGAGTTTTGAAAGTAAACAAGCCGAGTATAATCATTAAAGCTTTCAAAAAGCTTATTTTGACTAGAAATAGTTGTTTTAAGCCTTAACTTCAAATTTAAAACGTGAGAAATCGAACTATAATGATGTTTTACCCAATTTGACATAAATAATCAAACTTAGTGTTTTGAAAGTAGACAAGCCGAGTATAATCATTAAATAGTCACAAAGCATATTGTGACTAGAAAAAGTTGTTTTAAGCCTTAACTGCACATTGAAAACGTGGGAAATTGAACTATAATGAAGTTTTACCCATTTTGACATAAATAATCAAACTAAGAGTTTTGAAAGTAAACAAGCCTAGTATAATCATTAAAGCTTTCACAAAGCTTATTGTGACTAGAAATCGTTGTTTTAAGCCTTAACTTTACATTGAAAACGTGAGAAATCGAACTATAATGATGTTTTACCCATTTTGACAAAAATAATCAAACTAAGAGTTTTGAAAGTAAACAAGCCTAGTATAATCATTAAAGCTTTCACAAAGCTTATTGTGACTAGAAATCGTTGTTTTAAGCCTTAACTTCACATTGAAAACGTGAGAAATCGAACTATAATGATGTTTTACCCATTTTGACAAAAATAATCAAACTAAGAGTTTTGAAAGTAAACAAGCCGAGTATAATCATTAAAGCTTTCACAAAGCTTATTGTGACTTGAAATAGTTGTTTTAAGCCATAACTTCACATTGAAAACGTGAGAAATCGAACTATAATGAAGTTTTACCCATTTTGACATAAATAATTAAACTAAGAGTATTGAAAGTAAACAAGCCGAGTATAATCATTAAAGCCTTCACAAAGCATATTGTGACTAGAAATAGTTGTTTTAAGCCTTAACTTCACATTGAAAATGTGGGAAATCTAACTATAATGAAGTTTTACCCATTTTGACATAAATAATCAAACTAAGAGTTTTGAAAGTGAACAAGCGGAGTATAATCATTAAGATGTCACAAAGCTTATTGTGACTAGAAATCGTTATTTTTAGCCTTAACTTCGTAGGGAAATTGGGACATTGGACGATAACGAAGTTTTAACGATTTTGTATAAAATCATAATTCTAATAGTTTTAAAATTTAACAAGACGAGCATAAACATATTTTATCAACAAACACTTATTTTTAATAGAAATCGTTGTTTTAAGCCTTAACTTCATATTAGAAACGTGGGAAATCGAACTATAATGAAGTTTTACCCATTTTGACATAAATAATCAAACTAAGAGTTTTTAATGTAAACAAGCCGAGTATAATCATTAAAGCTTTCACAAAGCTTATTGTGACTAGAAATAGTTGTTTTAAGCCTTAACTTCACATTGAAAACGTGAGAAATCGAACTATAATGATGTTTTACCCAATTTGACATAAATAATCAAACTAAGTGTTTTGAAAGTAAACAAGCCGAGTATAATCATTAAAGCCTTCACAAAGTATATTGTGACTAGAAATAGTTGTTTTAAGCCATAACTTCACATTAAAAACATGGGAAATCGAACTATAATGAAGTTTTACCCATTTTTACATAAATAATCAAACTAAGAGTTTTGAAAGTAAACAAGCGGAGTATAATCATTAAGATGTCACAAAGCTTATTGTGACTAGAAATCGTTGTTGTTAGTCTTAACTTCACATTGAAAACATGAGAAATCGAACTATAATGAAGTTTTACCCATTTTGACATAAATAATCAAACTAGGAGTTTTGAAAGTAAACAAGCCGAGTATAATCATTGAAAACTTCACAAAGCATATTGTGACTAGAAATAGTTGTTTTAAGCCTTAGCTTCACATTGAAAACGTGGGAAATCGAACTATAATGAAGTTTTACCCATTTTGACATAAATAATCAAACTAAGAGTTTTGAATGTAAACAAGCCGAGTATAATCATTAAAGCTTTCACAAAGCTTATTGTGACTAGAAATAGTTGTTTTAAGCCTTAACTTCACATTGAAAACGTGAGAAATCGAACTATAATGAAGTTTTACCATTTTTGACATAAATAATCAAACAAAGAGTTTTGAAAGTAAACAAGCCGAGTATAATCATTAAAGCCTTCACAAGGCTTATTGTGACTAGAAATAGTTGTTTTAAGCCTTAACTTCACATTGAAAACGTGAGAAATCGAACTATAATGAAGTTTTACCCATTTTGACATAAATAATCAAACTAAGAGTTTTGAAAGTAAACAAGCCGAGTATAATCATTAAAGCCTTCACAAAGCATATTGTGACTGGAAATCGCTGTTTTAAACCCTACCTTCACATTGGAAACGTGGGAAATCGAACTTAATTGAAGTTTTACTCATTTTGACATAAATAATCAAACTAAGAGTTTTGAAAGTAAACAAGCCGAGTATAAGCATTAAAGGTTTCACAAAGCTTATTGTTACTAGAAATAGTTGTTTTAAGCCTTTACTTCACATTGAAAACGTGAGAAATCGAACTATAATGAAGTTTTACCCATTTTGACATAAATAATCAAACTAAGAGTTTTGAAAGTAAACAAGCCGAGTATAATCATTAAGATGTCACAAAGCTTATTGTGACTAGAAATAGTTGTTTTAAGCCTTAACTTCACATTGAAAACGTGAGAAATCGAACTATAATGATGTTTTTCCCAATTTGACATAAATAATCAAACTAAGTGTTTTGAAAGTAAACAAGCCGAGTATAATCATTAAGATGTCACAAAGCTTATTGTGACTAAAAATCATTGTTTTTAGCCTTAACTTCACATTGAAAACGTGAGAAATAAAACTATAATGAAGTTTTACCCATTTTGAGATAAATAATAAAACTAAAAGTTTTGAAAGTAAACAAGCCGAGTATAATCATTAAAGCTTTCACAAAGCTTATTGTAACTAGAAGTAGTTGTTTTAAGCCCTAACTTCACGTTGAAAACATGAGAAATCGAACTATAATGAAGTTTTACCCCTTTTTGACATAAATAATCAAACTAAGAGTTTTGAAAGTAAACAAGCCGAGTATAATCATTAAAGCCTTCACAAAGCATATTGTGACTAGAAATCGCTGTTTTAAGCCCTACCTTCACATTGGAAACGTGGGAAATCGAACTAAAATGAAGTTTTACCCATTTAGACATAAATAATCAAACTAAGAGTTTTGAAAGTAAACAAGCCGAGTATAATCATTAAAGCCTTCACAAGGCTTATTGTGACTAGAAATAGTTGTTTTAAGCCTTAACTTCACATTGAAAACGTGAGAAATCGAACTATAATGAAGTTTTACCCATTTTGACATAAATAATCAAACTAAGAGTTTTGAAAGTAAACAAGCCGAGTATAATCATTAAAGCCTTCACAAAGCATATTGTGACTAGAAATCGTTGTTTTTAAACCCTACCTTCACATTGGAAACGTGGGAAATCGAACTTAATTGAAGTTTTACTCATTTTGACATAAATAATCAAACTAAGAGTTTTGAAAGTAAACAAGCCGAGTATAAGCATTAAAGGTTTCACAAAGCTTATTGTGACTAGAAATAGTTGTTTTAAGCCTTTACTTCACATTGAAAACGTGAGAAATCGAACTATAATGAAGTTTTACCCATTTTGACATAAATAATCAAACTAAGAGTTTTGAAAGTAAACAAGCCGAGTATAATCATTAAGATGTCACAAAGCTTATTGTGACTAGAAATAGTTGTTTTAAGCCTTAACTTCACATTGAAAACGTGAGAAATCGAACTATAATGATGTTTTTCCCAATTTGACATAAATAATCAAACTAAGTGTTTTGAAAGTAAACAAGCCGAGTATAATCATTAAGATGTCACAAAGCTTATTGTGACTAAAAATCATTGTTTTTAGCCTTAACTTCACATTGAAAACGTGAGAAATAAAACTATAATGAAGTTTTACCCATTTTGAGATAAATAATAAAACTAAAAGTTTTGAAAGTAAACAAGCCGAGTATAATCATTAAAGCTTTCACAAAGCTTATTGTAACTAGAAGTAGTTGTTTTAAGCCCTAACTTCACGTTGAAAACATGAGAAATCGAACTATAATGAAGTTTTACCCCTTTTTGACATAAATAATCAAACTAAGAGTTTTGAAAGTAAACAAGCCGAGTATAATCATTAAAGCCTTCACAAAGCATATTGTGACTAGAAATCGCTGTTTTAAGCCCTACCTTCACATTGGAAACGTGGGAAATCGAACTAAAATGAAGTTTTACCCATTTAGACATAAATAATCAAACTAAGAGTTTTGAAAGTAAACAAGCCGAGTATAATCGTTAAAGCTTTCACAAAGCTTATTGTGACTAGAAATAGTTGTTTTAAGCCTTAACTTCACATTGAAAACGTGAGAAATCGAACTATAATGAAGTTTTACCCATTTTGACATAAATAATCAAACTAAGAGTTTTGAAAGTAAACAAGCCGAGTATAATCATTAAAGCTTTCACAAAGCTTATTGTGACTAGAAATAGTTGTTTTAAGCCTTAACTTCACATTGAAAACGTGAGAAATCGAACTATAATGAAGTTTTACCCATTTTGACATAAATAATCAAACTAAGAGTTTTGAAAGTAAACAAGCCGAGTATAATCATTACAGCCTTCACAAAGCATATTGTAACTAGAAATAGTTTTTTTAAGCCTTAGCTTCACATTGAAAACGTGGTAAATCGAACTTTAAAGAAGTTTTACCCATTTTGACATGAATAATCAAACTAAGAGTTTTGAAAGTAAACAACCCGAGTATAATCATTAAAGCCTTCACAAGGCTTATTGTGACTAGAAATAGTTGTTTTAAGCCTTAACTTCACATTGAAAACGTGAGAAATCGAACTATAATGAAGTTTTACCCATTTTGACATAAATAATCAAACTAAGAGTTTTGAAAGTAAACAAGCCGAGTATAATCATTAAAGCCTTCACAAAGCATATTGTGACTAGAAATAGTTGTTTTAAGCCTTAAATGCACATTGAAAATGTGGGAAATCGAACTATAATGAAGTTTTACCCATTTTGACATAAATAATCAAACTAAGAGTTTTGAAAGTGAACAAGAGAAGTATAATCATTAAGATGTCACAAAGCTTATTGTGACTAAAAATCATTGTTTTTAGCCTTAACTTCACATTGAAAACGTGAGAAATCAAACTATAATGAAGTTTTACCCATTTTGAGATAAATAATAAAACTAAAAGTTTTGAAAGTAAACAAGCCGAGTATAATCATTAAAGCTTTCACAAAGCTTATTGTAACTAGAAGTAGTTGTTTTAAGCCCTAACTTCACGTTGAAAACATGAGAAATCGAACTATAATGAAGTTTTACCCCTTTTTGACATAAATAATCAAACTAAGAGTTTTGAAAGTAAACAAGCCGAGTATAATCATTAAAGCCTTCACAAAGCATATTGTGACTAGAAATCGCTGTTTTAAGCCCTACCTTCACATTGGAAACGTGGGAAATCGAACTAAAATGAAGCTTTACCCATTTAGACATAAATAATCAAACTAAGAGTTTTGAAAGTAAAGAAGCCGAGTATAATCGTTAAAGCTTTCACAAAGCTTATTGTGACTAGAAATAGTTGTTTTAAGCCTTAACTTCACATTGAAAACGTGAGAAATCGAACTATAATGGAGTTTTACCCATTTTGACATAAATAATCAAACTAAGAGTTTTGAAAGTAAACAAGCCGAGTATAATCATTAAAGCTTTCACAAAGCTTATTGTGACTAGAAATAGTTGTTTTAAGCCTTAACTTCACATTGAAACGTGAGAAATCGAACTATAATGAAGTTTTACCCATTTTGACATAAATAATCAAACTAAGAGTTTTGAAAGTAAACAAGCCGAGTATAATCATTACAGCCTTCACAAAGCATATTGTAACTAGAAATAGTTTTTTTAAGCCTTAGCTTCACATTGAAAACGTGGTAAATCGAACTTTAAAGAAGTTTTACCCATTTTGACATGAATAATCAAACTAAGAGTTTTGAAAGTAAACAACCCGAGTAAAATCATTAAGATGTCACAAAGCTTATTGTGACTAGAAATCGTTGTTTTCAGCCTTAACTTCACGTAGGCAACGTGGGACATAGGACGATAATGAAGTTTTAACGATTTTGTATAAAATCATAGTTCTAATAGTTTTATAATTTAACAAGACGAGCATAAACATATTTTATCTACAAACGCTTATTTTTAATAGAAATCGTTGTTTTAAGACTTAACTTCATATTGGAAATGTGGGAAATCGAACTATAATGAAGTTTTACCCATTTTGACATAAATAATAAAACTAAGTGTTTTGAAAGTAAACAAGCCGAGTATAATCATTAAAGCTTTCACAAAGCTTATTGTGACTAGAAATAGTTGTTTTAAGCCTTAACTTCACATTGAAAACGTGAGAAATCGAACTATAATGAAGTTTTACCCTTTTTGACATAAATAATCAAACTAAGAGTTTTGAAAGTAAACAAGCCGAGTATAATCATTAAAGCCTTCACAAAGCATATGGTGACTAGAAATAGTTGTTTTAAGCCCTACCTTCACATTGGAAACGTGGGAAATCGAACTAAGTTGAAGTTTTACCCATTTTGACATAAATAATCAAACTAAGAGTTTTGAAAGTAAACAAGCCGAGTATAAGCATTAAAGGTTTCACAAAGCTTATTGTGACTAGAAATAGTTGTTTTAAGCCTTAACTTCACATTGAAAACGTGAGAAATCGAACTATAATGAAGTTTTACCCATTTTGACATAAATAATCAAACTAAGAGTTTTGAAAGTAAACAAGCCGAGTATAATCATTAAAGCATTCATAAAGCATATTGTGACTCGAAATAGTTGTTTTAAGCCTTAACTGCACATTGAAAACGGGAAATCGAACTATAATGAAGTTTTACCCATTTTGACATAAATAATCAAACTAAGAGTTTTGAAAGTAAACAAGCCTAGTATAATCATTAAAGCTTTCACAAAGCTTATTGTGACTAGAAATCGTTGTTTTAAGCCTTAACTTTACATTGAAAACGTGAGAAATCGAACTATAATGATGTTTTACCCATTTTGACAAAAATAATCAAACTAAGAGTTTTGAAAGTAAACAAGCCTAGTATAATCATTAAAGCTTTCACAAAGCTTATTGTGACTAGAAATCGTTGTTTTAAGCCTTAACTTCACATTGAAAACGTGAGAAATCGAACTATAATGATGTTTTACCCATTTTGACAAAAATAATCAAACTAAGAGTTTTGAAAGTAAACAAGCCGAGTATAATCATTAAAGCTTTCACAAAGCTTATTGTGACTAGAAATAGTTGTTTTAAGCCTTAACTTCACATTGAAAACGTGAGAAATCGAACTATAATGAAGTTTTACCCATTTTGACATAAATAATCAAACTAAGAGTTTTGAAAGTAAACAAGCCGAGAGTATAATCATTAAAGCCTTCACAAAGCATATTGTGACTAGAAATCGTTGTTTTAAACTTAACTTCACATTGGAAATGTGGGAAATCGAACTATAATGAAGTTTTACCCATTTTGACATAAATAATAAAACTAAAAGTTTTGAAAGTAAACAAGCCGAGTATAATCATTAAAGCTTTCACAAAGCTTATTGTGACTAGAAATAGTTGTTTTAAGCCCTAACTTCACATTGAAAACATGAGAAATCGAACTATAATGAAGTTTTACCCATTTTGACATAAATAATCAAACTAAGAGTTTTGAAAGTAAACAAGCCGAGTATAATCATTAAAGCCTTCACAAAGCATATTGTGACTAGAAATCGCTGTTTTAAGCCCTACCTTCACATTGGAAACGTGGGAAATCGAACTAAAATGAAGTTTTACCCATTTTGACATAAATAATCAAACTAAGAGTTTTGAAAGTAAACAAGCCGAGTATAATCATTAAAGCTTTCACAAAGCTTATTGTGACTAGAAATAGTTGTTTTAAGCCTTAACTTCACATTGAAAACGTGAGAAATCGAACTATAATGAAGTTTTACCCATTTTGACATAAATAATCAAACTAAGAGTTTTGAAAGTAAACAAGCCGAGTATAATCATTAAAGCATTCACAAAGCATATTGTGACTAGAAATAGTTGTTTTAAGCCTTAACTGCACATTGAAAACGTGGGAAATCGAACTATAATGAAGTTTTACCCATTTTGACATAAATAATCAAACTAAGAGTTTTGAAAGTAAACAAGCCTAGTATAATCATTAAAGCTTTCACAAAGCTTATTGTGACTAGAAATCGTTGTTTTAAGCCTTAACTTTACATTGAAAACGTGAGAAATCGAACTATAATGATGTTTTACCCATTTTGACAAAAATAATCAAACTAAGAGTTTTGAAAGTAAACAAGCCTAGTATAATCATTAAAGCTTTCACAAAGCTTATTGTGACTAGAAATCGTTGTTTTAAGCCTTAACTTCACATTGAAAACGTGAGAAATCGAACTATAATGATGTTTTACCCATTTTGACAAAAATAATCAAACTAAGAGTTTTGAAAGTAAACAAGCCGAGTATAATCATTAAAGCTTTCACAAAGCTTATTGTGACTTGAAATAGTTGTTTTAAGCCTTAACTTCACATTGAAAACGTGAGAAATCGAACTATAATGAAGTTTTACCCATTTTGACATAAATAATCAAACTAAGAGTTTTGAAAGTAAACAAGCCGAGTATAATCATTAAAGCCTTCACAAAGCATATTGTGACTAGAAATAGTTGTTTTAAGCCTTAACTGCACATTGAAAATGTGGGAAATCGAACTATAATGAAGTTTTACCCATTTTGACATAAATAATCAAACTAAGAGTTTTGAAAGTAAACAAGCGAAGTATAATCATTAAGATGTCACAAAGCTTATTGTGACTAAAAATCATTGTTTTTAGCCTTAACTTCACATTGAAAACGTGAGAAATCAAACTATAATGAAGTTTTACCCATTTTGAGATAAATAATAAAACTAAAAGTTTTGAAAGTAAACAAGCCGAGTATAATCATTAAAGCTTTCACAAAGCTTATTGTAATTAGAAGTAGTTGTTTTAAGCCCTAACTTCACGTTGAAAACATGAGAAATCGAACTATAATGAAGTTTTACCCTTTTTGACATAAATAATCAAACTAAGAGTTTTGAAAGTAAACAAGCCGAGTATAATCATTAAAGCCTTCACAAAGCATATTGTGACTAGAAATCGCTGTTTTAAGCCCTACCTTCACATTGGAAACGTGGGAAATCGAACTAAAATGAAGTTTTACCCATTTAGACATAAATAATCAAACTAAGAGTTTTGAAAGTAAACAAGCCGAGTATAATCGTTAAAGCTTTCACAAAGCTTATTGTGACTAGAAATAGTTGTTTTAAGCCTTAACTTCACATTGAAAACGTGAGAAATCGAACTATAATGAAGTTTTACCCATTTTGACATAAATAATCAAACTAAGAGTTTTGAAAGTAAACAAGCCGAGTATAATCATTAAAGCCTTCACAAAGCATATTGTGACTAGAAATAGTTGTTTTAAGCCTTAACTTCACATTGAAAATGTGGGAAATCGAACTATAATAAAGTTTTACCCATTTTGACATAAATAATCAAACTAAGAGTTTTGAAAGTAAACAAGCGGAGTATAATCATTAAGATGTCACAAAGCTTATTGTGACTAGAAATAGTTGTTTTAAGCCTTAACTTCACATTGAAAACGTGAGAAATCGAACTATAATGATGTTTTTCCCAATTTGACATAAATAATCAAACTAAGTGTTTTGAAAGTAAACAAGCCGAGTATAATCATTAAAGCCTTCACAAAGCATATTGTGACTAGAAATAGTTGTTTTAAGCCTAAACTGCACATTGAAAACGTGGGAAATCGAACTATAATGAAGTTTTACCCATTTTGACATAAATAATCAAACTAAGAGTTTTGAAAGTAAACAAGTCTAGTATAATAATTAAAGCTTTCACAAAGCTTATTGTGACTAGAAATCGTTGTTTTAAGCCTTAACTTCACATTGAAAACGTGAGAAATCGAACTATAATGAAGTTTTACCCATTTTGACATAAATAATCAAACTAAGAGTTTTGAAAGTAAACAAGCCGAGTATAATCATTAAAGCCTTCACAAAGCATATTGTGACTGGAAATCGCTGTTTTAAACCCTACCTTCACATTGGAAACGTGGGAAATCGAACTTAATTGAAGTTTTACCCATTTTGACATAAATAATCAAACTAAAAGTTTTGAAAGTAAACAAGCCGAGTATAATCATTAAAGCTTTCACAAAGCTTATTGTGACTAGAAATAGTTGTTTTAAGCCCTAACTTCACATTGAAAACATGAGAAATCGAACTATAATGAAGTTTTAACCCTTTTTGACATAAATAATCAAACTAAGAGTTTTGAAAGTAAACAAGCCGAGTATAATCATTAAAGCCTTCACAAAGTATATTGTGACTAGAAATAGTTGTTTTAAGCCCTACCTTCACATTGAAAACGTGGGAAATCGAACTAAAATGAAGTTTTACCCATTTAGACATAAATAATCAAACTAAGAGTTTTGAAAGTAAACAAGCCGAGTATAATCATTAAAGCTTTCAAAAAGCTTATTTTGACTAGAAATAGTTGTTTTAAGCCTTAACTTCAAATTTAAAACGTGAGAAATCGAACTATTATGATGTTTTACCCAATTTGACATAAATAATCAAACTTAGTGTTTTGAAAGTAGACAAGCCGAGTATAATCATTAAAGCCGTCACAAAGCATATTGTGACTAGAAAAAGTTGTTTTAAGCCTTAACTGCACATTGAAAACGTGGGAAATTGAACTATAATGAAGTTTTACCCATTTTGACATAAATAATCAAACTAAGAGTTTTGAAAGTAAACAAGCCTAGTATAATCATTAAAGCTTTCACAAAGCTTATTGTGACTAGAAATCGTTGTTTTAAGCCTTAACTTTACATTGAAAACGTGAGAAATCGAACTATAATGATGTTTTACCCATTTTGACAAAAATAATCAAACTAAGAGTTTTGAAAGTAAACAAGCCTAGTATAATCATTAAAGCTTTCACAAAGCTTATTGTGACTAGAAATCGTTGTTTTAAGCCTTAACTTCACATTGAAAACGTGAGAAATCGAACTATAATGATGTTTTACCCATTTTGACAAAAATAATCAAACTAAGAGTTTTGAAAGTAAACAAGCCGAGTATAATCATTAAAGCTTTCACAAAGCTTATTGTGACTAGAAATAGGTTTTTTAAGCCTTAACTTCACATTGAAAACGTGAGAAATCGAACTATAATGATGTTTTACCCAATTTGACATAAATAATCAAACTAAGTGTTTTGAAAGTAAACAAGCCGAGTATAATCATTAAAGCCTTCACAAAGTATATTGTGACTAGAAATAGTTGTTTTAAGCCATAACTTCACATTAAAAACATGGGAAATCGAACTATAATGAAGTTTTACCCATTTTTACATAAATAATCAAACTAAGAGTTTTGAAAGTAAACAAGCGGAGTATAATCATTAAGATGTCACAAAGCTTATTGTGACTAGAAATCGTTGTTGTTAGTCTTAACTTCACATTGAAAACATGAGAAATCGAACTATAATGAAGTTTTACCCATTTTGACATAAATAATCAAACTAGGAGTTTTGAAAGTAAACAAGCCGAGTATAATCATTGAAAACTTCACAAAGCATATTGTGACTAGAAATAGTTGTTTTAAGCCTTAGCTTCACATTGAAAACGTGGGAAATCGAACTATAATGAAGTTTTACCCATTTTGACATAAATAATCAAACAAAGAGTTTTGAATGTAAACAAGCCGAGTATAATCATTAAAGCTTTCAAAAGCTTATTGTGACTAGAAATAGTTGTTTTAAGCCTTAACTTCACATTGAAAACGTGAGAAATCGAACTATAATGAAGTTTTACCATTTTTGACATAAATAATCAAACAAAGAGTTTTGAAAGTAAACAAGCCGAGTATAATCATTAAAGCCTTCACAAGGCTTATTGTGACTAGAAATAGTTGTTTTAAGCCTTAACTTCACATTGAAAACGTGAGAAATCGAACTATAATGAAGTTTTACCCATTTTGACATAAATAATCAAACTAAGAGTTTTGAAAGTAAACAAGCCGAGTATAATCATTAAAGCCTTCACAAAGCATATTGTGACTAGAAATCGCTGTTTTAAACCCTACCTTCACATTGGAAACGTGGGAAATCGAACTTAATTGAAGTTTTACTCATTTTGACATAAATAATCAAACTAAGAGTTTTGAAAGTAAACAAGCCGAGTATAAGCATTAAAGGTTTCACAAAGCTTATTGTGACTAGAAATAGTTGTTTTAAGCCTTTACTTCACATTGAAAACGTGAGAAATCGAACTATAATGAAGTTTTACCCATTTTGACATAAATAATCAAACTAAGAGTTTTGAAAGTAAACAAGCCGAGTATAATCATTAAGATGTCACAAAGCTTATTGTGACTAGAAATAGTTGTTTTAAGCCTTAACTTCACATTGAAAACGTGAGAAATCGAACTATAATGATGTTTTTCCCAATTTGACATAAATAATCAAACTAAGTGTTTTGAAAGTAAACAAGCCGAGTATAATCATTAAGATGTCACAAAGCTTATTGTGACTAAAAATCATTGTTTTTAGCCTTAACTTCACATTGAAAACGTGAGAAATAAAACTATAATGAAGTTTTACCCATTTTGAGATAAATAATAAAACTAAAAGTTTTGAAAGTAAACAAGCCGAGTATAATCATTAAAGCTTTCACAAAGCTTATTGTAACTAGAAGTAGTTGTTTTAAGCCCTAACTTCACGTTGAAAACGAGAAATCGAACTATAATGAAGTTTTACCCTTTTTGACATAAATAATCAAACTAAGAGTTTTGAAAGTAAACAAGCCGAGTATAATCATTAAAGCCTTCACAAAGCATATTGTGACTAGAAATCGCTGTTTTAAGCCCTACCTTCACATTGGAAACGTGGGAAATCGAACTAAAATGAAGTTTTACCCATTTAGACATAAATAATCAAACTAAGAGTTTTGAAAGTAAACAAGCCGAGTATAATCGTTAAAGCTTTCACAAAGCTTATTGTGACTAGAAATAGTTGTTTTAAGCCTTAACTTCACATTGAAAACGTGAGAAATCGAACTATAATGAAGTTTTACCCATTTTGACATAAATAATCAAACTAAGAGTTTTGAAAGTAAACAAGCCGAGTATAATCATTAAAGCTTTCACAAAGCTTATTGTGACTAGAAATAGTTGTTTTAAGCCTTAACTTCACATTGAAAACGTGAGAAATCGAACTATAATGAAGTTTTACCCATTTTGACATAAATAATCAAACTAAGAGTTTTGAAAGTAAACAAGCCGAGTATAATCATTACAGCCTTCACAAAGCATATTGTAACTAGAAATAGTTTTTTTAAGCCTTAGCTTCACATTGAAAACGTGGTAAATCGAACTTTAAAGAAGTTTTACCCATTTTGACATGAATAATCAAACTAAGAGTTTTGAAAGTAAACAACCCGAGTAAAATCATTAAGATGTCACAAAGCTTATTGTGACTAGAAATCGTTGTTTTCTGCCTTCACTTCACGTAGGCAACGTGGGACATAGGACGATAATGAAGTTTTAACGATTTGGTATAAAATCATAGTTCTAATAGTTTTATAATTTAACAAGACGAGCATAAACATATTTTATCTACAAACGCTTATTTTTAATAGAAATCGTTGTTTTAAGACTTAACTTCATATTGGAAATGTAGGAAATCGAACTATAATGAAGTTTTACCCATTTTGACATAAATAATAAAACTAAGTGTTTTGAAAGTAAACAAGCCGAGTATAATCATTAAAGCTTTCACAAAGCTTATTGTGACTAGAAATAGTTGTTTTAAGCCCTCACTTCACATTGAAAACGTGAGAAATCGAACTATAATGAAGTTTTACCCCTTTTTGACATAAATAATCAAACTAAGAGTTTTGAAAGTAAACAAGCCGAGTATAATCATTAAAGCCTTCACAAAGCATATGGTGACTAGAAATCGCTGTTTTAAGCCCTACCTTCACATTGGAAACGTGGGAAATCGAACTAAGTTGAAGTTTTACCCATTTTGACATAAATAATCAAACTAAGAGTTTTGAAAGTAAACAAGCCGAGTATAATCATTAAAGGTTTCACAAAGCTTATTGTTACTAGAAATAGTTGTTTTAAGCCTTAACTTCACATTGAAAACGTGAGAAATCGAACTATAATGAAGTTTTACCCATTTTGACATAAATAATCAAACTAAGAGTTTTGAAAGTAAACAAGCCGAGTATAATCATTAAAGCCTTCACAAAGCATATTGTGACTAGAAATAGTTGTTTTAAGCCTTAACTTCACATTGAAAATGTTGGAAATCGAACTATAATGAAGTTTTACCCATTTTGACATAAATAATCAAACTAAGAGTTTTGAAAGTAAACAAGCGGAGTATAATCATTAAAGCCTTCACAAAGCATATTGTGACTAGCAATAGTTGTTTTAAGCTTTAGCTTCACATTGAAAACGTGGGAAATCGGACTTTAATGAAGTTTTACCCATTTTGACATAAATAATCAAACTAAGAGTTTTAAAAGTAAAAAAGCCGAGTATAATCATTAAAGCTTTCACAAAGCTTATTGTGACTAGAAATCGTTGTTTTAAGCCTTAACTTCTCGTAGGGAACGTGGGACATTGGATGATAACGAAGTTTTAACGATTTTGTTTAAAATCATAATGCTAATAGTTTTAAAATTTGACAAGACGAGCATAAACGTATTTTATCTACAAACGCTTATTTTTAATAGAAATCGTTGTTTTAAGCCTTAACTTCATATTGGAAACGTGGGAAATCGAACTATAATGAAGTTTTACCCATTTTGACATAAATAATCAAACTAAGAGTTTTGAAAGTAAACAAGCCGAGTATAATCATTAAAGGTTTCACAAAGCTTATTGTGACTAGAAATAGTTGTTTTAAGCCTTAACTTCACATTGAAAACGTGAGAAATCGAACTATAATGATGTTTTACCCTTTTTGACATAAATAATCAAACTAAGAGTTTTGAAAGTAAACAAGCCGAGTATAATCATTAAAGCCTTAACAAAGCATATTGTGACTAGAAATTGTTGTTTTAAGCCCTACCTTCACATTGAAAACGTGGGAAATCGAACTATAATGAAGTTTTTCCTATTTTGACATAAATAATGAAACTAAGAGTTTTGAAAGTAAACAAGCCGAGTATAATCATTAAAGCTTTCACAAAGCTTATTGTGACTTGAAATAGTTGTTTTAAGCCTTAACTTCACATTGAAAACGTGAGAAATCGAACTATAATGAAGTTTTACCCATTTTGACATAAATAATTAAACTAAGAGTATTGAAAGTAAACAAGCCAAGTATAATCATTAAAGCCTTCACAAAGCATATTGTGACTAGAAATAGTTGTTTTAAGCCTTAACTTCACATTGAAAATGTGGGAAATCGAACTATAATGAAGTTTTACCCATTTTGACATAAATAATCAAACTAAGAGTTTTGAAAGTAAGCAAGCGGAGTATAATCATTAAGATGTCACAAAGCTTATTGTGACTAGAAATCGTTGTTTTCAGCCTTAACTTCACATTGAAAACATGGGAAATCGAACTATAATGAAGTTTTACCCATTTTGACATAAATAATCAAACTAAGAGTTTTGAAATTAAACAAGCGGAGTATAATCATTAAGATGTCACAAAGCTTATTGTGACTAGAAATCGTTATTTTTAGCCTTAACTTCTCGTAGGGAAATTGGGACATTGGACGATAACGAAGTTTTAACGATTTTGTATAAAATCATAATTCTAATAGTTTTAAAATTTAACAAGACGAGCATAAACATATTTTATCAACAAACGCTTATTTTTAATAGAAATCGTTGTTTTAAGCCTTAACTTCATATTAGAAACGTGGGAAATCGAACTATAATGAAGTTTTACCCATTTTGACATAAATAATCAAACTAAGAGTTTTGAATGTAAACAAGCCGAGTATAATCATTAAAGCTTTCACAAAGCTTATTGTGACTAGAAATAGTTGTTTTAAGCCTTAACTTCACATTGAAAACGTGAGAAATCGAACTATAATGAAGTTTTACCATTTTTGACATAAATAATCAAACAAAGAGTTTTGAAAGTAAACAAGCCGAGTATAATCATTAAAGCCTTCACAAGGCTTATTGTGACTAGAAATAGTTGTTTTAAGCCTTAACTTCACATTGAAAACGTGAGAAATCGAACTATAATGAAGTTTTACCCATTTTGACATAAATAATCAAACTAAGAGTTTTGAAAGTAAACAAGCCGAGTATAATCATTAAAGCCTTCACAAAGCATATTGTGACTGGAAATCGCTGTTTTAAACCCTACCTTCACATTGGAAACGTGGGAAATCGAACTTAATTGAAGTTTTACCCATTTTGACATAAATAATCAAACTAAGAGTTTTGAAAGTAAACAAGCCGAGTATAAGCATTAAAGGTTTCACAAAGCTTATTGTGACTAGAAATAGTTGTTTTAAGCCTTTACTTCACATTGAAAACGTGAGAAATCGAACTATAATGAAGTTTTACCCATTTTGACATAAATAATCAAACTAAGAGTTTTGAAAGTAAACAAGCCGAGTATAATCATTAAAGCCTTCACAAAGCATATTGTGACTAGAAATAGTTGTTTTAAGCCTTAACTGCACATTGAAAATGTGGGAAATCGAACTATAATGAAGTTTTACACATTTTGGCATAAATAATCAAACTAAGAGTTTTGAAAGTGAACAAGAGAAGTATAATCATTAAGATGTCACAAAGCTTATTGTGACTAAAAATCATTGTTTTTAGCCTTAACTTCACATTGAAAACGTGAGAAATCAAACTATAATAAAGTTTTACCCATTTTGAGATAAATAATAAAACTAAAAGTTTTGAAAGTAAACAAGCCGAGTATAATCATTAAAGCCTTCACAAGGCTTATTGTGACTAGAAATAGTTGTTTTAAGCCTTAACTTCACATTGAAAACGTGAGAAATCGAACTATAATGAAGTTTTACCCATATTGACATAAATAATCAAACTAAGAGTTTTGAAAGTAAACAAGCCGAGTATAAGCATTAAAGGTTTCACAAAGCTTATTGTGACTAGAAATAGTTGTTTTAAGCCTTTACTTCACATTGAAAACGTGAGAAATCGAACTATAATGAAGTTTTACCCCTTTTTGACATAAATAATCAAACTAAGAGTTTTGAAAGTAAACAAGCCGAGTATAATCATTAAAGCCTTCACAAAGCATATTGTGACTAGAAATCGCTGTTTTAAGCCCTACCTTCACATTGGAAACGTGGGAAATCGAACTAAAATGAAGTTTTACCCATTTAGACATAAATAATCAAACTAAGAGTTTTGAAAGTAAACAAGCCGAGTATAATCATTAAAGGTTTCACAAAGCTTATTGTGACTAGAAATAGTTGTTTTAAGCCTTAACTTCACATTGAAAACGTGAGAAATCGAACTATAATGATGTTTTACCCCTTTTTGACATAAATAATCAAACTAAGAGTTTTGAAAGTAAACAAGCCGAGTATAATCATTAAAGCCTTAACAAAGCATATTGTGACTAGAAATTGTTGTTTTAAGCCCTACCTTCACATTGAAAACGTGGGAAATCGAACTATAATGAAGTTTTTCCCATTTTGACATAAATAATGAAACTAAGAGTTTTGAAAGTAAACAAGCCGAGTATAATCATTAAAGCTTTCACAAAGCTTATTGTGACTGAAATAGTTGTTTTAAGCCTTAACTTCACATTGAAAACGTGAGAAATCGAACTATAATGAAGTTTTACCCATTTTGACATAAATAATTAAACTAAGTGTATTGAAAGTAAACAAGCCAAGTATAATCATTAAAGCCTTCACAAAGCATATTGTGACTAGAAATAGTTGTTTTAAGCCTTAACTTCACATTGAAAATGTGGGAAATCGAACTATAATGAAGTTTTACCCATTTTGGCATAAATAATCAAACTAAGAGTTTTGAAAGTGAACAAGAGTAGTATAATCATTAAGATGTCACAAAGCTTATTGTGACTAAAAATCATTGTTTTTAGCCTTAACTTCACATTGAAAACGTGAGAAATCAAACTATAATGAAGTTTTACCCATTTTGAGATAAATAATAAAACTAAAAGTTTTGAAAGTAAACAAGCCGAGTATAATCATTAAAGCCTTCACAAGGCTTATTGTGACTAGAAATAGTTGTTTTAAGCCTTAACTTCACATTGAAAACGTGAGAAATCGAACTATAATGAAGTTTTACCCATATTGACATAAATAATCAAACTAAGAGTTTTGAAAGTAAACAAGCCGAGTATAAGCATTAAAGGTTTCACAAAGCTTATTGTGACTAGAAATAGTTGTTTTAAGCCTTTACTTCACATTGAAAACGTGAGAAATCGAACTATAATGAAGTTTTACCCATTTTGACATAAATAATCAAACTAAGAGTTTTGAAAGTAAACAAGCCGAGTATAATCATTAAAGCCTTCACAAAGCATATTGTGACTAGAAATCGCTGTTTTAAGCCCTACCTTCACATTGGAAACGTGGGAAATCGAACTAAAATGAAGTTTTACCCATTTAGACATAAATAATCAAACTAAGAGTTTTGAAAGTAAACAAGCCGAGTATAATCATTAAAGCTTTCAAAAGCTTATTGTGACTAGAAATAGTTGTTTTAAGCCTTAACTTCAAATTGAAAACGTGAGAAATCGAACTATAATGATGTTTTACCCAATTTGACATAAATAATCAAACTTAGTGTTTTGAAAGTAGACAAGCCGAGTATAATCATTAAAGCCGTCACAAAGCATATTGTGACTAGAAATAGTTTTTTTAAGCCTTAACTGCACATTGAAAACGTGGGAAATCGAACTATAATGAAGTTTTACCCATTTTGACATAAATAATCAAACTAAGAGTTTTGAAAGTAAACAAGCCTAGTATAATCATTAAAGCTTTCACAAAGCTTATTGTGACTAGAAATCGTTGTTTTAAGCCTTAACTTTACATTGAAAACGTGAGAAATCGAACTATAATGATGTTTTACCCATTTTGACAAAAATAATCAAACTAAGAGTTTTGAAAGTAAACAAGCCTAGTATAATCATTAAAGCTTTCACAAAGCTTATTGTGACTAGAAATCGTTGTTTTAAGCCTTAACTTCACATTGAAAACGTGAGAAATCGAACTATAATGATGTTTTACCCATTTTGACAAAAATAATCAAACTAAGAGTTTTGAAAGTAAACAAGCCGAGTATAATCATTAAAGCCTTCACAAAGCATATTGTGACTAGAAATAGTTGTTTTAAGCCTTAACTGCACATTGAAAACGTGGGAAATCGAACAATAATGAAGTTTTACCCATTTCTACATAAATAATAAAACTAAGAGTTTTGAAAGTAAACAAGCCGAGTATAATCATTAAAGCTTTCACAAAGCTTATTGTGACTAAAAATAGTTGTTTTAAGCCTTAACTTCACATTGAAAATGTGAGAAATCGAACTCTAATGATGTCTTACCCACTTTGACAAAAATAATCAAACTAAGAGTTTTGAAAGTAAACAAGCCGAGTATAATCATTAAAGCCTTCACAAAGCATATTGTGACTAGAAATAGTTGTTTTAAGCATTAACTTCACATTGAAAACGTGGGAAATCGAACTATAATGAAGTTTTACCCATTTTGACATAAATAATAAAACTAAGAGTTTTGAAAGTGAACAAGCGAAGTATAATCATTAAGATGTCACAAAGCTTATTGTGACTAAAAATCATTGTTTTTAGCCTTAACTTCACATTGAAAACGTGAGAAATCAAACTATAATGAAGTTTTACCCATTTTGACATAACTAATCAAACTAAGAGTTTTGAAAGTAAACAAGCCGAGTATAATCATTAAAGCCTTCACAAAGCATATTGTGACTAGAAATAGTTGTTTTAAGCCTAAACCGCACATTGAAAACGTGGGAAATCGAACTATAATGAAGTTTTACCCATTTTGACATAAATAATCAAACTAAGAGTTTTGAAAGTAAACAAGCGGAGTATAATCATTAAGATGTCACAAAGCTTATTGTGACTAGAAATAGTTGTTTTAAGCCTTAACTTCACATTGAAAACGTGAGAAATCGAACTATAATGATGTTTTTCCCAATTTGACATAAATAATCAAACTAAGTGTTTTGAAAGTAAACAAGCCAGTATAATCATTAAAGCCTTCACAAAGCATATTGTGACTAGAAATAGTTGTTTTAAGCCTAAACCGCACATTGAAAACGTGGGAAATCGAACTATAATGAAGTTTTACCCATTTTGACATAAATAATCAAACTAAGAGTTTTGAAAGTAAACAAGCCTAGTATAATCATTAAAGCTTTCACAAAGCTTATTGTGACTAGAAATCGTTGTTTTAGGCCTTAACTTCACATTGAAAACGTGAGAAATCGAACTATAATGATGTTTTACCCATTTTGACAAAAATAATCAAACTAAGAGTTTTGAAAGTAAACAAGCCGAGTATAATCATTAAAGCCTTCACAAAGCATATTGTGACTAGAAATAGTTGTTTTAAGCCTTAACTGCACATTGAAAACGTGGGAAATCGAACTATAATGAAGTTTTACCCATTTTGACATAAATAATAAAACTAAGAGTTTTGAAAGTAAACAAGCCGAGTATAATCATTAAAGCTTTCACAAAGCTTATTGTGACTAGAAATAGTTGTTTTAAGCCTTAACTTCACATTGAAAATGTGAGAAATCGAACTATAATGATGTCTTACCCATTTTGAGAAAAATAATCAAACTAAGAGTTTTGAAAGTAAACAAGCCGAGTATAATCATTAAAGCCTTCAAAAAGCATATTGTGACTAGAAATAGTTGTTTTAAGCCTTAACTTCACATTGAAAACGTGGGAAATCGAACTATAATGAAGTTTTACCCATTTTGACATAAATAATCAAACTAAGAGTTTTGAAAGTAAACAAGCGAAGTATAATCATTAAGATGTCACAAAGCTTATTGTGACTAAAAATCATTGTTTTTAGCCTTAACTTCACATTGAAAACGTGAGAAATCGAACTATAATGAAGTTTTACCTATTTAGAGATAAATAATAAGACTAAAAGTTTTGAAAGTAAACAAGCCGAGTATAATCATTAAAGCTTTCACAAAGCTTATTGTGACTAGAAATAGTTGTTTTAAGCCCTAACTTCACATTGAAAACATGAGAAATCGAACTATAATGAAGTTTTAACCCTTTTTGACATAAATAATCAAACTAAGAGTTTTGAAAGTAAACAAGCCGAGTATAATCATTAAAGCCATCACAAAGCATATTGTGACTAGAAATCGCTGTTTTAAGCCCTACCTTCACATTGGAAACGTGGGAAATCGAACTAAAATGAAGTTTTACCCATTTTGACATAAATAATCAAACTAAGAGTTTTGAAAGTAAACAACCCGAGTATAATCATTAAAGCCTTCACAAAGCATATTGTGACTAGAAATAGTTGTTTTAAGCCTTAACTGCACATTGAAAACGTGGGAAATCGAACTATAATGAAGTTTTACCCATTTTGACATAAATAATCAAACTAAGAGTTTTGAAAGTAAACAAGCGGAGTATAATCATTAAGATGTCACAAAGCTTATTGTGACTAGAAATCGTTCTTTTTAGCCTTAACTTCTCGTAGGGAAAGTGGGACATTGGACGATAACGAAGTTTTAACAATTTTGTATAAAATCATAATTCTAATAGTTTTAAAATTTTACAAGACGAGCATAAACATATTTTATCAACAAACGCTTATTTTTAATAGAAATCGTTGTTTTAAGCCTTAACTTCATATTGGAAACGTGGGAAATCGAACTATAATGAAGTTTTACCCATTTTGACATAAATAATCAAACTAAGAGTTTTTAAAGTAAACAAGCCGAGTATAATCATTAAAGCTTTCACAAAGCTTATTGTGACTAGAAATAGTTGTTTTAAGCCTTAACTTCACATTGAAAACGTGAGAAATCGAACTATAATGATGTTTTACCCAATTTGACATAAATAATCAAACTAAGTGTTTTGAAAGTAAACAAGCCGAGTATAATCATTAAAGCTTTCACAAAGCTTATTGTGACTAGAAATAGTTGTTTTAAGCCTTAACTTCACATTGAAAACGTGAGAAATCGAACTATAATGATGTTTTACCCAATTTGACATAAATAATCAAACTAAGTGTTTTGAAAGTAAACAAGCCGAGTATAATCATTAAAGCCTTCACAAAGTATATTGTGACTAGAAATAGTTGTTTTAAGCCTTAACTTCACATTGAAAACATGGGAAATCGAACTATAATGAAGTTTTACCCATTTTGACATAAATAATAAAACTAAAAGTTTTGAAAGTAAACAAGCCGAGTATAATCATTAAAGCTTTCACAAAGCTTATTGTGACTAGAAATAGTTGTTTTAAGCCCTAACTTCACATTGAAAACATGAGAAATCGATCTATAATTAAGTTTTACCCCTTTTGACATAAATAATCAAACCAAGAGTTTTAAAAGTAAACAAGCCGAGTATAATCATTAAATCCTTCACAAAGCATATTGTGACTAGAAATCGCTGTTTTAAGCCCTACCTTCACATTGGAAACGTGGGAAATCGAATTATAATAAATTTTTACCCATTTTGACATAAATAATCAAACTAAGAGTTTTTAAAGTAAACAAGCCGAGTGTAATCATTAAAGCTTTCACAAAGCTTATTGTGACTAGAAATAGTTGTTTTAAGCCTTAACTTCACATTGAAAACGTGAGAAATCGAACTATAATGATGTTTTACCCAAATTGACATAAATAATCAAACTAAGTTTTTTGAAAGTAAACAAGCCGAGTATAATTATTAAAGCCTTCACAAAGCATATTGTGACTAGAAATAGTTGTTTTAAGCCTTAACTGCACATTGAAAACGTGGGAAATCGAACTATAATGAAGTTTTACCCATTTTGACATAAATAATCAAACTAAGAGTTTTGAAAGTAAACAAGCCTAGCATAATCATTAAAGATTTCACAAAGCTTATTGTGACTAGAAATCGTTGTTTTAAGCCTTTACTTCTCGTAGGGAACGTGGGACATTGGACGATAACGAAGTTTTAACGATTTTGTATAAAATCATAATTCTAATAGTTTTAAAATTTGACAAGACGAGAATAAACGTATTTTATCTACAAACGCTTATTTTTAATAGAAATCGTTGTTTTAAGCCTTAACTTCATAATGGAAACGTGGGAAATCGAACTATAATGAAGTTTTACCCATTTTGACATAAATAATCAAACTAAGAGTTTTGAAAGTAAACAAGCCGAGTATAATCATTAAAGGTTTCAGAAAGCTTATTGTGACTAGAAATAGTTGTTTTAAGCTTTAACTTCACATTGAAAACGTGAGAAATCGAACTATAATGATGTTTTACCCCTTTTTGACATAAATATTCAAACTAAGAGTTTTGAAAGTAAACAAGCCGAGTATAATCATTAAAGCCTTAACAAAGCATATTGTGACTAGAAATTGCTGTTTTAAGCCCTACCTTCACATTGAAAACGTGGGAAATCGAACTATAATGAAGTTTTTCCCATTTTGACATAAATAATCAAACTAAGAGTTTTGAAAGTAAACAAGCCGAGTATAATCATTAAAGCTTTCACAAAGCTTATTGTGACTTGAAATAGTTGTTTTAAGCCTTAACTTCACATGGAAAACGTGAGAAATCGAACTATAATGAAGTTTTACCCATTTTGACATAAATAATTAAACTAAGAGTATTGAAAGTAAACAAGCCGAGTATAATCATTAAAGACTTCACAAAGCATATTGTGACTAGAAATAGTTGTTTTAAGCCTTAACTTCACATTGAAAATGTGGGAAATCGAACTATAATGAAGTTTTACCCATTTTGACATAAATAATCAAACTAAGAGTTTTGAAAGTGAACAAGCGGAGTATAATCATTAAGATGTCACAAAGCTTATTGTGACTAGAAATCGTTATTTTTAGCCTTAACTTCTCGTAGGGAAATTGGGACATTGGACGATAACGAAGTTTTAACGATTTTGTATAAAATCATAATTCTAATAGTTTTAAAATTTAACAAGACGAGCATAAACATATTTTATCAAAAAACGCTTATTTTTTTAATAGAAATCGTTGTTTTAAGCCTTAACTTCACATTGAAACGTGGGAAATCTAACTATAATGAAGTTTTACCCATTTTGACATAAATAATCAAACTAAGAGTTTTTAATGTAAACAAGCCGAGTATAATCATTAAAGCTTTCACAAAGCTTATTGTGACTAGAAATAGTTGTTTTAAGCCTTAACTTCACATTGAAAACGTGAGAAATCGAACTATAATGATGTTTTACCCAATTTGACATAAATAATCAAACTAAGTTTTTTGAAAGTAAACAAGCCGAGTATAATCATTAAAGGTTTCAGAAAGCTTATTGTGACTAGAAATAGTTGTTTTAAGCTTTAACTTCACATTGAAAACGTGAGAAATCGAACTATAATGATGTTTTACCCCTTTTTGTCATAAATATTCAAACTAAGAGTTTTGAAAGTAAACAAGCCGAGTATAATCATTAAAGCCTTAACAAAGCATATTGTGACTAGAAATTGCTGTTTTAAGCCCTACCTTCACATTGAAAACGTGGGAAATCGAACTATAATGAAGTTTTTCCCATTTTGACATAAATAATCAAACTAAGAGTTTTGAAAGTAAACAAGCCGAGTATAATCATTAAAGCTTTCACAAAGCTTATTGTGACTTGAAATAGTTGTTTTAAGCCTTAACTTCACATGGAAAACGTGAGAAATCGAACTATAATGAAGTTTTACCCATTTTGACATAAATAATTAAACTAAGAGTATTGAAAGTAAACAAGCCGAGTATAATCATTAAAGACTTCACAAAGCATATTGTGACTAGAAATAGTTGTTTTAAGCCTTAACTTCACATTGAAAATGTGGGAAATCGAACTATAATGAAGTTTTACCCATTTTGACATAAATAATCAAACTAAGAGTTTTGAAAGTGAACAAGCGGAGTATAATCATTAAGATGTCACAAAGCTTATTGTGACTAGAAATCGTTATTTTTAGCCTTAACTTCTCGTAGGGAAATTGGGAAATTGAACTATATAATGATGAAGTTTTAACGATTTTGTATAAAATCATAATTCTAATAGTTTTAAAATTTAACAAGACGAGCATAAACATATTTTATTAAAAAACGCTTATTTTTAATAGAAATCGTTGTTTTAAGCCTTAACTTCATATTAGAAACGTGGGAAATCTAACTATAATGAAGTTTTACCCATTTTGACATAAATAATCAAACTAAGAGTTTTTAATGTAAACAAGCCGAGTATAATCATTAAAGCTTTCACAAAGCTTATTGTGACTAGAAATAGTTGTTTTAAGCCTTAACTTCACATTGAAAACGTGAGAAATCGAACTATAATGATGTTTTACCCAATTTGACATAAATAATCAAACTAAGTTTTTTGAAAGTAAACAAGCCGAGTATAATCATTAAAGCCTTCACAAAGTATATTGTGACTAGAAATAGTTGTTTTAAGCCTTAACTTCACATTGAAAACATGGGAAATCGAACTATAATGAAGTTTTACCCATTTTGACATAAATAATCAAACTAAGAGTTTTGAAAGTAAACAAGCGGAGTATAATCATTAAGATGTCACAAAGCTTATTGTGACTAGAAATCGTTGTTATTAGTCTTAACTTCACATTGAAAACATGAGAAATCGAACTATAATGAAGTTTTACCCATTTTGACATAAATAATCAAACTAAGAGTTTTGAAAGTAAACAAGCCGAGTATAATCATTGAAAACTTCACAAAGCATATTGTGACTAGAAATAGTTGTTTTAAGCCTTAACTTCACATTGAAAACGTGGGAAATCGAACTATAATGAAGTTTTACCCATTTTGACATAAATAATCAAACTAAGAGTTTTGAATGTAAACATGCCGAGTATAATCATTAAAGCTTTCACAAAGCTTATTGTGACTAGAAATAGTTGTTTTAAGCCTTAACTTCACATTGAAAACGTGAGAAATCGAACTATAATGAAGTTTTACCATTTTTGACATAAATAATCAAACAAAGAGTTTTGAAAGTAAACAAGCCGAGTATAATCATTAAAGCCTTCACAAGGCTTATTGTGACTAGATATAGTTGTTTTAAGCCTTTACTTCACATTGAAAACGTGAGAAATCGAACTATAATGAAGTTTTACCCATTTTGACATAAATAATCAAACTAAGAGTTTTGAAAGTAAACAAGCCGAGTATAATCATTAAAGCCTTCACAAAGCATATTGTGACTAGAAATAGTTGTTTTAAGCCTTAACTTCACATTGAAAACGTGGGAAATCGAACTATAATGAAGTTTTACCCATTTTGACATAAATAATCAAACTAAGAGTTTTGAAAGTAAACAAGCGAAGTATAATCATTAAGATGTCACAAAGCTTATTGTGACTAAAAATCATTGTTTTTAGCCTTAACTTCACATAGAAAACGTGAGAAATCGAACTATAATGAAGTTTTACCCATTTTGAGATAAATAATAAAACTAAAAGTTTTGAAAGTAAACAAGCCGAGTATAATCATTAAAGCTTTCACAAAGCTTATTGTGACTAGAAATAGTTGTTTTAAGCCCTAACTTCACATTGAAAACATGAGAAATCGAACTATAATGAAGTTTTAACCCTTTTTGACATAAATAATCAAACTAAGAGTTTTGAAAGTAAACAAGCCGAGTATAATCATTAAAGCCTTCACAAAGCATATTGTGACTAGAAATAGTTGTTTTAAGCCCTACCTTCACATTGGAAACGTGGGAAATCGAACTAAGTTGATGTTTTACCCATTTTGACATAAATAATCAAACTAAGAGTTTTGAAAGTAAACAAGCCGAGTATAATCATTAAAGGTTTCACAAAGCTTATTGTGACTAGAAATAGTTGTTTTAAGCCTTAACTTCACATTGAAAACGTAAGAAATCGAACTATAATGAAGTTTTACCCATTTTGACATAAATAATCAAACTAAGAGTTTTGAAAGTAAACAAGCCTAGTATAATCATTAAAGCTTTCACAAAGCTTATTGTGACTAGAAATCGTTGTTTTAAGCCTTAACTTCGTCAGTAGGGAACGTGGGACATTGAACGATAATGAAGTTTAACGATTTTGTATAAAATCATAATTCTAATAGTTTTAAAATTTGACAAACGAGCGAGTATAACGTATTTTATCTACAAACGCTTATTTTTAATAGAAATCGTTGTTTTAAGCCTTAACTTCATATTGGAAACGTGGGAAATCGAACTATAATGAAGTTTTACCCATTTTGACATAAATAATCAAACTAAGAGTTTTGAAAGTAAACAAGCCGAGTATAATCATTAAAGCTTTCACAAAGCTTATTGTGACTAGAAATAGTTGTTTTAAGCCCTAACTTCACATTGAAAACATGAGAAATCGAACTATAATGAAGTTTTAACCCTTTTTGACATAAATAATCAAACTAAGAGTTTTGAAAGTAAACAAGCCGAGTATAATCATTAAAGCCTTCACAAAGCATATTGTGACTAGAAATAGTTGTTTTAAGCCCTACCTTCACATTGGAAACGTGGGAAATCGAACTAAGTTGAAGTTTTACCCATTTTGACATAAATAATCAAACTAAGAGTTTTGAAAGTAAACAAGCCGAGTATAATCATTAAAGGTTTCACAAAGCTTATTGTGACTAGAAATAGTTGTTTTAAGCCTTAACTTCACATTGAAAACGTAAGAAATCGAACTATAATGAAGTTTTACCCATTTTGACATAAATAATCAAACTAAGAGTTTTGAAAGTAAACAAGCCTAGTATAATCATTAAAGCTTTCACAAAGCTTATTGTGACTAGAAATCGTTGTTTTAAGCCTTAACTTCACATTGAAAACGTGGGACATCGACGATAATGAAGTTTTAACGATTTTGTATAAAATCTTAATTCTAATAGTTTTAAAATTTGACAAGACGAGCATAAACGTATTTTATCTACAAACGCTTATTTTTAATAGAAATCGTTGTTTTAAGCCTTAACTTCATATTGGAAACGTGGGAAATCGAACTATAACGAAGTTTTACCCATTTTGACATAAATAATCAAACTAAGAGTTTTGAAAGTAAACAAGCCGAGTATAATCATTAAAGCCTTAACAAAGCATATTGTGACTAGAAATTGCTGTTTTAAGCCCTACCTTCACATTGAAAACGTGGGAAATCGAACTATAATGAAGTTTTACCCATTTTGACATAAATAATCAAACTAAGAGTTTTGAAAGTAAACAAGCCTAGTATAATCATTAAAGCTTTCACAAAGCTTATTGTGACTAGAAATTGTTGTTTTAAGCCTTAACTTCTCGTAGGGAACGTGGGACATTGGACGATAACGAAGTTTTAACGATTTTGTATAAAATCATAATTCTAATAGTTTTAAAATTTGACAAGACGAGCATAAACGTATTTTATCTACAAACGCTTATTTTTAATAGAAATCGTTGTTTTAAGCCTTAACTTCATATTGGAAACGTGGGAAATCGAACTATAACGAAGTTTTACCCATTTTGACATAAATAATCAAACTAAGAGTTTTGAAAGTAAACAAGCCGAGTATAATCATTAAAGCTTTCACAAAGCTTATTGTGACTAGAAATAGTTGTTTTAAGCCCTAACTTCACATTGAAAACATGAGAAATCGAACTATAATGAAGTTTTAACCCTTTTTGACATAAATAATCAAACTAAGAGTTTTGAAAGTAAACAAGCCGAGTATAATCATTAAAGCCTTCACAAAGCATATTGTGACTAGAAATCGTTGTTTTAAGCCCTACCTTCACATTGGAAACGTGGGAAATCGAACTAAGTTGAAGTTTTACCCATTTTGACATAAATAATCAAACTAAGAGTTTTGAAAGTAAACAAGCCGAGTATAATCATTAAAGGTTTCACAAAGCTTATTGTGACTAGAAATAGTTGTTTTAAGCCTTAACTTCACATTGAAAACGTAAGAAATCGAACTATAATGAAGTTTTACCCATTTTGACATAAATAATCAAACTAAGAGTTTTGAAAGTAAACAAGCCTAGTATAATCATTAAAGCTTTCACAAAGCTTATTGTGACTAGAAATCGTTGTTTTAAGCCTTAACTTCGTAGGGAAAACGTGGGACATTGGAACGATAATGAAGTTTTAACGATTTTGTATAAAATCTTAATTCTAATAGTTTTAAAATTTGACAAGACGAGCATAACGTATTTTATCTACAAACGCTTATTTTTAATAGAAATCGTTGTTTTAAGCCTTAACTTCACATGGAAACGTGGGAAATCGAACTATAACGAAGTTTTACCCATTTTGACATAAATAATCAAACTAAGAGTTTTGAAAGTAAACAAGCCGAGTATAATCATTAAAGCCTTAACAAAGCATATTGTGACTAGAAATTGCTGTTTTAAGCCCTACCTTCACATTGAAAACGTGGGAAATCGAACTATAATGAAGTTTTTCCCATTTTGACATAAATAATCAAACTAAGAGTTTTGAAAGTAAACAAGCCGAGTATAATCATTAAAGCTTTCACAAAGCTTATTGTGACTTGAAATAGTTGTTTTAAGCCTTAACTTCACATTAAAAACGTGAGAAATCGAACTATAATGAAGTTTTACCCATTTTGACATAAATAATTAAACTAAGAGTATTGAAAGTAAACAAGCCGAGTATAATCATTAAAGCCTTCACAAAGCATATTGTGACTAGAAATAGTTGTTTTAAGCCTTAACTTCACATTGAAAATGTGGGAAATCGAACTATAATGAAGTTTTACCCATTTTGACATAAATAATCAAACTAAGAGTTTTGAAAGTGAGCAAGCGGAGTATAATCATTAAGATGTCACAAAGCTTATTGTAACTAGAAATCGTTATTTTTAGCCTTAACTTCGTAGGGAAATTGGGACATTGGACGATAACGAAGTTTTAACGATTTTGTATAAAATCATAATTCTAATAGTTTTAAAATTTAACAAGACGAGCATAAACATATTTTATCAAAAAACGCTTATTTTTAATAGAAATCGTTGTTTTAAGCTTTAACTTCATATTAGAAACGTGGGAAATCGAACTATAATGAAGTTTTACCCATTTTGACATAAATAATCAAACTAAGAGTTTTTAATGTAAACAAGCCGAGTATAATCATTAAAGCTTTCACAAAGCTTATTGTGACTAGAAATAGTTGTTTTAAGCCTTAACTTCACATTGAAAACGTGAGAAATCGAACTATAATGATGTTTTACCCAATTTGACATAAATAATCAAACTAAGTGTTTTGAAAGTAAACAAGCCGAGTATAATCATTAAAGCCTTCACAAAGTATATTGTGACTAGAAATAGTTGTTTTAAGCCATAACTTCACATTAAAAACATGGGAAATCGAACTATAATAAAGTTTTACCCATTTTTACATAAATAATCAAACTAAGAGTTTTGAAAGTAAACAAGCCAAGTATAATCATTAAAGCCTTCACAAAGCATATTGTGACTGGAAATCGCTGTTTTAAGCCCTACCTTCACATTGGAAACGTGGGAAGTCGAACTTAATTGAAGTTTTACCCATTTTGACATAAATAATCAAACTAAGAGTTTTGAAAGTAAACAAGCCGAGTATAAGCATTAAAGGTTTCACAAAGCTTATTGTGACTAGAAATAGTTGTTTTAAGCCTTTACTTCACATTGAAAACGTGAGAAAATCGAACTATAATGAAGTTTTACCCATTTTGACATAAATAATCAAACTAAGAGTTTTGAAAGTAAACAAGCCGAGTATAATCATTAAAGCCTTCACAAAGCATATTGTGACTAGAAATAGTTGTTTTAAGCCTTAACTTCACATTGAAAACGTGGGAAATCGAACTATAATGAAGTTTTACCCATTTTGACATAAATAATCAAACTAAGAGTTTTGAAAGTAAACAAGCGAAGTATAATCATTAAGATGTCACAAAGCTTATTGTGACTAAAAATCATTGTTTTTAGCCTTAACTTCACATTGAAAACGTGAGAAATCACTATAATGAAGTTTTACCCATTTTGAGATAAATAATAAAACTAAAAGTTTTGAAAGTAAACAAGCCGAGTATAATCATTAAAGCTTTCACAAAGCTTATTGTGACTAGAAATAGTTGTTTTAAGCCCTAACTTCACATTGAAAACATGAGAAATCGAACTATAATGAAGTTTTAACCCTTTTTGACATAAATAATCAAACTAAGAGTTTTGAAAGTAAACAAGCTGAGTATAATCATTAAAGCCTTCACAAATTATATTGTGACTAGAAATCGCTGTTTTAAGCCCTACCTTCACATTGGAAATGTGGGAAATCGAACTAAAATGAAGTTTTACCCATTTAGACATAAATAATCAAACTAAGAGTTTTGAAAGTAAACAAGCCGAGTATAATCATTAAAGCTTTCAAAAAGCTTATTGTGACTAGAAATAGTTGTTTTAAGCCTTAACTTCACATTGAAAACGTGAGAAATCGAACTATAATGATGTTTTACCCAATTTGACATAAATAATCAAACTTATTGTTTTGAAAGTAGACAAGCCGAGTATAATCATTAAAGCCGTCACAAAGCATATTGTGACTAGAAATAGTTGTTTTAAGCCTTAACTGCACATTGAAAACGTGGGAAATCGAACTATAATGAACTTTTACCCATTTTGACTTAAATAATCAAACTAAGAGTTTTGAAAGTAAACAAGCCTAGTATAATCAATAAAGCCTTCACAAAGCATATTGTGACTAGAAATAGTTGTTTTAAGCCTTAACTTCGCATTGAAAACGTGAGAAATCGAACTATAATGAAGTTTTACCCATTTTTGACATAAATAATCAAACTAAGAGTTTTGAAAGTAAACAAGCCGAGTATAATCATTAAAGCCTTAACAAAGCATATTGTGACTAGAAATCGCTGTTTTAAGCCCTACCTTCACATTGAAAACGTGAGAAATCGAACTTTAATGAAGTTTTACCCATTTTGACGTAAATAATCAAACTAAGAGTTTTGAAAGTAAACAAGCCGAGTATAATCATTAAAGCCTTCACAATGCATATTGTGACTAGAAATAGTTGTTTTAAGCCTTAACTTCACATTGAAAACGTGGGAAATCGAACTATAATGAAGTTTTACCCATTTTGACATAAATAATCAAACTAAGAGTTTTGAAAGTAAACAAGCGAAGTATAATCATTAAGATGTCACAAAGCTTATTGTGACTAAAAATCATTGTTTTTAGCCTTAACTTCACATTGAAAACGTGAGAAATCGAACTATAATGAAGTTTTATCCATTTTGAGATAAATAATAAAACTAAAAGTTTTGAAAGTAAACAAGCCGAGTATAATCATTAAAGCTTTCACAAAGCTTATTGTGACTAGAAATAGTTGTTTTAAGCCCTAACTTCACATTGAAAACATGAGAAATCGAACTATAATGAAGTTTTAACCCTTTTTGACATAAATAATCAAACTAAGAATTTTGAAAGTAAACAAGCCGAGTGTAATCATTAAAGCCTTCACAAAGTATATTGTGATTAGAAATCACTGTTTTAAGCCCTACCTTCACATTGGAAACGTGGGAAATCGAACTAAATTGAAGTTTTACCCATTTTGACATAAATAATCAAACTAAGAGTTTTGAAAGTAAACAAGCCGAGTATAATCATTAAAGCTTTCACAAAGCTTATTGTGACTAGAAATAGTTGTTTTAAGCCTTAACTTCACATTGAAAACGTGAGAAATCGAACTATAATGATGTTTTACCCAATTTGACATAAATAATCAAACTAAGAGTTTTGAAAGTAAACAAGCCGAGTATAATCATTAAAGCCTTCACAAAGCATATTGTGACTAGAAATCGTTGTTTTAAGCCTTAACTTCACATTGAAAATGTGAGAAATCGAACTATAATGATGTTTTACCCATTTTGACAAAAATAATCAAACTAAGAGTTTTGAAAGTAAACAAGCCGAGTATAATCATTAAAGCCTTCACAAAGCATATTGTGACTAGAAATAGTTGTTTTAAGCCTTAACTTCACATTGAAAACGTGGGAAATCGAACAATAATGAAGTTTTACCCATTTTGACATAAATAATAAAACTAAGAGTTTTGAAAGTAAACAAGCCGAGTATAATCATTAAAGCTTTCACAAAGCTTATTGTGACTAGAAATAGTTGTTTTAAGCCTTAACTTCACATTGAAAATGTGAGAAATCGAACTATAATGATGTCTTACCCATTTTGACAAAAATAATCAAACTAAGAGTTTTGAAAGTAAACAAGCCGAGTATAATCATTAAAGCCTTCACAAAGCATATTGTGACTAGAAATAGTTGTTTTAAGCCTTAACTTCACATTGAAAACGTGAGAAATCGAACTATAATGAAGTTTTACCCATTTTGACATAAATAATCAAACTAAGAGTTTTGAATGTAAACTAGCCGAGTATAATCATTACAGCCTTCACAAAGCATATTGTAACCAGAAATAGTTTTTTTAAGCATTAGCTTCACATTGAAAACGTGATAAATCGAACTTTAAAGAAGTTTTACCCATTTTGACATAAATAATTAAACTAAGAGTTTTGAAAGTAAATAACCCGAGTAAAATCATTAAGATGTCACAAAGCTTATTGTGACTAGAAATCGTTGTTTTAAGCCTTAACTTCACGTAGAAAACGTGGGACATAAACAATATAATGAAGTTTTAATGATTTTGTATAAAATAATAGATCTAATAGTTTTAAAATTTAACAAGACGAGCATAAACATATTTTATCTACAAACGCTTATTTTTAATAGAAATCGTTGGTTTAAGCCTTAACTTAATATTTGAAACAAGGGAAATCGAACTATAATGAAGTTTTACCCATTTTGACATAAATAATAAAACTAAGAGTTTTGAAAGTAAACAAGCCGAGTATAATCATTAAAGCTTTCACAAAGCTTATTGTGACTAGAAATAGTTGTTTTAAGCCCTAACTTCACATTGAAAACATGAGAAATCGAATTATAATGAAGTTTTACCCCTTTTTGACATAAATAATCAAATTAAGAGTTTTGAAAGTAAACAAGCCGAGTATAATCATTAAAGCCTTCACAAAGCATATTGTGACTAGAAATAGATGTTTTAAGCCTTAACTTCATATTGGAAAAGTGGGTAATCGAACTATAATGAGGTTTTACCCATTTTGACATATATAATCAATGTAAAAGTTTTGAAAGTAAACAAGCCGAGTATAATCATTAAAGGTTTCACAAAGCTTATTGTGACTAGAAATAGTTGTTTTAAGCCTTAACTTCACATTGAAAACGTGAGAAATTGAACTATAATGTTGTTTTACCCAAATTGACATAAATAATCAAACTAAAGTGTTTTGAAAGTAAACAAGCCGAGTATAATCATTAAAGCCTTCACAAAGCATATTGTGACTAGAAATAGTTGTTTTAAGCCTTAACTGCACATTGAAAACGTGGGAAATCGAACTATAATGAAGTTTTACCCATTTTGACATAAATAATCAAACTAAGAGTTTTGAAAGTAAAAAGCCTAGTATAATCATTAAAGCTTTCACAAAGCTTATTTTGACTAGAAATCGTTGTTTTAAGCCTTAACTTCTCGTAGGGAACGTGGGACATTGGACGATAACGAAGTTTTAACGATTTTGTATAAAATCATAATTCTAATAGTTTTAAAATTTGACAAGACGAGCATAAACATTATTTTATCTACAAACGCTTATTTTTAATAGAAATCGTTGTTTTAAGCCTTAACTTCATATTGGAAAGGTGGGAAATCGAACTATAATGAAGTTTTACCTATTTTGACATAAATAATCAAACTAAGAGTTTTGAAAGTAAACAAGCCGAGTATAATCATTAAAGGTTTCACAAAGCTTATTGTGACTAGAAATAGTTGTTTTAAGCCTTAACTTCACATTGAAAACGTGAGAAATCGAACTATAATGATGTTTTACCCTTTTTGACATAAATAATCAAACTAAGAGTTTTGAAAGTAAACAAGCCGAGTATAATCATTAAAGCCTTAACAAAGCATATTGTGACTAGAAATTGTTGTTTTAAGCCCTACCTTCACATTGAAAACGTGGGAAATCGAACTATAATTAAGTTTTACCCATTTTGACATAAATAATCAAACTAAGAGTTTTGAAAGTAAACAAGCCGAGTATAATCATTAAAGCTTTCACAAAGCTTATTGTGACTTGAAATAGTTGTTTTAAGCCTTAACTTCACATTGAAAACTTGAGAAATCGAACTATAATGAAGTTTTACCCATTTTGACATAAATAATTAAACTAAGAGTTTTGAAAGTAAACAAGCCGAGTATAATCATTAAAGCCTTCACAAAGCATATTGTGACTAGAAATAGTTGTTTTAAGCCTTAACTTCACATTGAAAATGTGGGAAATTGAACTATAATGAAGTTTTACCCATTTTGACATAAATAATCAACCTAAGAGTTTTGAAAGTAAACAAGCGGAGTATAATCATTAAGATGTCACAAAGCTTATTGTGACTAGAAATCGTTATTTTTAGCCTTAACTTCGTAGGGAAAATGGGAAATGAACTATAATGAAGTTTTAACGATTTTGTATAAAAATCATAATTCTAATAGTTTTAAAATTTAACAAGACGAGCATAAACATATTTTATCAACAAACGCTTATTTTTAATAGAAATCGTTGTTTTAAGCCTTAACTTCATATTAGAAACGTGGGAAATCGAACTATAATGAAGTTTTACCCATTTTGACATAAATAATCAAAGTAAGAGTTTTGAATGTAAACAAGCCGAGTATAATCATTAAAGCTTTCACAAAGCTTATTGTGACTAGAAATAGTTGTTTTAAGCCTTAATTTCACATTGAAAACGTGAGAAATCGAACTATAATGAAGTTTTACCATTTTTGACATAAATAATCAAACAAAGAGTTTTGAAAGTAAACAAGCCGAGTTTAATCATTAAAGCCTTCACAAGGCTTATTGTGACTAGAAATAGTTGTTTTAAGCCTTAACTTCACATTGAAAACGTGAGAAATCGAACTATAATGAAGTTTTACCCATTTTGACATAAATAATCAAACTAAGAGTTTTGAAAGTAAACAAGCCGAGTATAATCATTAAAGCCTTCACAAAGCATATTGTGACTAGAAATAGTTGTTTTAAGCCCTAACTTCACATTGAAAACGTGGGAAATCGAACTATAATTGAAGTTTTACCCATTTTGACATAAATAATCAAACTAAGAGTTTTGAAAGTAAACAAGCCGAGTATAATCATTAAAGATTTCACAAAGCTTATTGTGACTAGAAATAGTTGTTTTAAGCCTTTACTTCACATTGAAAACGTGAGAAATCGAACTATAATGAAGTTTTACCCATTTTGACGTAAATAATCAAACTAAGAGTTTTGAAAGTAAACAAGCCGAGTATAATCATTAAAGCCTTCACAATGCATATTGTGACTAGAAATAATTGTTTTAAGCCTTAACTTCACATTGAAAACGTGGGAAATCGAACTATAATGAAGTTTTACCCATTTTGACATGAATAATCAAACTAAGAGTTTTGAAAGTAAACAAGCGAAGTATAATCATTAAGATGTCACAAAGCTTATTGTGACTAAAAATCATTGTTTTTAGCCTTAACTTCACATTGAAAACGTGAGAAATCGAACTATAATGAAGTTTTACCCATTTTGAGATAAATAATAAAACTAAAAGTTTTGAAAGTAAACAAGCCGAGTATAATCATGAAAGCTTTCACAAAGCTTATTGTGACTAGAAATAGTTGTTTTAAGCCCTAACTTCACATTGAAAACATGAGAAATCGAACTATAATGAAGTTTTAACCCTTTTTGACATAAATAATCAAACTAAGAGTTTTGAAAGTAAACAAGCCGAGTATAATCATTAAAGCCTTCACAAAGTATATTGTGATTAGAAATCACTGTTTTAAGCCCTACCTTCATATTGGAAACGTGGGAAATCGAACTAAAATGAAGTTTTACCCATTTTGACATAAATAATCAAACTAAGAGTTTTGAAAGTAAACAAGCCGAGTATAATCATTAAAGCTTTCACAAAGCTTATTGTGACTAGAAATAGTTGTTTTAAGCCTTAACTTCACATTGAAAACGTGAGAAATCGAACTATAATGATGTTTTACCCAATTTGACATAAATAATCAAACTTAGTGTTTTGAAAGTAAACAAGCCGAGTATAATCATTAAAGCCTTCACAAAGCATATTGTGACTAGAAATCATTGTTTTAAGCCTTAACTTCACATTGAAAATGTGAGAAATCGAACTATAATGATGTTTTACCCATTTTGACAAAAATAATCAAACTAAGAGTTTTGAAAGTAAACAAGTGAGTATAATCATTAAAGCCTTCACAAAGCATATTGTGACTAGAAATAGTTGTTTTAAGCCTTAACGCACATTGAAAACGTGGGAAATCGAACAATAATGAAGTTTTACCCATTTTGACATAAATAATAAAACTAAGAGTTTTGAAAGTAAACAAGCCGAGTATAATCATTAAAGCTTTCACAAAGCTTATTGTGACTAGAAATAGTTATTTTAAGCCTTAACTTCACATTGAAAATGTGAGAAATCGAACTATAATGATGTCGTACCCATTTTGACAAAAATAATCAAACTAAGAGTTTTGAAAGTAAACAAGCCGAGTATAATCATTAAAGCCTTCACAAAGCATATTGTGACTAGAAATAGTTGTTTTAAGCCTTAACTTCACATTGAAAACGTGAGAAATCGAACTATAATGAAGTTTTACCCATTTTGACATAAATAATCAAACTAAGAGTTTTGAATGTAAACTAGCCGAGTATAATCATTAAAGCCTTCACAAAGCATATTGTAACTAGAAATAGTTTTTTAAGCCTTAGCTTCACATTGAAAACGTGAAATCGAACTTTAAAGAAGTTTTACCTATTTTGACATAAATAATTAAACTAAGAGTTTTGAAAGTAAATAACCCGAGTAAAATCATTAAGATGTCACAAAGCTTATTGTGACTAGAAATCGTTGTTTTAAGCCTTAACTTCACATTGAAAACGTGGGACATAGGACAATAATGAAGTTTTAATGATTTTGTATAAAATAATAGTTCTAATAGTTTTCAAATTTAACAAGACGAGTATAAGCATAAACATATTTTATCTACAAACGCTTATTTTTAATAGAAATCGTTGTTTTAAGCCTTAACTTCATAGTTGAAACAAGGGAAATCGAACTATAATGAAGTTTTACCCATTTTGACATAAATAATAAAACTAAGAGTTTCGAAAGTAAACAAGCCGAGTATAATCATTAAAGCTTTCACAAAGCTTATTGTGACTAGAAATAGTTGTTTTAAGCCCTAACTTCACATTGAAAACATAAGAAATCGAATTATAATGAAGTTTTACCCCTTTTTGACATAAATAATCAAACTAAGAGTTTTGAAAGTAAACAAGCCGAGTATTGATTATTAAAGCTTTCACAAAGCTTATTGTGACTAGAAATAGTTGTTTTAAGCCTTAACTTCACATTGAAAACGTGAGAAATCGAACTATAATGATGTTTTACCCCTTTTTGACATAAATAATCAAACTAAGAGTTTTGAATGTAAACAAGCCGAGTATAATCATTAAAGCCTTAACAAAGCATATTGTGACTAGAAATTGTTGTTTTAAGCCCTACCTTCACATTGAAAACGTGGGAAATCGAACTATAATGAAGTTTTACCCATTTTGACATAAATAATCAAACTAAGAGTTTTGAAAGTAAACAAGCGGAGTATAATCATTAAGATGTCACAAAGCTTATTGTGACTAGAAATCGTTATTTTTAGCCTTAACTTCGTAGGGAAAGTGGGACATTGGACGATAACGAAGTTTTAACGATTTTGTATAAAATCATAATTCTAATAGTTTTAAAATTTAACCAGACGAGCATAAACATATTTTATCAACAAACGCTTATTTTTAATAGAAATCGTTGTTTTAAGCCTTAACTTCATATTAGAAACGTGGGAAATCGAACTATAATGAAGTTTTACCCATTTTGACATAAATAATCAAACTAAGAGTTTTGAATGTAAACAAGCCGAGTATAATCATTAAAGCTTTCACAAAGCTTATTGTGACTAGAAATAGTTGTTTTAAGCCTTAATTTCACATTGAAAACGTGAGAAATCGAACTATAATGAAGTTTTACCATTTTTGACATAAATAATCAAATAAAGAGTTTTGAAAGTAAACAAGCCGAGTATAATCATTAAAGCCTTCACAAAGCTTATTGTGACTAGAAATAGTTGTTTTAAGCCTTAACTTCACATTGAAAACGTGAGAAATCGAACTATAATGAAGTTTTACCCATTTTGACATAAATAATCAAACTAAGAGTTTTGAAAGTAAACAAGCCGAGTATAATCATTAAAGCCTTCACAAAGCATATTGTTACTAGAAATAGTTGTTTTAAGCCCTAACTTCACATTGAAAACGTGGGAAATCGAACTTAATTGAAGTTTTACCCATTTTGACATAAATAATCAAACTAAGAGTTTTGAAAGTAAACAAGCCGAGTATAATCATTAAAGATTTCACAAAGCTTATTGTGACTAGAAATAGTTGTTTTAAGCTTCACATTTGAGAAACTTCGAACATAATGAAGTTTTACCCATTTTGACATAAATAATCAAACTAAGAGTTTTGAAAGTAAACAAGCGGAGTATAATCATTAAGATGTCACAAAGCTTATTGTGACTAGAAATAGTTGTTTTAAGCCCTAACTTCACATTGAAAACATGAGAAATCGAACTATAATGAAGTTTTAACCCTTTTTGACATAAATAATCAAACTAAGAGTTTTGAAAGTAAACAAGCCGAGTATAATCATTAAAGCCTTCACAAAGTATATTGTGATTAGAAATCACTGTTTTAAGCCCTACCTTCACATTGGAAATGTGGGAAATCGAACTAAAATGAAGTTTTACCCATTTTGACATAAATAATCAAACTAAGAGTTTTGAAAGTAAACAAGCCGAGTATAATCATTAAAGCTTTCACAAAGCTTATTGTGACTAGAAATAGTTGTTTTAAGCCTTAACTTCACATTGAAAACGTGAGAAATCGAACTATAATGATGTTTTACCCAATTTGACATAAATAATCAAACTTAGTGTTTTGAAAGTAAACAAGCCGAGTATAATCATTAAAGCCGTCACAAAGCATATTGTGACTAGAAATCATTGTTTTAAGCCTTAACTTCACATTGAAAATGTGAGAAATCGAACTATAATGATGTTTTACCCATTTTGACAAAAATAATCAAACTAAGAGTTTTGAAAGTAAACAAGCTGAGTATAATCATTAAAGCCTTCACAAAGCATATTGTGACTAGAAATAGTTGTTTTAAGCCTTAACTGCACATTGAAAACGTGGGAAATCGAACAATAATGAAGTTTTACCCATTTTGACATAAATAATAAAACTAAGAGTTTTGAAAGTAAACAAGCCGAGTATAATCATTAAAGCTTTCACAAAGCTTATTGTGACTAGAAATAGTTGTTTTAAGCCTTAACTTCACATTGAAAATGTGAGAAATCGAACTATAATGATGTCTTACCCATTTTGACAAAAATAATCAAACTAAGAGTTTTGAAAGTAAACAAGCCGAGTATAATCATTAAAGCCTTCACAAAGCATATTGTGACTAGAAATAGTTGTTTTAAGCCTTAACTTCACATTGAAAACGTGAGAAATCGAACTATAATGAAGTTTTACCCATTTTGACATAAATAATCAAACTAAGAGTTTTGAAAGTAAACAAGCCGAGTATAATCATTAAAGCCTTCACAAAGCATATTGTAACTAGAAATAGTTTTTTAAGCCTTAGCTTCACATTGAAAACGTGATAAATCGAACTTAATGAAGTTTTACCCATTTTGACATAAATAATTAAACTAAGAGTTTTGAAAGTAAACAAACCGAGTAAAATCATTAAGATGTCACAAAGCTTATTGTGACTAGAAATCGTTGTTTTAAGCCTTAGCTTCACATTGAGGCAACGTGGGAAATAGAACAATAATGAAGTTTTAATGATTTTGTATAAAATAATAGATCTAATAGTTTTAAAATTTAACAAGACGAGCATAAACATATTTTATCTACAAACGCTTATTTTTAATAGAAATCGTTGTTTTAAGCCTTAACTTCACATTGAAAAAGGGAAATCGAACTATAATGAAGTTTTACCCATTTTGACATAAATAATAAAACTAAGAGTTTTGAAAGTAAACAAGCCGAGTATAATCATTAAAGCTTTCACAAAGCTTATTGTGACTAGAAATAGTTGTTTTAAGCCCTAACTTCACATTGAAAACATGAGAAATCGAATTATAATGAAGTTTTACCCTTTTTGACATAAATAATCAAATTAAGAGTTTTGAAAGTAAACAAGCCGAGTATAATCATTAAAGCCTTCACAAAGCATATTGTGACTAGAAATAGATGTTTTAAGCCTTAACTTCATATTGGAAAAGTGGGAAATCGAACTATAATGAGGTTTTACCCATTTTGACATAAATAATCAATGTAAAAGTTTTGAAAGTAAACAAGCCGAGTATAATCATTAAAGGTTTCACAAAGCTTATTGTGACTAGAAATAGTTGTTTTAAGCCTTAACTTCACATTGAAAACGTGAATAATTGAACTATAATGATGTTTTACCCAAATTGACATAAATAATCAAACTAAAGTGTTTTGAAAGTAAACAAGCCGAGTATAATGATTAAAGCCTTCACAAAGCATATTGTGACTAGAAATAGTTGTTTTAAGCCTTAACTGCACATTGAAAACGTGGGAAATCGAACTATAATGAAGTTTTACCCATTTTGACATAAATAATCAAACTAAGAGTTTTGAAAGTAAAAAGCCTAGTATAATCATTAAAGCTTTCACAAAGCTTATTGTGACTAGAAATCGTTGTTTTAAGCCTTAACTTCACATTAAAACGTGGGAAATGGACGATAATGAAGTTTTAACGATTTTGTATAAAAATCATAATTCTAATAGTTTTAAAATTTGACAAGACGAGCATAAACATTATTTTATCTACAAACGCTTATTTTTAATAGAAATCGTTGTTTTAAGCCTTAACTTCATATTGAAAGGTAGGAAATCGAACTATAATGAAGTTTTACCTATTTTGACATAAATAATCAAACTAAGAGTTTTGAAAGTAAACAAGCCGAGTATAATCATTAAAGGTTTCACAAAGCTTATTGTGACTAGAAATAGTTGTTTTAAGCCTTAACTTCACATTGAAAACGTGAGAAATCGAACTATAATGATGTTTTACCCCTTTTTGACATAAATAATCAAACTAAGAGTTTTGAATGTAAACAAGCCGAGTATAATCATTAAAGCCTTAACAAAGCATATTGTGACTAGAAATTGTTGTTTTAAGCCCTAACTTCACATTGAAAACGTGGGAAATCGAACTATAATTAAGTTTTACCCATTTTGACATAAATAATCAAACTAAGAGTTTTGAAAGTAAACAAGCCGAGTATAATCATTAAAGCTTTCACAAAGCTTATTGTGACTAGAAATAGTTATTTTAAGCCTTAACTTCACATTTCAAAATTGAAAACGTGAGAAATCGAACTATAATGAAGTTTTACCCATTTTGACATAAATAATTAAACTAAGAGTTTTGAAAGTAAACAAGCCGAGTATAATCATTAAAGCCTTCACAAAGCATATTGTGACTAGAAATAGTTGTTTTAAGCCTTAACTTCACATTGAAAATGTGGGAAATCGAACTATAATGAAGTTTTACCCATTTTGACATAAATAATCAAACTAAGAGTTTTGAAAGTAAACAAGCGAGTATAATCATTAAGATGTCACAAAGCTTATTGTGACTAGAAATCGTTATTTTTAGCCTTAACTTTCGTAGGGAAAGTGGGACATGGACGATAATGAAGTTTTAACGATTTTGTATAAAATCATAATTCTAATAGTTTTAAAATTTAACAAGACGAGCATAAACATATTTTATCAACAAACGCTTATTTTTAATAGAAATCGTTGTTTTAAGCCTTAACTTCATATTAGAAACGTGGGAAATCGAACTATAATGAAGTTTTACCCATTTTGACATAAATAATCAAACTAAGAGTTTTGAATGTAAACAAGCCGAGTATAATCATTAAAGCTTTCACAAAGCTTATTGTGACTAGAAATAGTTGTTTTAAGCCTTAATTTCACATTGAAAACGTGAGAAATCGAACTATAATGAAGTTTTACCATTTTTGACATAAATAATCAAATAAAGAGTTTTGAAAGTAAACAAGCCGAGTATAATCATTAAAGCCTTCACAAGGCTTATTGTGACTAGAAATAGTTGTTTTAAGCCTTAACTTCACATTGAAAACGTGAGAAATCGAACTATAATGAAGTTTTACCCATTTTGACATAAATAATCAAACTAAGAGTTTTGAAAGTAAACAAGCCGAGTATAATCATTAAAGCCTTCACAAAGCATATTGTGACTAGAAATCGCTGTTTTAAGCCCTACCTTCACATTGGAAACGTGGGAAATCGAACTAAATTGAAGTTTTACCCATTTTGACATAAATAATCAAACTAAGAGTTTTGAAAGTAAACAAGCCGAGTATAATCATTAAAGATTTCACAAAGCTTATTGTGCTTAGAAATAGTTGTTTTAAGACTTAACTTCACATTGAAAACTTGAGAAATCGAACTATAATGAAGTTTTACCCATTTTGACATAAATAATCAAACTAAGAGTTTTGAAAGTAAACAAGCCGAGTATAATCATTAAAGCCTTCACAAAGCATATTGTGACTAGAAATAGTTGTTTTAAGCCTTAACTTCACATTGAAAACGTGGGAAATCGAACTATAATGAAGTTTTACCCATTTTGACATAAATAATCAAACTAAGAGTTTTGAAAGTAAACAAGCGAGTATAATCATTAAGATGTCACAAAGCTTATTGTGACTAGAAATCAGTTGTTTTAGCCTTAACTTCACATTGAAAACATGAGAAATCGAACTATAATGAAGTTTTACCCATTTTGAGATAAATAATAAAACTAAAAGTTTTGAAAGTAAACAAGCCGAGTATAATCATTAAAGCTTTCACAAAGCTTATTGTGACTAGAAATAGTTGTTTTAAGCCCTAACTTCACATTGAAAACATGAGAAATCGAACTATAATGAAGTTTTAACCCTTTTTGACATAAATAATCAAACTAAGAGTTTTGAAAGTAAATAAGCCGAGTATAATCATTAAAGCCTTCACAAAGTATATTGTGATTAGAAATAGTTGTTTTAAGTTTTAACCTTCACATTGGAAAAGTGTGGGAAATCGAACTAAAATGAAGTTTTACCCATTTTGACATAAATAATCAAACTAAGAGTTTTGAAAGTAAACAAGCCGAGTATAATCATTAAAGCTTTCACAAAGCTTATTGTGACTAGAAATAGTTGTTTTAAGCCTTAACTTCACATTGAAAACGTGAGAAATCGAACTATAATGATGTTTTACCCAATTTGACATAAATAATCAAACTTAGTGTTTTGAAAGTAAACAAGCCGAGTATAATCATTAAAGCCTTTCACAAAGCATATTGTGACTAGAAATCATTGTTTTAAGCCTTAACTTCACATTGAAAATGTGAGAAATCGAACTATAATGATGTTTTACCCATTTTGACAAAAATAATCAAACTAAGAGTTTTGAAAGTAAACAAGCCGAGTATAATCATTAAAGCCTTCACAAAGCATATTGTGACTAGAAATAGTTGTTTTAAGCCTTAACGCACATTGAAAACGTGGGAAATCGAACAATAATGAAGTTTTACCCATTTTGACATAAATAATAAAACTAAGAGTTTTGAAAGTAAACAAGCCGAGTATAATCATTAAAGCTTTCACAAAGCTTATTGTGACTAGAAATAGTTGTTTTAAGCCTTAACTTCACATTGAAAATGTGAGAAATCGAACTATAATGATGTTTTACCCATTTTGACAAAAATAATCAAACTAAGAGTTTTGAAAGTAAACAAGCCGAGTATAATCATTAAAGCCTTCACAAAGCATATTGTGACTAGAAATAGTTGTTTTAAGCCTTAACTTCACATTGAAAACGTGAGAAATCGAACTATAATGAAGTTTTACCCATTTTGACATAAATAATCAAACTAAGAGTTTTGAATGTAAACTAGCCGAGTATAATCATTACAGCCTTCACAAAGCATATTGTAACCAGAAATAGTTTTTTTAAGCCTTAGCTTCACATTGAAAACGTGATAAATCGAACTTTAAAGAAGTTTTACCCATTTTGACATAAATAATTAAACTAAGAGTTTTGAAAGTAAATAACCCGGGTAAAATCATTAAGATGTCACAAAGCTTATTGTGACTAGAAATCGTTGTTTTCAGCCTTAGCTTCACGTAGGCAACGTGGGACATAGGACAATAATGAAGTTTTAATGATTTTGTATAAAATAATAGATCTAATAGTTTTAAAATTTAACAAGACGAGCATAAACATATTTTATCTACAAACGCTTATTTTTAATAGAAATCGTTGTTTTAAGCCTTAACTTCATAGTGGAAACAAGGGAAATCGAACTATAATGAAGTTTTACCCATTTTGACATAAATAATAAAACTAAGAGTTTCGAAAGTAAACAAGCCGAGTATAATCATTAAAGCTTTCACAAAGCTTATTGTGACTAGAAATAGTTGTTTTAAGCCCTAACTTCACATTGAAAACATGAGAAATCGAATTATAATGAAGTTTTACCCCTTTTTGACATAAATAATCAAATTAAGAGTTTTGAAAGTAAACAAGCCGAGTATAATCATTAAAGCCTTCACAAAGCATATTGTGACTAGAAATAGATGTTTTAAGCCTTAACTTCATATTGGAAAAGTGGGTAATCGAACTATAATGAGGTTTTACCCATTTTGACATATATAATCAATGTAAAAGTTTTGAAAGTAAACAAGCCGAGTATAATCATTAAAGGTTTCACAAAGCTTATTGTGACTAGAAATAGTTGTTTTAAGCCTTAACTTCACATTGAAAACGTGAATAATTGAACTATAATGATGTTTTACCCAAATTGACATAAATAATCAAACTAAAGTGTTTTGAAAGTAAACAAGCCGAGTATAATGATTAAAGCCTTCACAAAGCATATTGTGACTAGAAATAGTTGTTTTAAGCCTTAACTGCACATTGAAAACGTGGGAAATCGAACTATAATGAAGTTTTACCCATTTTGACATAAATAATCAAACTAAGAGTTTTGAAAGTAAAAAGCCTAGTATAATCATTAAAGCTTTCACAAAGCTTATTGTGACTAGAAATCGTTGTTTTAAGCCTTAACTTCATTGAGGAACGTGGGACATTGAACTATAACGAAGTTTTAACGATTTTGTATAAAATCATAATTCTAATAGTTTTAAAATTTGACAAGACGAGCATAAACGTATTTTATCTACAAACGCTTATTTTTAATAGAAATCGTTGTTTTAAGCCTTAACTTCATATTGGAAAGGTAGGAAATCGAACTATAACGAAGTTTTACCTATTTTGACATAAATAATCAAACTAAGAGTTTTGAAAGTAAACAAGCCGAGTATAATCATTAAAGGTTTCACAAAGCTTATTGTGACTAGAAATAGTTGTTTTAAGCCTTAACTTCACATTGAAAACGTGAGAAATCGAACTATAATGATGTTTTACCCCTTTTTGACATAAATAATCAAACTAAGAGTTTTGAATGTAAACAAGCCGAGTATAATCATTAAAGCCTTAACAAAGCATATTGTGACTAGAAATTGTTGTTTTAAGCCCTACCTTCACATTGAAAACGTGGGAAATCGAACTATAATTAAGTTTTACCCATTTTGACATAAATAATCAAACTAAGAGTTTTGAAAGTAAACAAGCCGAGTATAATCATTAAAGCTTTCACAAAGCTTATTGTGACTTGAAATAGTTATTTTAAGCCTTAACTTCACATTGAAAACGTGAGAAATCGAACTATAATGAAGTTTTACCCATTTTGACATAAATAATTAAACTAAGAGTTTTGAAAGTAAACAAGCCGAGTATAATCATTAAAGCCTTCACAAAGCATATTGTGACTAGAAATAGTTGTTTTAAGCCTTAACTTCACATTGAAAATGTGGGAAATCGAACTATAATGAAGTTTTACCCATTTTGACATAAATAATCAAACTAAGAGTTTTGAAAGTAAACAAGCGGAGTATAATCATTAAGATGTCACAAAGCTTATTGTGACTAGAAATCGTTATTTTTAGCCTTAACTTCTCGTAGGGAAAGTGGGACAATGGACGATAATGAAGTTTTAACGATTTTGATAAAATCATAATTCTAATAGTTTTAAAATTTAACCAGACGAGCATAAACATATTTTATCAACAAACGCTTATTTTTAATAGAAATCGTTGTTTTAAGCCTTAACTTCATATTAGAAACGTGGGAAATCGAACTATAATGAAGTTTTACCCATTTTGACATAAATAATCAAACTAAGAGTTTTGAATGTAAACAAGCCGAGTATAATCATTAAAGCTTTCACAAAGCTTATTGTGACTAGAAATAGTTGTTTTAAGCCTTAATTTCACATTGAAAATGTGAGAAATCGAACTATAATGAAGTTTTACCATTTTTGACATAAATAATCAAACAAAGAGTTTTGAAAGTAAACAAGCCGAGTATAATCATTAAAGCCTTCACAAGGCTTATTGTGACTAGAAATAGTTGTTTTAAGCCTTAACTTCACATTGAAAACGTGAGAAATCGAACTATAATGAAGTTTTACCCATTTTGACATAAATAATCAAACTAAGAGTTTTGAAAGTAAACAAGCCGAGTATAATCATTAAAGCCTTCACAAAGCATATTGTTACTGGAAATCGCTGTTTTAAGCCCTACCTTCACATTGGAAACGTGGGAAATCGAACTTAATTGAAGTTTTACCCATTTTGACATAAATAATCAAACTAAGAGTTTTGAAAGTAAACAAGCCGAGTATAATCATTAAAGATTTCACAAAGCTTATTGTGACTAGAAATAGTTGTTTTAAGCCTTAACTTCACATTGAAAACGTGAGAAATCGAACTATAATGAAGTTTTACCCATTTTGACATAAATAATCAAACTAAGAGTTTTGAATGTAAACTAGCCGAGTATAATCATTACAGCCTTCACAAAGCATATTGTAACCAGAAATAGTTTTTTTAAGCCTTAGCTTCACATTGAAAACGTGATAAATCGAACTTTAAAGAAGTTTTACCCATTTTGACATAAATAATTAAACTAAGAGTTTTGAAAGTAAATAACTCGAGTAAAATCATTAAGATGTCACAAAGCTTATTGTGACTAGAAATCGTTGTTTTCAGCCTTAGCTTCACGTAGGCAACGTGGGACATAGGACAATAATGAAGTTTTAATGATTTTGTATAAAATAATAGTTCTAATAGTTTTAAAATTTAACAAGACGAGCATAAACATTTTTTTATCTACAAACGCTTATTTTTAATAGAAATCGTTGTTTTAAGCCTTAACTTCATAGTGGAAACAAGGGAAATCGAACTATAATGAAGTTTTACCCATTTTGACATAAATAATAAAACTAAGAGTTTCGAAAGTAAACAAGCCGAGTATAATCATTAAAGCTTTCACAAAGCTTATTGTGACTAGAAATAGTTGTTTTAAGCCCTAACTTCACATTGAAAACATGAGAAATCGAATTATAATGAAGTTTTACCCCTTTTTGACATAAATAATCAAATTAAGAGTTTTGAAAGTAAACAAGCCGAGTATAATCATTAAAGCCTTCACAAAGCATATTGTGACTAGAAATAGATGTTTTAAGCCTTAACTTCATATTGGAAAAGTGGGTAATCGAACTATAATGAGGTTTTACCCATTTTGACATAAATAATCAATGTAAAAGTTTTGAAAGTAAACAAGCCGAGTATAATCATTAAAGGTTTCACAAAGCTTATTGTGACTAGAAATAGTTGTTTTAAGCCTTAACTTCACATTGAAAACGTGAGAAATTGAACTATAATGATGTTTTACCCAAATTGACATAAATAATCAAACTAAAGTGTTTTGAAAGTAAACAAGCCGAGTATAATGATTAAAGCTTTCACAAAGCATATTGTGACTAGAAATAGTTGTTTTAAGCCTTAACTGCACATTGAAAACGTGGGAAATCGAACTATAATGATGTTTTACCCATTTTGACAAAAATAATCAAACTAAGAGTTTTGAAAGTAAACAAGCTGAGTATAATCATTAAAGCCTTCACAAAGCATATTGTGACTAGAAATAGTTGTTTTAAGCCTTAACTGCACATTGAAAACGTGGGAAATCGAACAATAATGAAGTTTTACCCATTTTGACATAAATAATAAAACTAAGAGTTTTGAAAGTAAACAAGCCGAGTATAATCATTAAAGCTTTCACAAAGCTTATTGTGACTAGAAATAGTTGTTTTAAGCCTTAACTTCACATTGAAAATGTGAGAAATCGAACTATAATGATGTCTTACCCATTTTGACAAAAATAATCAAACTAAGAGTTTTGAAAGTAAACAAGCCGAGTATAATCATTAAAGCCTTCACAAAGCATATTGTTACTAGAAATAGTTGTTTTAAGCCTTAACTTCACATTGAAAACGTGAGAAATCGAACTATAATGAAGTTTTACCCATTTTGACATAAATAATCAAACTAAGAGTTTTGAATGTAAACTAGCCGAGTATAATCATTACAGCCTTCACAAAGCATATTGTAACCAGAAATAGTTTTTTTAAGCCTTAGCTTCACATTGAAAACGTGATAAATCGAACTTTAAAGAAGTTTTACCCATTTTGACATAAATAATTAAACTAAGAGTTTTGAAAGTAAATAACCCGAGTAAAATCATTAAGATGTCACAAAGCTTATTGTGACTAGAAATCGTTGTTTTCAGCCTTAGCTTCACATTAGGCAACGTGGGAAATCATAGGACAATAATGAAGTTTTAATGATTTTGTATAAAATAATAGTTCTAATAGTTTTCAAATTTAACAAGACGAGCATAAACATATTTTATCTACAAACGCTTATTTTTAATAGAAATCATTGTTTTAAGCCTTAACTTCATAGTGGAAACAAGGGAAATCGAACTATAATGAAGTTTTACCCATTTTGACATAAATAATAAAACTAAGAGTTTGAAAGTAAACAAGCCGAGTATAATCATTAAAGCTTTCACAAAGCTTATTGTGACTAGAAATAGTTGTTTTAAGCCCTAACTTCACATTGAAAACATAAGAAATCGAATTATAATGAAGTTTTACCCCTTTTTGACATAAATAATCAAACTAAGAGTTTTGAAAGTAAACAAGCCAGTATTGATTATTAAAGCTTTCACAAAGCTTATTGTGACTAGAAATAGTTGTTTTAAGCCTTAACTTCACATTGAAAACGTGAGAAATCGAACTATAATGATGTTTTACCCTTTTTGACATAAATAATCAAACTAAGAGTTTTGAATGTAAACAAGCCGAGTATAATCATTAAAGCCTTAACAAAGCATATTGTGACTAGAAATTGTTGTTTTAAGCCCTACCTTCACATTGAAAACGTGGGAAATCGAACTATAATGAAGTTTTACCCATTTTGACATAAATAATCAAACTAAGAGTTTTGAAAGTAAACAAGCGGAGTATAATCATTAAGATGTCACAAAGCTTATTGTGACTAGAAATCGTTATTTTTAGCCTTAACTTCATCGTAGGGAAAGTGGGACATTGGACGATAACGAAGTTTTAACGATTTTGTATAAAATCATAATTCTAATAGTTTTAAAATTTAAACAAGACGAGCATAAACATATTTTATCAACAACGCTTATTTTTAATAGAAATCGTTGTTTTAAGCCTTAACTTCATATTAGAAACGTGGGAAATCGAACTATAATGAAGTTTTACCCATTTTGACATAAATAATCAAACTAAGAGTTTTGAATGTAAACAAGCCGAGTATAATCATTAAAGCTTTCACAAAGCTTATTGTGACTAGAAATAGTTGTTTTAAGCCTTAATTTCACATTGAAAACGTGAGAAATCGAACTATAATGAAGTTTTACCATTTTTGACATAAATAATCAAATAAAGAGTTTTGAAAGTAAACAAGCCGAGTATAATCATTAAAGCCTTCACAAGGCTTATTGTGACTAGAAATAGTTGTTTTAAGCCTTAACTTCACATTGAAAACGTGAGAAATCGAACTATAATGAAGTTTTACCCATTTTGACATAAATAATCAAACTAAGAGTTTTGAAAGTAAACAAGCCGAGTATAATCATTAAAGCCTTCACAAAGCATATTGTTACTGGAAATCGCTGTTTTAAGCCCTACCTTCACATTGGAAACGTGGGAAATCGAACTTAATTGAAGTTTTACCCATTTTGACATAAATAATCAAACTAAGAGTTTTGAAAGTAAACAAGCCGAGTATAATCATTAAAGATTTCACAAAGCTTATTGTGACTAGAAATAGTTGTTTTAAGCCTTTACTTCACATTGAAAACGTGAGAAATCGAACTCTAATGAAGTTTTACCCATTTTGACATAAATAATCAAACTAAGAGTTTTGAAAGTAAACAAGCCGAGTATAATCATTAAAGCCTTCACAATGCATATTGTGACTAGAAATAGTTGTTTTAAGCCTTAACTTCACATTGAAAACGTGGGAAATCGAACTATAATGAAGTTTTACCCATTTTGACATAAATAATCAAACTAAGAGTTTTGAAAGTAAACAAGCGAAGTATAATCATTAAGATGTCACAAAGCTTATTGTGACTAAAAATCATTGTTTTTAGCCTTAACTTCACATTGAAAACGTGAGAAATCGAACTATAATGAAGTTTTACCCATTTTGAGATAAATAATAAAACTAAAAGTTTTGAAAGTAAACAAGCCGAGTATAATCATGAAAGCTTTCACAAAGCTTATTGTGACTAGAAATAGTTGTTTTAAGCCCTAACTTCACATTGAAAACATGAGAAATCGAACTATAATGAAGTTTTAACCCTTTTTGACATAAATAATCAAACTAAGAGTTTTGAAAGTAAACAAGCCGAGTATAATCATTAAAGCCTTCACAAAGTATATTGTGATTAGAAATAGTTGTTTTAAGCCCTACCTTCACATTGGAAACGTGGGAAATCGAACTAAAATGAAGTTTTACCCATTTTGACATAAATAATCAAACTAAGAGTTTTGAAAGTAAACAAGCCGAGTATAATCATTAAAGCTTTCACAAAGCTTATTGTGACTAGAAATAGTTGTTTTAAGCCTTAACTTCACATTGAAAACGTGAGAAATCGAACTATACTATGATGTTTTACCCAATTTGACATAAATAATCAAACTTAGTGTTTTGAAAGTAAACAAGCCGAGTATAATCATTAAAGCCGTCACAAAGCATATTGTGACTAGAAATCGTTGTTTTAAGCCTTAACTTCACATTGAAAATGTGAGAAATCGAACTATAATGATGTTTTACCCATTTTGACAAAAATAATCAAACTAAGAGTTTTGAAAGTAAACAAGCCGAGTATAATCATTAAAGCCTTCACAAAGCATATTGTGACTAGAAATAGTTGTTTTAAGCCTTAACTGCACATTGAAAACGTGGGAAATCGAACTATAATGAAGTTTTACCCATTTTGACATAAATAATAAAACTAAGAGTTTTGAAAGTAAACAAGCCGAGTATAATCATTAAAGCTTTCACAAAGCTTATTGTGACTAGAAATAGTTGTTTTAAGCCTTAACTTCACATTGAAAATGTGAGAAATCGAACTATAATGATGTCTTACCCATTTTGACAAAAATAATCAAACTAAGAGTTTTGAAAGTAAACAAGCCGAGTATAATCATTAAAGCCTTCACAAAGCATATTGTTACTAGAAATAGTTGTTTTAAGCCTTAACTTCACATTGAAAACGTGAGAAATCGAACTATAATGAAGTTTTACCCATTTTGACATAAATAATCAAACTAAGAGTTTTGAATGTAAACTAGCCGAGTATAATCATTACAGCCTTCACAAAGCATATTGTAACCAGAAATAGTTTTTTTAAGCCTTAGCTTCACATTGAAAACGTGATAAATCGAACTTTAAAGAAGTTTTACCCATTTTGACATAAATAATTAAACTAAGAGTTTTGAAAGTAAATAACCCGAGTAAAATCATTAAGATGTCACAAAGCTTATTGTGACTAGAAATCGTTGTTTTCAGCCTTAGCTTCACGTAGGCAACGTGGGACATAGGACAATAATGAAGTTTTAATGATTTTGTATAAAATAATAGTTCTAATAGTTTTCAAATTTAACAAGACGAGCATAAACATATTTTATCTACAAACGCTTATTTTTAATAGAAATCATTGTTTTAAGCCTTAACTTCATAGTGGAAACAAGGGAAATCGAACTATAATGAAGTTTTACCCATTTTGACATAAATAATAAAACTAAGAGTTTCGAAAGTAAACAAGCCGAGTATAATCATTAAAGCTTTCACAAAGCTTATTGTGACTAGAAATAGTTGTTTTAAGCCCTAACTTCACATTGAAAACATAAGAAATCGAATTATAATGAAGTTTTACCCCTTTTTGACATAAATAATCAAACTAAGAGTTTTGAAAGTAAACAAGCCGAGTATTGATTATTAAAGCTTTCACAAAGCTTATTGTGACTAGAAATAGTTGTTTTAAGCCTTAACTTCACATTGAAAACGTGAGAAATCGAACTATAATGATGTTTTACCCCTTTTTGACATAAATAATCAAACTAAGAGTTTTGAATGTAAACAAGCCGAGTATAATCATTAAAGCCTTAACAAAGCATATTGTGACTAGAAATTGTTGTTTTAAGCCCTACCTTCACATTGAAAACGTAGGAAATCGAACTATAATGAAGTTTTACCCATTTTGACATAAATAATCAAACTAAGAGTTTTGAAAGTAAACAAGCGGAGTATAATCATTAAGATGTCACAAAGCTTATTGTGACTAGAAATCGTTATTTTTAGCCTTAACTTCTCGTAGGGAAAGTGGGACATTGGACGATAACGAAGTTTTAACGATTTTGTATAAAATCATAATTCTAATAGTTTTAAAATTTAACCAGACGAGCATAAACATATTTTATCAACAAACGCTTATTTTTAATAGAAATCGTTGTTTTAAGCCTTAACTTCATATTAGAAACGTGGGAAATCGAACTATAATGAAGTTTTACCCATTTTGACATAAATAATCAAACTAAGAGTTTTGAATGTAAACAAGCCGAGTATAATCATTAAAGCTTTCACAAAGCTTATTGTGACTAGAAATAGTTGTTTTAAGCCTTAATTTCACATTGAAAACGTGAGAAATCGAACTATAATGAAGTTTTACCATTTTTGACATAAATAATCAAATAAAGAGTTTTGAAAGTAAACAAGCCGAGTATAATCATTAAAGCCTTCACAAGGCTTATTGTGACTAGAAATAGTTGTTTTAAGCCTTAACTTCACATTGAAAACGTGAGAAATCGAACTATAATGAAGTTTTACCCATTTTGACATAAATAATCAAACTAAGAGTTTTGAAAGTAAACAAGCCGAATATAATCATTAAAGCCTTCACAAAGCATATTGTTACTGTAAATCGCTGTTTTAAGCCCTACCTTCACATTGGAAACGTGGGAAATCGAACTTAATTGAAGTTTTACCCATTTTGACATAAATAATCAAACTAAGAGTTTTGAAAGTAAACAAGCCGAGTATAATCATTAAAGATTTCACAAAGCTTATTGTGACTAGAAATAGTTGTTTTAAGCCTTTACTTCACATTGAAAACGTGAGAAATCGAACTCTAATGAAGTTTTACCCATTTTGACGTAAATAATCAAACTAAGAGTTTTGAAAGTAAACAAGCCGAGTATAATCATTAAAGCCTTCACAATGCATATTGTGACTAGAAATAGTTGTTTTAAGCCTTAACTTCACATTGAAAACGTGGGAAATCGAACTATAATGAAGTTTTACCCATTTTGACATAAATAATCAAACTAAGAGTTTTGAAAGTAAACAAGCGAAGTATAATCATTAAGATGTCACAAAGCTTATTGTGACTAAAAATCATTGTTTTTAGCCTTAACTTCACATTGAAAACGTGAGAAATCGAACTATAATGAAGTTTTACCCATTTTGAGATAAATAATAAAACTAAAAGTTTTGAAAGTAAACAAGCCGAGTATAATCATGAAAGCTTTCACAAAGCTTATTGTGACTAGAAATAGTTGTTTTAAGCCCTAACTTCACATTGAAAACATGAGAAATCGAACTATAATGAAGTTTTAACCCTTTTTGACATAAATAATCAAACTAAGAGTTTTGAAAGTAAACAAGCCGAGTATAATCATTAAAGCCTTCACAAAGTATATTGTGATTAGAAATCACTGTTTTAAGCCCTACCTTTACATTGGAAACGTGGGAAATCGAACTAAAATGAAGTTTTACCCATTTTGACATAAATAATCAAACTAAGAGTTTTGAAAGTAAACAAGCCGAGTATAATCATTAAAGCTTTCACAAAGCTTATTGTGACTACAAATAGTTGTTTTAAGCCTTAACTTCACATTGAAAATGTGAGAAATCGAACTATAATGATGTTTTACCCATTTTGACAAAAATAATCAAACTAAGAGTTTTGAAAGTAAACAAGCTGAGTATAATCATTAAAGCCTTCACAAAGCATATTGTGACTAGAAATAGTTGTTTTAAGCCTTAACTGCACATTGAAAACGTGGGAAATTGAACAATAATGAAGTTTTACCCATTTTGACATAAATAATAAAACTAAGAGTTTTGAAAGTAAACAAGCCGAGTATAATCATTAAAGCTTTCACAAAGCTTATTGTGACTAGAAATAGTTGTTTTAAGCCTTAACTTCACATTGAAAATGTGAGAAATCGAACTATAATGATGTTTTACCCATTTTGACAAAAATAATCAAACTAAGAGTTTTGAAAGTAAACAAGCCGAGTATAATCATTAAAGCCTTCACAAAGCATATTGTTACTAGAAATAGTTGTTTTAAGCCTTAACTTCACATTGAAAACGTGAGAAATCGAACTATAATGAAGTTTTACCCATTTTGACATAAATAATCAAACTAAGAGTTTTGAATGTAAACAAGCCGAGTATAATCATTAAAGCCTTCACAAAGCATATTGTAACTAGAAATAGTTTTTTAAGCCTTAGCTTCACATTGAAAACGTGATAAATCGAACTATAAAGAAGTTTTACCCATTTTGACATAAATAATTAAACTAAGAGTTTTGAAAGTAAATAACCCGAGAGTAAAATCATTAAGATGTCACAAAGCTTATTGTGACTAGAAATCGTTGTTTTAAGCCTTAACTTCTTCACGTAGAAAACGTGGGACATAGGACAATAATGAAGTTTTAATGATTTTGTATAAAATAATAGTTCTAATAGTTTTCAAATTTAACAAGACGAGCATAAACATATTTTATCTACAAACGCTTATTTTTAATAGAAATCGTTGTTTTAAGCCTTAACTTCATAGTGGAAACAAGGGAAATCGAACTATAATGAAGTTTTACCCATTTTGACATAAATAATAAAACTAAGAGTTTCGAAAGTAAACAAGCCGAGTATAATCATTAAAGCTTTCACAAAGCTTATTGTGACTAGAAATAGTTGTTTTAAGCCCTAACTTCACATTGAAAACATAAGAAATCGAATTATAATGATGTTTTACCCCTTTTTGACATAAATAATCAAATTAAGAGTTTTGAAAGTAAACAAGCCGAGTATAATCATTAAAGCCTTCACAAAGCATATTGTGACTAGAAATAGATGTTTTAAGCCTTAACTTCATATTGGAAAAGTGGGTAATCGAACTATAATAAAGTTTTACCCATTTTGACATAAATAATCAAACTAAGAGTTTTGAAAGTAAACAAGCCGAGTATAATCATTAAAGCTTTCACAAAGCTTATTGTGACTAGAAATAGTTGTTTTAAGCCTTAACTTCACATTGAAAACGTGAGAAATCGAACTATAATGATGTTTTACCCAATTTGACATAAATAATCAAACTTAGTGTTTTGAAAGTAAACAAGCCGAGTATAATCATTAAAGCCGTCACAAAGCATATTGTGACTAGAAATCGTTGTTTTAAGCCTTAACTTCACATTGAAAATGTGAGAAATCGAACTATAATGATGTTTTACCCATTTTGACAAAAATAATCAAACTAAGAGTTTTGAAAGTAAACAAGCTGAGTATAATCATTAAAGCCTTCACAAAGCATATTGTGACTAGAAATAGTTGTTTTAAGCCTTAACTGCACATTGAAAACGTGGAAATCGAACAATAATGAAGTTTTACCCATTTTGACATAAATAATAAAACTAAGAGTTTTGAAAGTAAACAAGCCGAGTATAATCATTAAAGCTTTCACAAAGCTTATTGTGACTAGAAATAGTTGTTTTAAGCCTTAACTTCACATTGAAAATGTGAGAAATCGAACTATAATGATGTTTTACCCATTTTGACAAAAATAATCAAACTAAGAGTTTTGAAAGTAAACAAGCCGAGTATAATCATTAAAGCCTTCACAAAGCATATTGTTACTAGAAATAGTTGTTTTAAGCCTTAACTTCACATTGAAAACGTGAGAAATCGAACTATAATGAAGTTTTACCCATTTTGACATAAATAATCAAACTAAGAGTTTTGAATGTAAACTAGCCGAGTATAATCATTAAAGCCTTCACAAAGCATATTGTAACTAGAAATAGTTTTTTAAGCCTTAGCTTCACATTGAAAACGTGATAAATCGAACTTTAAGAAGTTTTACCCATTTTGACATAAATAATTAAACTAAGAGTTTTGAAAGTAAATAACCCGAGTAAAATCATTAAGATGTCACAAAGCTTATTGTGACTAGAAATCGTTGTTTTAAGCCTTAACTTCACGTAGGAAAACGTGGGACATAGGAAATAATGAAGTTTTAATGATTTTGTATAAAATAATAGTTCTAATAGTTTTCAAATTTAACAAGACGAGCATAAACATATTTTATCTACAAACGCTTATTTTTAATAGAAATCGTTGTTTTAAGCCTTAACTTCATAGTGAAACAAGGGAAATCGAACTATAATGAAGTTTTACCCATTTTGACATAAATAATAAAACTAAGAGTTTGAAAGTAAACAAGCCGAGTATAATCATTAAAGCTTTCACAAAGCTTATTGTGACTAGAAATAGTTGTTTTAAGCCCTAACTTCACATTGAAAACATAAGAAATCGAATTATAATGAAGTTTTACCCTTTTTGACATAAATAATCAAACTAAGAGTTTTGAAAGTAAACAAGCCGAGTATTGATTATTAAAGCTTTCACAAAGCTTATTGTGACTAGAAATAGTTGTTTTAAGCCTTAACTTCACATTGAAAACGTGAGAAATCGAACTATAATGATGTTTTACCCTTTTTGACATAAATAATCAAACTAAGAGTTTTGAATGTAAACAAGCCGAGTATAATCATTAAAGCCTTAACAAAGCATATTGTGACTAGAAATTGTTGTTTTAAGCCCTACCTTCACATTGAAAACGTGGGAAATCGAACTATAATGAAGTTTTACCCATTTTGACATAAATAATCAAACTAAGAGTTTTGAAAGTAAACAAGCGGAGTATAATCATTAAGATGTCACAAAGCTTATTGTGACTAGAAATCGTTATTTTTAGCCTTAACTTCTCGTAGGGAAAGTGGGACATTGGACGATAACGAAGTTTTAACGATTTTGTATAAAATCATAATTCTAATAGTTTTAAAATTTAACCAGACGAGCATAAACATATTTTATCAACAAACGCTTATTTTTAATAGAAATCGTTGTTTTAAGCCTTAACTTCATATTAGAAACGTGGGAAATCGAACTATAATGAAGTTTTACCCATTTTGACATAAATAATCAAACTAAGAGTTTTGAATGTAAACAAGCCGAGTATAATCATTAAAGCTTTCACAAAGCTTATTGTGACTAGAAATAGTTGTTTTAAGCCTTAATTTCACATTGAAAACGTGAGAAATCGAACTATAATGAAGTTTTACCATTTTTGACATAAATAATCAAATAAAGAGTTTTGAAAGTAAACAAGCCGAGTATAATCATTAAAGCCTTCACAAGGCTTATTGTGACTAGAAATAGTTGTTTTAAGCCTTAACTTCACATTGAAAACGTGAGAAATCGAACTATAATGAAGTTTTACCCATTTTGACATAAATAATCAAACTAAGAGTTTTGAAAGTAAACAAGCCGAGTATAATCATTAAAGCCTTCACAAAGCATATTGTGACTAGAAATCGCTGTTTTAAGCCCTACCTTCACATTGGAAACGTGGGAAATCGAACTTAATTGAAGTTTTACCCATTTTGACATAAATAATCAAACTAAGAGTTTTGAAAGTAAACAAGCCGAGTATAATCATTAAAGCTTTCACAAAGCTTATTGTGACTAGAAATAGTTGTTTTAAGCCTTAACTTCACATTGAAAACGTGAGAAATCGAACTATAATGAAGTTTTACCCATTTTGACATAAATAATCAAACTAAGAGTTTTGAAAGTAAACAAGCCGAGTATAATCATTAAAGCCTTCACAAAGCATATTGTGACTAGAAATAGTTGTTTTAAGCCTTAACTTCACATTGAAAACGTGGGAAATCGAACTATAATGAAGTTTTACCCATTTTGACATAAATAATCAAACTAAGAGTTTTGAAAGTAAACAAGCGAAGTATAATCATTAAGATGTCACAAAGCTTATTGTGACTAAAAATCATTGTTTTTAGCCTTAACTTCACATTGAAAACGTGAGAAATCGAACTATAATGAAGTTTTACCCATTTTGAGATAAATAATAAAACTAAAAGTTTTGAAAGTAAACAAGCCGAGTATAATCATGAAAGCTTTCACAAAGCTTATTGTGACTAGAAATAGTTGTTTTAAGCCCTAACTTCACATTGAAAACATGAGAAATCGAACTATAATGAAGTTTTAACCCTTTTTGACATAAATAATCAAACTAAGAGTTTTGAAAGTAAACAAGCCGAGTATAATCATTAAAGCCTTCACAAAGTATATTGTGATTAGAAATCACTGTTTTAAGCCCTACCTTCACATTGGAAACGTGGGAAATCGAACTAAAATGAAGTTTTACCCATTTTGACATAAATAATCAAACTAAGAGTTTTGAAAGTAAACAAGCCGAGTATAATCATTAAAGCTTTCACAAAGCTTATTGTGACTAGAAATAGTTGTTTTAAGCCTTAACTTCACATTGAAAACGTGAGAAATCGAACTATAATGATGTTTTACCCAATTTGACATAAATAATCAAACTTAGTGTTTTGAAAGTAAACAAGCCGAGTATAATCATTAAAGCCGTCACAAAGCATATTGTGACTAGAAATCGTTGTTTTAAGCCTTAACTTCACATTGAAAATGTGAGAAATCGAACTATAATGATGTTTTACCCATTTTGACAAAAATAATCAAACTAAGAGTTTTGAATGTAAACAAGCCGAGTATAATCATTAAAGCCTTAACAAAGCATATTGTGACTAGAAATTGTTGTTTTAAGCCCTACCTTCACATTGAAAACGTGGGAAATCGAACTATAATTAAGTTTTACCCATTTTGACATAAATAATCAAACTAAGAGTTTTGAAAGTAAACAAGCCGAGTATAATCATTAAAGCTTTCACAAAGCTTATTGTGACTTGAAATAGTTGTTTTAAGCCTTAACTTCACATTGAAAACGTGAGAAATCGAACTATAATGAAGTTTTACCCATTTTGACATAAATAATTAAACTAAGAGTTTTGAAAGTAAACAAGCCGAGTATAATCATTAAAGCCTTCACAAAGCATATTGTGACTAGAAATAGTTGTTTTAAGCCTTAACTTCACATTGAAAATGTGGGAAATCGAACTATAATGAAGTTTTACCCATTTTGACATAAATAATCAAACTAAGAGTTTTGAAAGTAAACAAGCGGAGTATAATCATTAAGATGTCACAAAGCTTATTGTGACTAGAAATCGTTATTTTTAGCCTTAACTTCGTATTGGAAACGAAAGAGAGACATTGAACGATAATGAAGTTTTAACGATTTTGTATAAAATCATAATTCTAATAGTTTTAAAATTTAACAAGACGAGCATAAACATATTTTATCAACAAACGCTTATTTTTAATAGAAATCGTTGTTTTAAGCCTTAACTTCATATTGGAAACGTGGGAAATCGAACTATAATGAAGTTTTACCCATTTTGACATAAATAATCAAACTAAGAGTTTTTAAAGTAAACAAGCCGAGTATAATCATTAAAGCTTTCACAAAGCTTATTGTGACTAGAAATAGTTGTTTTAAACCTTAACTTCACATTGAAAACGTGAGAAATCGAACTATAATGATGTTTTACCCAATTTGACATAAATAATCAAACTAAGTGTTTTGAAAGTAAACAAGCCGAGTATAATCATTAAAGCCTTCGCAAAGTATATTGTGACTAGAAATAGTTGTTTTAAGCTTTAACTTCACATTGAAAACATGGGAAATCGAACTATAATGAAGTTTTACCCATTTTGACATAAATAATAAAACTAAAAGTTTTGAAAGTAAACAAGCCGAGTATAATCATTAAAGCTTTCACAAAGCTTATTGTGACTAGAAATAGTTGTTTTAAGCCCTAACTTCACATTGAAAACATGAGAAATCGATCTATAATTAAGTTTTACCCCTTTTGACATAAATAATCAAACCAAGAGTTTTGAAAGTAAACAAGCCGAGTATAATCATTAAAGCCTTCACAATGCATATTGTGACTAGAAATAGTTGTTTTAAGCCTTAACTTCACATTGAAAACGTGAGAAATCGAACTATAATGAAGTTTTACCCATTTTGACATAAATAATCAAACTAAGAGTTTTGAATGTAAACAAGCCGAGTGTAATCGTTAAAGCTTTCACAAAGCTTATTGTGACTAGAAATAGTTGTTTTAAGCCTTAACTTCACATTGAAAACGTGAGAAATCGAACTATAATGATGTTTTACCCAAATTGACATAAATAATCAAACTAAGTTTTTTGAAAGTAAACAAGCCGAGTATAATTATTAAAGCCTTCACAAAGCATATTGTGACTAGAAATAGTTGTTTTAAGCCTTAACTGCACATTGAAAACGTGGGAAATTGAACTATAATGAAGTTTTACCCATTTTGACATAAATAATCAAACTAAGAGTTTTGAAAGTAAACAAGCCTAGTATAATCATTAAAGATTTCACAAAGCTTATTGTGACTAGAAATCGTTGTTTTAAGCCTTAACTTCGTAGGGAAAACGTGAGACATTGGACTATAATGAAGTTTTAACGATTTTGTATAAAATCATAATTCTAATAGTTTTAAAATTTAACAAGACGAGCATAAACGTATTTTATCTACTAACGCTTATTTTTAATAGAAATCGTTGTTTTAAGCCTTAACTTCATATTGGAAACGTGGGAAATCGAACTATAATGAAGTTTTACCCATTTTGACATAAATAATCAAACTAAGAGTTTTGAAAGTAAACAAGCCGAGTATAATCATTAAAGGTTTCACAAAGCTTATTGTGACTAGAAATAGTTGTTTTAAGCTTTAACTTCACATTGAAAACGTGAGAAATCGAACTATAATGATGTTTTACCCCTTTTTGACATAAATAATCAAACTAAGAGTTTTGAAAGTAAACAAGTCGAGTATAATCATTAAAGCCTTAACAAAGCATATTGTGACTAGAAATTGCTGTTTTAAGCCCTACCTTCACATTGAAAACATGGGAAATCGAACTATAATGAAGTTTTTCCCATTTTGACATAAATAATCAAACTAAGAGTTTTGAAAGTAAACAAGCCGAGTATAATCATTAAAGCTTTCACAAAGCTTATTGTGACTTGAAATAGTTGTTTTAAGCCTTAACTTCACATTGAAAACGTGAGAAATCGAACTATAATGAAGTTTTACCCATTTTGACATAAATAATTAAACTAAGAGTATTGAAAGTAAACAAGCCGAGTATAATCATTAAAGACTTCACAAAGCATATTGTGACTAGAAATAGTTGTTTTAAGCCTTAACTTCACATTGAAAATGTGGGAAATCGAACTATAATGAAGTTTTACCCATTTTGACATAAATAATCAAACTAAGAGTTTTGAAAGTAAACAAGCGGAGTATAATCATTAATATGTCACAAAGCTTATTGTGACTAGAAATATCGTTTTTTAAGCCTTAACTTCTCGTAGGGAATGTGGGACATTGGATGATAACGAAGTTTTAACGATTTTGTATAAAATCATAATTCTAATAGTTTTAAAATTTAACCAGACGAGCATAAACATATTTTATCAACAAACGCTTATTTTTAATAGAAATCGTTGTTTTAAGCCTTAACTTCATATTTGAAACGTGGGAAATCGAACTATAATGAAGTTTTACCCATTTTGACATAAATAATCAAACTAAGAGTTTTTAATGTAAACAAGCCGAGTATAATCATTAAAGCTTTCACAAAGCTTATTGTGACTAGAAATAGTTCTTTTAAGCCTTAACTTCACATTGAAAACGCGAGAAATCAAACTATAATGATGTTTTACCCAATTTGACATAAATAATCAAACTAAAGTGTTTTGAAAGTAAACAAGCCGAGTATAATCATTAAAGCTTTCACAAAGCTTATTGTGACTAGAAATAGTTGTTTTAAGCCTTAACTTCACATTGAAAACGCGAGAAATCAAACTATAATGATGTTTTACCCAATTTGACATAAATAATCAAACTAAAGTGTTTTGAAAGTAAACAAGCCGAGTATAATCATTAAAGCCTTCACAAAGCATATTGTGACTAGAAATAGTTGTTTTAAGCCTTAACTGCACATTGAAAACGTGGGAAATCGAACAATAATGAAGTTTTACCCATTTTGACATAAATAATAAAACTAAGAGTTTTGAAAGTAAACAAGCCGAGTATAATCATTAAAGCTTTCACAAAGCTTATTGTAACTAGAAGTAGTTGTTTTAAGCCCTAACTTCACATTAAAAACATGAGAAATCGAACTATAATGAAGTTTTACCCCTTTTTGACATAAATAATCAAACTAAGAGTTTTGAAAGTAAACAAGCCGAGTATAATCATTAAAGCCTTCACAAAGCATATTGTGACTAGAAATAGTTGTTTTAAGCCTTAACTGCACATTGAAAACGTGGGAAATCGAACAATAATGAAGTTTTACCCATTTTGACATAAATAATAAAACTAAGAGTTTTGAAAGTAAACAAGCCGAGTATAATCATTAAAGCTTTCACAAAGCTTATTGTAACTAGAAGTAGGTTTTTTAAGCGCTAACTTCACATTGAAAACATGAGAAATCGAACTATAATGAAGTTTTACCCCTTTTTGACATAAATAATCAAACTAAGAGTTTTGAAAGTAAACAAGCCGAGTATAATCATTAAAGCCTTCACAAAGCATATTGTGACTAGAAATCGCTGTTTTAAGCCCTACCTTCACATTGGAAACGTGGGAAATCGAACTAAAATGAAGTTTTACCCATTTTGACATAAATAATCAAACTAAGAGTTTTGAAAGTAAACAAGCCGAGTATAATCATTAAAGCTTTCACAAAGCTTATTGTGACTAGAAATAGTTGTTTTAAGCCTTAACTTCATATTGAAAACGTGAGAAATCGAACTATAATGAAGTTTTACCCATTTTGACATAAATAATCAAACCAAGAGTTTTGAAAGTAAACAAGCCGAGTATAATCATTACAGCCTTCACAAAGCATATTGTAACAAGAAATAGTTTTTTTAAGCCTTACTTCACATTGAAAACGTGGTAAATCGAACTATAAAGAAGTTTTACCCATTTTGACATAAATAATCAAACTAAGAGTTTTGAAAGTAAACAACCCGAGTAAAATCATTAAGATGTCACAAAGCTTATTGTGACTAGAAATTGTTGTTTTAAGCCTTAACTTCACATTGAAAACGTGGGACATAGGAACGATAATAAAGTTTTAACGATTTTGACATAAAAAATCATAGTTCTAATAGTTTTATAATTTAACAAGACGAGCATAAACATATTTTATCTACAAACGCTTATTTTTAATAGAAATCGTTGTTTTAAGACTTAACTTCATATTGGAAACGTGGGAAATTGAACTATAATGAAGTTTTACCCGTTTTGACAAAAATAATAAAACTAAGCGTTTTGAAAGTAAACAAGCCGAGTATAATCATTAAAGCTTTCACAAAACTTATTGTGACTAGAAATAGTTGTTTTAAGCCCTCACTTCACATTGAAAACGTGAGAAATCGAACTATAATGAAGTTTTACCCATTTTGACATAAATAATCAAACTAAGAGTTTTGAAAGTAAACAAGCCGAGTATAATCATTAAAGGTTTCAAAACTTATTGTGACTAGAAATAGTTGTTTTAAGCCTTAACTTCACATTGAAAACGTGAGAAATCGAACTATAATGATGTTTTACCCCTTTTTGACATAAATAATCAAACTAAGAGTTTTGAAAGTAAACAAGCCGAGTATAATCATTAAAGCCTTAACAAAGCATATTGTGATTAGAAATTGTTGTTTTAAGCCCTACCTTCACATTGAAAACGTGGGAAATCGAACTATAATGAAGTTTTTCCCATTTTGACATAAATAATCAAACTAAGAGTTTTGAAAGTAAACAAGCCGAGTATAATCATTAAAGCTTTCACAAAGCTTATTGTGACTTGAAATAGTTGTTTTAAGCCCTACCTTCACATTGAAAACGTGGGAAATCGAACTATAATGAAGTTTTCCCATTTTGACATAAATAATCAAACTAAGAGTTTTGAAAGTAAACAAGCCGAGTATAATCATTAAAGCTTTCACAAAGCTTATTGTGACTAGAAATAGTTGTTTTAAGCCTTAACTTCACATTGAAAACGTGAGAAATCGAACTATAATGAAGTTTTACCCATTTTGACATAAAAATAATAAACTAAGAGTTTTGAAAGTAAACAAGCCGAGTATAATCATTAAAGCCTTCACAAAGCATTTTGTGACTAGAAATAGTTGTTTTAAGCCTTAACTTCACATTGAAAATGTGGGAAATCGAACTATAATGAAGTTTTACCCATTTTGACATAAATAATCAAACTAAGAGTTTTGAAAGTAAACAAGCCGAGTATAATCATTAAAGCCTTCACAAAGCATTTTGTGACTAGAAATAGTTGTTTTAAGCCTTAACTTCACATTGAAAATGTGGGAAATCGAACTATAATGAAGTTTTACCCATTTTGACATAAATAATCAAACTAAGAGTTTTGAAAGTAAACAAGCCGAGTATAATCATTAAAGCTTTCACAAAGCTTATTGTGACTTGAAATAGTTGTTTTAAGCCCTACCTTCACATTGAAAACGTGGGAAATCGAACTATAATGAAGTTTTTCCCATTTTGACATAAATAATCAAACTAAGAGTTTTGAAAGTAAACAAGCCGAGTATAATCATTAAAGCTTTCACAAAGCTTATTGTGACTTGAAATAGTTGTTTTAAGCCTTAACTTCACATTGAAAACGTGAGAAATCGAACTATAATGAAGTTTTACCCATTTTGACATAAATAATTAAACTAAGAGTTTTGAAAGTAAACAAGCCGAGTATAATCATTAAAGCCTTCACAAAGCATTTTGTGACTAGAAATAGTTGTTTTAAGCCTTAACTTCACATTGAAAACGTGAGAAATCGAACTATAATGAAGTTTTACCATTTTTGACATAAATAATCAAACAAAGAGTTTTGAAAGTAAACAAGCCGAGTATAATCATTAAAGCCTTCACAAGGCTTATTGTGACTAGAAATAGTTGTTTTAAGCCTTAACTTCACATTGAAAACGTGAGAAATTGAACTATAATGAAGTTTTACCCATTTTGACATAAATAATCAAACTAAGAGTTTTGAAAGTAAACAAGCCGAGTATAATCATTAAAGCCTTCACAAAGCATATTGTTACTGGAAATCGCTGTTTTAAGCCCTACCTTCACATTGGAAACGTGGGAAATCGAACTTAATTGAAGTTTTACCCATTTTGACATAAATAATATAACTAAGAGTTTTGAAAGTAAACAAGCCGAGTATAATCATTAAAGGTTTTACAAAGCTTATTGTGACTAGAAATAGTTGTTTTAAGCCTTTACTTCACATTGAAAACGTGAGAAATCGAACTCTAATGAAGTTTTACCCATTTTGACGTAAATAATCAAACTAAGAGTTTTGAAAGTAAACAAGCCGAGTATAATCATTAAAGCCTTCACAAAGCATATTGTGACTAGAAATAGTTGTTTTAAGCCTTAACTTCACATTTAAAATGTGGGAAATCGAACTATAATGAAGTTTTACCCATTTTGACATAAATAATCAAACTAAGAGTTTTGAAAGTAAACAAGCGAAGTATAATCATTAAGATGTCACAAAGCTTATTGTGACTAAAAATCATTGTTTTTAGCCTTAACTTCACATTAAAAACGTGAGAAATCGAACTATAATGAAGTTTTACCCATTTTGAGATAAATAATAAAACTAAAAGTTTTGAAAGTAAACAAGCCGAGTATAATCATTAAAGCTTTCACAAAGCTTATTGTGACTAGAAATAGTTGTTTTAAGCCCTAACTTCACATTGAAAACATGAGAAATCGAACTATAATGAAGTTTTAACCCTTTTTGACATAAATAATCAAACTAAGAGTTTTGAAAGTAAACAAGACGAGTATAATCATTAAAGCCTTCACAAAGTATATTGTGACTAGAAATCGCTGTTTTAAGCCCTACCTTCACATTGGAAACGTGGGAAATCGAACTAAAATGAAGTTTTACCCATTTTGACATAAATAATCAAACTAAGAGTTTTGAAAGTAAACAAGCCGAGTATAATCATTAAAGCTTTCACAAAGCTTATTGTGACTAGAAATAGTTGTTTTAAGCCTTAACTTCACATTGAAAACGTGAGAAATCGAACTATAATGATGTTTTACTCAATTTGACATAAATAATCAAACTTATTGTTTTGAAAGTAGACAAGCCGAGTATAATCATTAAAGCCGTCACAAAGCATATTGTGACTAGAAATAGTTGTTTTAAGCCTTAACTGCACATTGAAAATGTGGGAAATCGAACTATAATGAAGTTTTACCTATTTTGACTTAAATAATCAAACTAAGAGTTTTGAAAGTAAACAAGCCTAGTATAATCATTAAAGCTTTCACAAAGCTTATTGTGACTAGAAATCGTTGTTTTAAGCCTTAACTTCACATTGAAAACGTGAGAAATCGAACTATAATGATGTTTTACCCATTTTGACAAAAATAATCAAACTAAGAGTTTTGAAAGTAAACAAGCTGAGTATAATCATTAAAGCCTTCACAAAGCATATTGTGACTAGAAAAAGTTGTTTTAAGCCTTAACTGCACATTGAAAACGTGGGAAATCGAACAATAATGAAGTTTTACCCATTTTGACATAAATAATAAAACTAAGAGTTTTGAAAGTAAACAAGCCGAGTATAATCATTAAAGCTTTCACAAAGCTTATTGTAACTAGAAGTAGTTGTTTTAAGCCCTAACTTCACATTGAAAACATGAGAAATCGAACTATAATGAAGTTTTACCCCTTTTTGACATAAATAATAAAACTAAGAGTTTTGAAAGTAAACAAGCCGAGTATAATCATTAAAGCCTTCACAAAGCATATTGTGACTAGAAATCGCTGTTTTAAGCCCTACCTTCACATTGGAAACGTGGGAAATCGAACTAAAATGAAGTTTTACCCATTTTGACATAAATAATCAAACTAAGAGTTTTGAAAGTAAACAAGCCGAGTATAATCATTAAAGCTTTCACAAAGCTTATTGTGACTAGAAATAGTTGTTTTAAGCCTTAACTTCACATTGAAAACGTGAGAAATCGAACTATAATAAAGTTTTACCCATTTTGACATAAATAATCAAACTAAGAGTTTTGAAAGTAAACAAGCCGAGTATAATCATTACAGCCTTCACAAAGCATATTGTAACAAGAAATAGTTTTTTTAAGCCTTAGCTTCACATTGAAAACGTGGTAAATCGAACTTTAAAGAAGTTTTACCCATTTTGACATAAATAATCAAACTAAGAGTTTTGAAAGTAAACAACCCGAGTAAAATCATTAAGATGTCACAAAGCTTATTGTGACTAGAAATTGTTGTTTTCTGCCTTAACTTCACGTAGGCAACGTGGGACATAGGACGATAATAAAGTTTTAACGATTTTGTATAAAATCATAGTTCTAATAGTTTGATAATTTAACAAGACGAGCATAAACATATTTTATCTACAAACGCTTATTTTTAATAGAAATCGTTGTTTTAAGACTTAACTTCATATTGGAAACGTGGGAAATTGAACTATAATGAAGTTTTACCCGTTTTGACAAAAATAATAAAACTAAGCGTTTTGAAAGTAAACAAGCCGAGTATAATCATTAAAGCTTTCACAAAACTTATTGTGACTAGAAATAGTTGTTTTAAGCCCTCACTTCACATTGAAAACGTGAGAAATCGAACTATAATGAAGTTTTACCCATTTTGACATAAATAATCAAACTAAGAGTTTTGAAAGTAAACAAGCCGAGTATAATCATTAAAGGTTTCACAAAACTTATTGTGACTAGAAATAGTTGTTTTAAGCCTTAACTTCACATTGAAAACGTGAGAAATCGAACTATAATGATGTTATACCCCTTTTTGACATAAATAATCAAACTAAGAGTTTTGAAAGTAAACAAGCCGAGTATAATCATTAAAGCCTTAACAAAGCATATTGTGATTAGAAATTGTTGTTTTAAGCCCTACCTTCACATTGAAAACGTGGGAAATCGAACTATAATGAAGTTTTTCCCATTTTGACATAAATAATCAAACTAAGAGTTTTGAAAGTAAACAAGCCGAGTATAATCATTAAAGCTTTCACAAAGCTTATTGTGACTTGAAATAGTTGTTTTAAGCCTTAACTTCACATTGAAAACGTGAGAAATCGAACTATAATGAAGTTTTACCCATTTTGACATAAATAATTAAACTAAGAGTTTTGAAAGTAAACAAGCCGAGTATAATCATTAAAGCCTTCACAAAGCATATTGTGAATAGAAATAGTTGTTTTAAGCCTTAACTTCACATTGAAAATGTGGGAAATCGAACTATAATGAAGTTTTACCCATTTTGACATAAATAATCAAACTAAGAGTTTTGAAAGTAAACAAGCCGAGTATAATCATTAAAGCTTTCACAAAGCTTATTGTAACTAGAAGTAGTTGTTTTAAGCCCTAACTTCACATTGAAAACGTGAGAAATCGAACTATAATGAAGTTTTACCCATTTTGACATAAATAATTAAAATAAGAGTTTTGAAAGTAAACAAGCCGAGTATAATCATTAAAGCCTTCACAAAGCATATTGTGACTAGAAATAGTTGTTTTAAGCCTTAACTGCACATTGAAAACGTGGGAAATCGAACAATAATGAAGTTTTACCCATTTTGACATAAATAATAAAACTAAGAGTTTTGAAAGTAAACAAGCCGAGTATAATCATTAAAGCTTTCACAAAGCTTATTGTAACTAGAAGTAGTTGTTTTAAGCCCTAACTTCACATTGAAAACATGAGAAATCGAACTATAATGAAGTTTTACCCCTTTTTGACATAAATAATCAAACTAAGAGTTTTGAAAGTAAACAAGCCGAGTATAATCATTAAACCCTTCACAAAGCATATTGTGACTAGAAATCGCTGTTTTAAGCCCTAACTTCACAAAGCTTATTGTGACTTGAAATAGTTGTTTTAAGCCTTAACTTCACATTGAAAACGTGAGAAATCGAACTATAATGAAGTTTTACCCATTTTGACATAAATAATTAAACTAAGAGTTTTGAAAGTAAACAAGCCGAGTATAATCATTAAAGCCTTCACAAAGCATATTGTGACTAGAAATAGTTGTTTTAAGCCTTAACTGCACATTGAAAACGTGGGAAATCGAACAATAATGAAGTTTTACCCATTTTGACATAAATAATAAAACTAAGAGTTTTGAAAGTAAACAAGCCGAGTATAATCATTAAAGCTTTCACAAAGCTTATTGTAACTAGAAGTAGTTGTTTTAAGCCCTAACTTCACATTGAAAACATGAGAAATCGAACTATAATGAAGTTTTACCCCTTTTTGACATAAATAATCAAACTAAGAGTTTTGAAAGTAAACAAGCCGAGTATAATCATTAAAGCCTTCACAAAGCATATTGTGACTAGAAATAGTTGTTTTAAGCCTTAACTGCACATTGAAAACGTGGGAAATCGAACAATAATGAAGTTTTACCCATTTTGACATAAATAATAAAACTAAGAGTTTTGAAAGTAAACAAGACGAGTATAATCATTAAAGCTTTCACAAAGCTTATTGTGACTAGAAATAGTTGTTTTAAGCCTTAACTTCACATTGAAAACGTGAGAAATCGAACTATAATGAAGTTTTACCCATTTTGACATAAATAATCAAACTAAGAGTTTTGAATGTAAACAAGCCGAGTATAATCATTAAAGCCTTCACAAAGCATATTGTAACTAGAAATAGTTTTTTTAAGCCTTAGCTTCACATTGAAAACGTGATAAATCGAACTTTAAAGAAGTTTTACCCATTTTGACATAAATAATCAAACTAAGAGTTTTGAAAGTAAATAACCGAGTAAAATCATTAAGATGTCACAAAGCGTATTGTGACTAGAAATCGTTGTTTTTTAAGCCTTAGCTTCACGTAGGAAAACGTGGGACATAGGACCATAATGAAGTTTTAACGATTTTGTATAAAATTATAGTTCTAATAGTTTTAAAATTTAACAAGACGAGCATAAACATATTTTATCTACAAACGCTTATTTTTAATAGAAATCGTTGGTTTAAGCCTTAACTTAATATTTGAAACAAGGGAAATCGAACTATAATGAAGTTTTACCCATTTTGACATAAATAATAAAACTAAGAGTTTTGAAAGTAAACAAGCCGAGTATAATCATTAAAGCTTTCACAAAGCTTATTGTGACTAGAAATAGTTGTTTTAAGCCCTCACTTCACATTGAAAACGTGAGAAATCGAACTATAATGAAGTTTTACCCCTTTTAGACATAAATAATGAAACTAAGAGTTTTGAAAGTAATAAAAGCCGAGTATAATCATTAAAGCCTTCACAAAGCATATTGTGACTAGAAATAGTTGTTTTAAACCTTAACTTCACATTGAAAACGTGAGAAATCGAACTATAATGATGTTTTACCCAATTTGACATAAATAATCAAACTAAGTGTATTGAATGTAAACAAGCCGAGTATAATCATTAAAGCCTTCACAAAGCATATTGTGACTAGAAATAGTTGTTTTAAGCCTTAACTTCACATTGAAAATGTGGGAAATCGAAATATAATGAAGTTTTACCCATTTTGACATAAATAATCAAACTAAGAGTTTTGAAAGTAAACAAGCGGAGTATAATCATTATGATAACACAAAGCTTATTGTGACTAGAAATAGTTGTTTTAAACCTTAACATCACATTGAAAATGTGAGAAATCGAACTATAATGATGTTTTACCCAATTTGACATAAATAATCAAACTAAGTGTATTGAAAGTAAACAAGCCGAGTATAATCATTAAAGCCTTCACAAAGCATATTGTGACTAGAAATAGTTGTTTTAAGCCTTAACTGCACATTGAAAACGTGGGAAATCGAACTATAATGAAGTTTTACCCATTTTAACATAAATAATCAAACTAAGAGTTTTGAAAGTAAACAAGCCTAGTATAATCATTAAAGCTTTCACAAAGCTTATTGTGACTAGAAATCGTTGTTTTAAGCCTTAACTTCGTAGGGAACGTGGGACATTGAACGATAATGAAGTTTTAACGATTTTATATAAATAATCAATTCTAATAGTTTAAAATTTGACAAGACGAGCATAAACATATTTTATCTACAAACGCTTATTTTTAATAAAAATCGTTGTTTTAAGCCTTAACCTCATATTGGAAACGTGAAAAATCGAACTATAATGAAGTTTTACCCATTTTGACATAAATAATCAAACTAAGAGTTTTGAGAGTAAACAAGCCGATTATAATCATTAAAGGTTTCACAAAGCTTATTGTGACTAGAAATAGTTGTTTTAAGCCTTAACTTCAAATTGAAAACGTGAGAAATCGAACTATAATGATGTTTTACCCCTTTTTGACATAAATAATCAAACTAAGAGTTTTGAAAGTAAACAAGCCGAGTCTAATCATTAAAGCCTTAACAAGGCATATTGTGACTAGAAATCGCTGTTTTAAGCCCTACCTTCACATTGAAAACGTGGGAAATCGAACTATAATGAAGTTTTACCCATTTTGACATAAATAATCAAACTAAGAGTTTTGAAAGTAAACAAGCCGATTATAATCATTAAAGGTTTCACAAAGCTTATTGTGACTAGAAATAGTTGTTTTAAGCCTTAACTTCAAATTGAAAACGTGAGAAATCGAACTATAATGATGTTTTACCCCTTTTTGACATAAATAATCAAACTAAGAGTTTTGAAAGTAAACAAGCCGAGTCTAATCATTAAAGCCTTAACAAGGCATATTGTGACTAGAAATCGCTGTTTTAAGCCCTAACTTCACATTGAAAACATGAGAAATCGAACTATAATGAAGTTTTAACCCTTTTTGACATAAATAATCAAACTAAGAGTTTTGAAAGTAAACAAGCCGAGTATAATCATTAAAGCCTTCACAAAGCATATTGTGACTAGAAATAGTTGTTTTAAGCCCTAACTTCACATTGAAAACGTGGGAAATCGAACTAAATTGAACTTTTACCCATTTTGACATAAATAATCAAACTAAGAGTTTTGAAAGTAAAGTAAAAGCCGAGTATAATCATTAAAGGTTTCACAAAGCTAATTGTGACTAGAAATAGTTGTTTTAAGCCTTTACTTCACATTGAAAACGTGAGAAATCGAACTATAATGAAGTTTTACCCATTTTGACATAAATAATCAAACTAAGAGTTTTGAAAGTAAACAAGCGGAGTATAATCATTAGGATGTCACAAAGCTTATTGTGACTAGAAATAGTTGTTTTAAGCCTTAACTTCACATTGAAAACGTGAGAAATCGAATATAATGATATTTTACCCAATTTGACATAAATAATCAAACTAAGTGTTTTGAAAGTAAACAAGCCGAGTATAATCATTAAAGCCTTCACAAAGCATATTGTGACTAGAAATAGTTGTTATAAGCCTTAACTGCACATTGAAAACGTGAGAAATCGAACTATAATGAAGTTTTACCCATTTTGACATAAATAATCAAACTAAAAGTTTTGAAAGTAAACAAGCGAAGTATAATCATTAAGATGTCACAAAGCTTATTGTGACTAAAAATAGTTGTTTTAAGCCTTAACTTCACATTATAAATGTGGGAAATCGAACTATAATGAAGTTTTACCCATTTTGACATAAATAATCAAACTAAGAGTTTTGAAAGTAAACAAGCGGAGTATAATCATTAAGATGTCACAAAGCATATTGTGACTAGAAATAGTTGTTTTAAGCCTTAACTTCACATTGAAAACGTGAGAAATCGAACTATAATGAAGTTTTACCCCTTTTTGACATAAATAATCAAACTAAGAGTTTTGAAAGTAATAAAAGTGGAGTATAATCATTAAAGCCTTCACAAAGCATATTGTGACTAGAAATCGCTGTTTTAAGACCTACCTTCACATTGGAAACGTGGGAAATCGAACTAATTTGAAGTTTTACCCATTTTGAAATAAATAATCAAACTAAGAGTTTTGAAAGTAAACAAGCCAAGTATAATCATTAAAGGTTTCACAAAGCTTATTGTGACTAGAAATAGTTGTTTTAAGCCTTAACTTCACAATGAAAATGTGGGAAATCGAACTATAATGAAGTTTTACCCATTTTGACATAAATAATCAAACTAAGAGTTTTGAAAGTAAACAAGCCTAGTATAATCATTAAAGCTTTCACAAAGCTTATTGTGACTAGAAATCGTTGTTTTAAGCCTTAACTTCTCGTATGGAACGTGGGACATTGGACGATAACGAAGTTTTAACGATTTTGTATAAAATCATAATTCTAATAGTTTTAAAATTTGACAAGACGAGCATAAACATATTTTATCTACAAACGCTTATTTTTAATAGAAATCGTTGTTTTAAGCTTTAACCTCATATTGGAAACGTGGGAAATCGAACTATAATGAAGTTTTACCCATTTTGACATAAATAATCAAACTAAGAGTTTTGAAAGTAAACAAGCTGAGTATAATCATTAAAGGTTTCACAAAGCTTATTGTGACTAGAAATAGTTGTTTTAAGCCTTAACTTCACATTGAAAACGTGAGAAATCGAACTATAATAATGTTTTACCACTTTTTGACATAAATAATCAAACTAAGAGTTTTGAAAGTAAACAAGCCGAGTATAATCATTAAAGCCTTAACAAAGCATATTGTGACTAGAAATAGTTGTTTTAAGCCTTAACTTCACATTGAAAACTTGGGAAATCGAACTATAATGAAGTTTTACCCATTTTGACATAAATAATCAAACTAAGAGTTTTGAAAGTAAACAAGCGAAGGATAATCATTAAGATGTCACAAAGCTTATTGTGACTAAAAATCATTATTTTTAGCCTTAACTTCACATTGAAAACGTGGGAAATCGAACTATAATGAAGTTTTACCCATTTTGACATAAATAATCAAACTAAGAGTTTTGAAAGTAAACAAGCGACGTATAATCATTAAGATGTCACAAAGCTTATTGTGACTAAAAATCATTGTTTTTAGCCTTAACTTCACATTGAAAACGTGAGAAATCGAACTATAATGAAGTTTTACCCATTTTGAGATAAATAATAAAACTAAAAGTTTTGAAAGTAAACAAACCGAGTATAATCATTAAAGCTTTCACAAAGCTTATTGTGACTAGAAATAGTTGTTTTAAACCCTAACTTCACATTGAAAACATGAAAAATCGAACTATAATGAAGTTTTAACCCTTTTTGACATAAATAATCAAACTAACAGTTTTGAAAGTAAACAAGCCGAGTATAATCATTAAAGCCTTCACAAAGTATATTGTGACTAGAAATAGTTGTTTTAAGCCCTACCTTCACATTGGAAACGTGGGAAATCGAACTAAAATGAAGTTTTACCCATTTTGACATAAATAATCAAACTAAGAGTTTTGAAAGTAAACAAGCCGAGTATAATCATTAAAGCTTTCACAAAGCTTATTGTGACTAGAAATAGTTGTTTTAAGCCTTAACTTCACATTGAAAACGTGAGAAATCGAACTATAATGATGTTTTACCCAATTTGACATAAATAATAAAACTAAGTGTTTTGAAAGTAAACAAGCCGAGTATAATCATTAAAGCCAACACAAGGCATATTGTGACTAGAAATAGTTGTTTTAAGCCTTTACTGCACATTGAAAACGTGGGAAATCAAAGTATAATGAAGTTTTACCCATTTTGACTTAAATAATCAAACTAAGAGTTTTGAAAGTAAACAAGCCAAGTATAATCATTAAAGCTTTCACAAAGCTTATTGTGACTAGAAATCGTTGTTTTAAGCCTTAACTTCACATTCAAAACGTGTGAAATCGAACTATAATGATGTTTTACCCATTTTGACAAAAATAATCAAACTAAGAGTTTTGAAAGTAAACAAGCTGAGTATAATCATTAAAGCCTTCACAAAGCATATTGTGACTAGAAATAGTTGTTTTAAGCCTTAACTGCACATTGAAAACGTGGGAAATCGAACAATAATGAAGATTTACCCATTTTGACATAAATAATAAAACTAAGAGTTTTGAAAGTAAACAAGACGAGTATAATCATTAAAGCTTTCACAAAGCTTATTGTGACTAGAAATAGTTGTTTTAAGCCTTAACTTCACATTGAAAACGTGAGAAATCGAACTATAATGAAGTTTTACCCATTTTGACATAAATAATCAAACTAAGAGTTTTGAATGTAAACTAGCCGAGTATAATCATTACAGCCTTCACAAAGCATATTGTAACTAGAAATAGTTTTTTTAAGCCTTAGCTTCACATTGAAAACGTGATAAATCGAACTTTAAAGAAGTTTTACCCATTTTGACATAAATAATCAAACTAAGAGTTTTGAAAGTAAATAACCCGAGTAAAATCATTAAGATGTCACAAAGCGTATTGTGACTAGAAATCGTTGTTTTCAGCCTTAGCTTCACGTAGGCAACGTGGGATATAGGACCATAATGAAGTTTTAACGATTTTGTATAAAATTATAGTTCTAATAGTTTTAAAATTTAACAAGACGAGCATAAACATATTTTATCTACAAACGCTTATTTTTAATAGAAATCGTTGGTTTAAGCCTTAACTTAATATTTGAAACAAGGGAAATCGAACTATAATGAAGTTTTACCCATTTTGGCATAAATAATAAAACTAAGAGTTTTGAAAGTAAACAAGCCGAGTATAATCATTAAAGCTTTCACAAAGCTTATTGTGACTAGAAATAGTTGTTTTAAGCCCTCACTTCACATTGAAAACGTGAGAAATCGAACTATAATGAAGTTTTACCCCTTTTTGACATAAATAATGAAACTAAGAGTTTTGAAAGTAATAAAAGCCGTGTATAATCATTAAAGCCTTCACAAAGCATATTGTGACTAGAAATCGTTGTTTTAAGACCTACCTTCACATTGGAAACGTGGGAAATCGAACTAAATTGAAGTTTTACCCATTTTGACATAAATAATCAAACTAAGAGTTTTGAAAGTAAACAAGCCAAGTATAATCATTAAAGGTCTCACAAAGCTTATTGTGACTAGAAATAGTTGTTTTAAGCATTAACTTCACAATGAAAATGTGGGAAATCGCACTATAATGAAGTTTTACCCATTTTGACATAAATAATCAAACTAAGAGTTTTGAAAGTAAACAAGCGGAGTATAATCATTAAGATGTCACAAAGCTTATTGTGACTAGAAATAGTTGTTTTAAGCCTTAACTTCACATTGAAAACGTGAGAAATCGAACTATAATGATGTTTTACCCAATTTGACATAAATAATCAAACTAAGTGCTTTGAAAGTAAACAAGCGAGTAGTATAATCATTAAAGCCTTCACAAAGCATACTGTGACTAGAAATAGTTGTTTTAAGCCTTAACTGCACATTGAAAACGTGGGAAATCGAACTATAATGAAGTTTTACCCATTTTGACATAAATAATCAAACTAAGAGTTTTAAAAGTAAACAAGCCTAGTATAATCATTAAAGCTTTCACAAAGCTTATTGTGACTAGAAATCGTTGTTTTAAGCCTTAACTTCACATTGAAAACGTGAGAAATCGAACTATAATGTAGTTTTACCCATTTTGAAATAAATAATAAAACTAAAAGTTTTGAAAGTAAACAAACCGAGTATAATCATTAAAGCTTTCACAAAGCTTATTGTGACTAGAAATAGTTGTTTTAAACCCTAACTTCACATTGAAAACATGAAAAATCGAACTATAATGAAGTTTTAACCCTTTTTGACATAAATAATCAAACTAAGAGTTTTGAAAGTAAACAAGCCGAGTATAATCATTAAAGCCTTCACAAAGTATATTGTGACTAGAAATCGCTGTTTTAAGCCCTACCTTCACATTGGAAACGTGGGAAATCGAACTAAAATGAAGTTTTACCCATTTTGACATAAATAATCAAACTAAGAGTTTTGAAAGTAAACAAGCCGAGTATAATCATTAAAGCTTTCACAAAGCTTATTGTGACTAGAAATAGTTATTTTAAGCCTTAACTTCACATTGAAAACGTGAGAAATCGAACTATAATGATGTTTTACCCAATTTGACATAAATAATCAAACTAAGTGTTTTGAAAGTAAACAAGCCGAGTATAATCATTAAAGCCAACACAAAGCATATTGTGACTAGAAATAGTTGTTTTAAGCCTTAACTGCACATTGAAAACTTGGGAAATCAAACTATAATGAAGTTTTACCCATTTTGACTTAAATAATCAAACTAAGAGTTTTGAAAGTAAACAAGCCTAGTATAATCATTAAAGCTTTCACAAAGCTTATTGTGACTAGAAATCGTTGTTTTAAGCCTTAACTTCACATTCAAAACGTGTGAAATCGAACTATAATGATGTTTTACCCATTTTGACATAAATAATCAAACTAAGAGTTTTGAAAGTAAACAAGCCGAGTATAATCATTAAAGCTTTCACAAAGCTTATTGTGACTAGAAATAGTTGTTTTAAGCCTTAACTTCATATTGAAAACGTGAGAAATCGAACTATAATAAAGTTTTACCCATTTTGACATAAATAATCAAACTAAGAGTTTTGAAAGTAAACAAGCCGAGTATAATCATTAAAGCCTTCACAAAGCATATTGTAACAAGAAATAGTTTTTTTAAGCCTTAGCTTCACATTGAAAACGTGGTAAATCGAACTTTAAAGAAGTTTTACCCATTTTGACATAAATAATCAAACTAAGAGTTTTGAAAGTAAACAACCCGAGTAAAATCATTAAGATGTCACAAAGCTTATTGTGACTAGAAATTGTTGTTTTCTGCCTTAACTTCACATTGAAAACGTGGACATAGGACGATAATAAAGTTTTAACGATTTTGTATAAAATCATAGTTCTAATAGTTTGATAATTTAACAAGACGAGCATAAACATATTTTATCTACAAACGCTTATTTTTAATAGAAATCGTTGTTTTAAGACTTAACTTCATATTGGAAAACGTGGGAAATTGAACTATAATGAAGTTTTACCCGTTTTGACAAAAATAATAAAACTAAGCGTTTTGAAAGTAAACAAGCCGAGTATAATCATTAAAGCTTTCACAAAACTTATTGTGACTAGAAATAGTTGTTTTAAGCCCTCACTTCACATTGAAAACGTGAGAAATCGAACTATAATGAAGTTTTACCCATTTTGACATAAATAATCAAACTAAGAGTTTTGAAAGTAAACAAGCCGAGTATAATCATTAAAGGTTTCACAAAACTTATTGTGACTAGAAATAGTTGTTTTAAGCCTTAACTTCACATTGAAAACGTGAGAAATCGAACTATAATGATGTTTTAACCCTTTTTGACATAAATAATCAAACTAAGAGTTTTGAAAGTAAACAAGCCGAGTATAATCATTAAAGCCTTAACAAAGCATATTGTGATTAGAAATTGTTGTTTTAAGCCCTACCTTCACATTGAAAACGTGGGAAATCGAACTATAATGAAGTTTTTCCCATTTTGACATAAATAATCAAACTAAGAGTTTTGAAAGTAAACAAGCCGAGTATAATCATTAAAGCTTTCACAAAGCTTATTGTGACTTGAAATAGTTGTTTTAAGCCTTAACTTCACATTGAAAACGTGAGAAATCGAACTATAATGAAGTTTTACCCATTTTGACATAAATAATAAACTAAGAGTTTTGAAAGTAAACAAGCCGAGTATAATCATTAAAGCCTTCACAAAGCATATTGTGAATAGAAATAGTTGTTTTAAGCCTTAACTTCACATTGAAAATGTGGGAAATCGAACTATAATGAAGTTTTACCCATTTTGACATAAATAATCAAACTAAGAGTTTTGAAAGTAAACAAGCCGAGTATAATCATTAAAGCTTTCACAAAGCTTATTGTAACTAGAAGTAGTTGTTTTAAGCCCTAACTTCACATTGAAAACGTGAGAAATCGAACTATAATGAAGTTTTACCCATTTTGACATAAATAATTAAAATAAGAGTTTTGAAAGTAAACAAGCCGAGTATAATCATTAAAGCCTTCACAAAGCATATTGTGACTAGAAATAGTTGTTTTAAGCCTTAACTGCACATTGAAAACGTGGGAAATCGAACAATAATGAAGTTTTACCCATTTTGACATAAATAATAAAACTAAGAGTTTTGAAAGTAAACAAGCCGAGTATAATCATTAAAGCTTTCACAAAGCTTATTGTAACTAGAAGTAGTTGTTTTAAGCCCTAACTTCACATTGAAAACATGAGAAATCGAACTATAATGAAGTTTTACCCTTTTTGACATAAATAATCAAACTAAGAGTTTTGAAAGTAAACAAGCCAGTATAATCATTAAACCCTTCACAAAGCATATTGTGACTAGAAATCGTTGTTTTAAGCCCTAACTTCACAAAGCTTATTGTGACTTGAAATAGTTGTTTTAAGCCTTAACTTCACATTGAAAACGTGAAAAGAAATCGAACTATAATGAAGTTTTACCCATTTTGACATAAATAATTAAACTAAGAGTTTTGAAAGTAAACAAGCCGAGTATAATCATTAAAGCCTTCACAAAGCATATTGTGACTAGAAATAGTTGTTTTAAGCCTTAACGCACATTGAAAACGTGGGAAATCGAACAATAATGAAGTTTTACCCATTTTGACATAAATAATAAAACTAAGAGTTTTGAAAGTAAACAAGCCGAGTATAATCATTAAAGCTTTCACAAAGCTTATTGTAACTAGAAGTAGTTGTTTTAAGCCCTAACTTCACATTGAAAACATGAGAAATCGAACTATAATGAAGTTTTACCCTTTTTGACATAAATAATCAAACTAAGAGTTTTGAAAAAGTAAACAAGCCGAGTATAATCATTAAAGCCTTCACAAAGCATATTGTGACTAGAAATAGTTGTTTTAAGCCTTAACTGCACATTGAAAACGTGGGAAATCGAACAATAATGAAGTTTTACCCATTTTGACATAAATAATAAAACTAAGAGTTTTGAAAGTAAACAAGACGAGTATAATCATTAAAGCTTTCACAAAGCTTATTGTGACTAGAAATAGTTGTTTTAAGCCTTAACTTCACATTGAAAACGTGAGAAATCGAACTATAATGAAGTTTTACCCATTTTGACATAAATAATCAAACTAAGAGTTTTGAATGTAAACTAGCCGAGTATAATCATTACAGCCTTCACAAAGCATATTGTAACTAGAAATAGTTTTTTTAAGCCTTAGCTTCACATTGAAAACGTGATAAATCGAACTTTAAAGAAGTTTTACCCATTTTGACATAAATAATCAAACTAAGAGTTTTGAAAGTAAATAACCCGAGTAAAATCATTAAGATGTCACAAAGCGTATTGTGACTAGAAATCGTTGTTTTCAGCCTTAGCTTCACGTAGGCAACGTGGGACATAGGACCATAATGAAGTTTTAACGATTTTGTATAAAATTATAGTTCTAATAGTTTTAAAATTTAACAAGACGAGCATAAACATATTTTATCTACAAACGCTTATTTTTAATAGAAATCGTTGGTTTAAGCCTTAACTTAATATTTGAAACAAGGGAAATCGAACTATAATGAAGTTTTACCCATTTTGACATAAATAATAAAACTAAGAGTTTTGAAAGTAAACAAGCCGAGTATAATCATTAAAGCTTTCACAAAGCTTATTGTGACTAGAAATAGTTGTTTTAAGCCCTCACTTCACATTGAAAACGTGAGAAATCGAACTATAATGAAGTTTTACCCCTTTTAGACATAAATAATGAAACTAAGAGTTTTGAAAGTAATAAAAGCCGAGTATAATCATTAAAGCCTTCACAAAGCATATTGTGACTAGAAATAGTTGTTTTAAACCTTAACTTCACATTGAAAACGTGAGAAATCGAACTATAATGATGTTTTACCCAATTTGACATAAATAATCAAACTAAGTGTATTGAATGTAAACAAGCCGAGTATAATCATTAAAGCCTTCACAAAGCATATTGTGACTAGAAATAGTTGTTTTAAGCCTTAACTTCACATTGAAAATGTGGGAAATCGAAATATAATGAAGTTTTACCCATTTTGACATAAATAATCAAACTAAGAGTTTTGAAAGTAAACAAGCGGAGTATAATCATTATGATAACACAAAGCTTATTGTGACTAGAAATAGTTGTTTTAAACCTTAACATCACATTGAAAATGTGAGAAATCGAACTATAATGATGTTTTACCCAATTTGACATAAATAATCAAACTAAGTGTATTGAAAGTAAACAAGCCGAGTATAATCATTAAAGCCTTCACAAAGCATATTGTGACTAGAAATAGTTGTTTTAAGCCTTAACTGCACATTGAAAACGTGGGAAATCGAACTATAATGAAGTTTTACCCATTTTAACATAAATAATCAAACTAAGAGTTTTGAAAGTAAACAAGCCTAGTATAATCATTAAAGCTTTCACAAAGCTTATTGTGACTAGAAATCGTTGTTTTAAGCCTTAACTTCTCGTAGGGAACGTGGGACATTGGACGATAACGAAGTTTTAACGATTTTGTATAAAATCATAATTCTAATAGTTTTAAAATTTGACAAGACGAGCATAAACATATTTTATCTACAAACGCTTATTTTTAATAAAAATCGTTGTTTTAAGCCTTAACCTCATATTGGAAACGTGAAAAATCGAACTATAATGAAGTTTTACCCATTTTGACATAAATAATCAAACTAAGAGTTTTGAAAGTAAACAAGCCGATTATAATCATTAAAGGTTTCACAAAGCTTATTGTGACTAGAAATAGTTGTTTTAAGCCTTAACTTCAAATTGAAAACGTGAGAAATCGAACTATAATGATGTTTTACCCCTTTTTGACATAAATAATCAAACTAAGAGTTTTGAAAGTAAACAAGCCGAGTCTAATCATTAAAGCCTTAACAAGGCATATTGTGACTAGAAATCGCTGTTTTAAGCCCTACCTTCACATTGAAAACGTGGGAAATCGAACTATAATGAAGTTTTACCCATTTTGACATAAATAATCAAACTAAGAGTTTTGAAAGTAAACAAGCCGATTATAATCATTAAAGGTTTCACAAAGCTTATTGTGACTAGAAATAGTTGTTTTAAGCCTTAACTTCAAATTGAAAACGTGAGAAATCGAACTATAATGATGTTTTACCCCTTTTTGACATAAATAATCAAACTAAGAGTTTTGAAAGTAAACAAGCCGAGTCTAATCATTAAAGCCTTAACAAGGCATATTGTGACTAGAAATCGCTGTTTTAAGCCCTAACTTCACATTGAAAACATGAGAAATCGAACTATAATGAAGTTTTAACCCTTTTTGACATAAATAATCAAACTAAGAGTTTTGAAAGTAAACAAGCCGAGTATAATCATTAAAGCCTTCACAAAGCATATTGTGACTGGAAATCGCTGTTTTAAGCCCTACCTTCACATTGGAAACGTGGGAAATCGAACTAAATTGAACTTTTACCCATTTTGACATAAATAATCAAACTAAGAGTTTTGAAAGTAAACAAGCCGAGTATAATCATTAAAGGTTTCACAAAGCTAATTGTGACTAGAAATAGTTGTTTTAAGCCTTTACTTCACATTGAAAACGTGAGAAATCGAACTATAATGAAGTTTTACCCATTTTGACATAAATAATCAAACTAAGAGTTTTGAAAGTAAACAAGCGGAGTATAATCATTAGGATGTCACAAAGCTTATTGTGACTAGAAATAGTTGTTTTAAGCCTTAACTTCACATTGAAAACGTGAGAAATCGAATATAATGATATTTTACCCAATTTGACATAAATAATCAAACTAAGTGTTTTGAAAGTAAACAAGCCGAGTATAATCATTAAAGCCTTCACAAAGCATATTGTGACTAGAAATAGTTGTTATAAGCCTTAACTGCACATTGAAAACGTGAGAAATCGAACTATAATGAAGTTTTACCCATTTTGACATAAATAATCAAACTAAAAGTTTTGAAAGTAAACAAGCGAAGTATAATCATTAAGATGTCACAAAGCTTATTGTGACTAAAAATAGTTGTTTTAAGCCTTAACTTCACATTATAAATGTGGGAAATCGAACTATAATGAAGTTTTACCCATTTTGACATAAATAATCAAACTAAGAGTTTTGAAAGTAAACAAGCGGAGTATAATCATTAAGATGTCACAAAGCATATTGTGACTAGAAATAGTTGTTTTAAGCCTTAACTTCACATTGAAAACGTGAGAAATCGAACTATAATGAAGTTTTACCCCTTTTTGACATAAATAATCAAACTAAGAGTTTTGAAAGTAATAAAAGTGGAGTATAATCATAAAAGCCTTCACAAAGCATATTGTGACTAGAAATAGTTGTTTTAAGACCTACCTTCACATTGAAACGTGGGAAATCGAACTAATTTGAAGTTTTACCCATTTTGAAATAAATAATCAAACTAAGAGTTTTGAAAGTAAACAAGCCAAGTATAATCATTAAAGGTTTCACAAAGCTTATTGTGACTAGAAATAGTTGTTTTAAGCCTTAACTTCACAATGAAAATGTGGGAAATCGAACTATAATGAAGTTTTACCCATTTTGACATAAATAATCAAACTAAGAGTTTTGAAAGTAAACAAGCCTAGTATAATCATTAAAGCTTTCACAAAGCTTATTGTGACTAGAAATCGTTGTTTTAAGCCTTAACTTCGTAGGGAACGTGGGACATTGGACGATAATGAAGTTTTAACGATTTTGTATAAAATCATAATTCTAATAGTTTTAAAATTTGACAAGACGAGCATAAACATATTTTATCTACAAACGCTTATTTTTTAATAGAAAATCGTTGTTTTAAGCTTTAACTCATATTGGAAACGTGGGAAATCGAACTATAATGAAGTTTTACCCATTTTGACATAAATAATCAAACTAAGAGTTTTGAAAGTAAACAAGCTGAGTATAATCATTAAAGGTTTCACAAAGCTTATTGTGACTAGAAATAGTTGTTTTAAGCCTTAACTTCACATTGAAAACGTGAGAAATCGAACTATAATAATGTTTTACCACTTTTTGACATAAATAATCAAACTAAGAGTTTTGAAAGTAAACAAGCCGAGTATAATCATTAAAGCCTTAACAAAGCATATTGTGACTAGAAATAGTTGTTTTAAGCCTTAACTTCACATTGAAAACTTGGGAAATCGAACTATAATGAAGTTTTACCCATTTTGACATAAATAATCAAACTAAGAGTTTTGAAAGTAAACAAGCGAAGGATAATCATTAAGATGTCACAAAGCTTATTGTGACTAAAAATATTGTTTTAGCCTTAACTTCACATTGAAAACGTGGGAAATCGAACTATAATGAAGTTTTACCCATTTTGACATAAATAATCAAACTAAGAGTTTTGAAAGTAAACAAGCGACGTATAATCATTAAGATGTCACAAAGCTTATTGTGACTAAAAATCATTGTTTTTAGCCTTAACTTCACATTGAAAACGTGAGAAATCGAACTATAATGAAGTTTTACCCATTTTGAGATAAATAATAAAACTAAAAGTTTTGAAAGTAAACAAACCGAGTATAATCATTAAAGCTTTCACAAAGCTTATTGTGACTAGAAATAGTTGTTTTAAACCCTAACTTCACATTGAAAACATGAAAAATCGAACTATAATGAAGTTTTAACCCTTTTTGACATAAATAATCAAACTAAGAGTTTTGAAAGTAAACAAGCCGAGTATAATCATTAAAGCCTTCACAAAGTATATTGTGACTAGAAATCGCTGTTTTAAGCCCTACCTTCACATTGGAAACGTGGGAAATCGAACTAAAATGAAGTTTTACCCATTTTGACATAAATAATCAAACTAAGAGTTTTGAAAGTAAACAAGCCGAGTATAATCATTAAAGCTTTCACAAAGCTTATTGTGACTAGAAATAGTTGTTTTAAGCCTTAACTTCACATTGAAAACGTGAGAAATCGAACTATAATGATGTTTTACCCAATTTGACATAAATAATAAAACTAAGTGTTTTGAAAGTAAACAAGCCGAGTATAATCATTAAAGCCAACACAAAGCATATTGTGACTAGAAATAGTTGTTTTAAGCCTTAACTTCACATTGAAAACGTGGGAAATCAAACTATAATGAAGTTTCACCCATTTTGACTTAAATAATCAAACTAAGAGTTTTGAAAGTAAACAAGCCAAGTATAATCATTAAAGCTTTCACAAAGCTTATTGTGACTAGAAATCGTTGTTTTAAGCCTTAACTTCACATTGAAAACGTGAGAAATCGAACTATAATGATGTTTTACCCATTTTGACAAAAATAATCAAACTAAGAGTTTTGAAAGTAAACAAGCCGAGTATAATCATTAAAGCCTTCACAAAGCATATTGTGACTAGAAATAGTTGTTTTAAGCCTTAACTTCACATTGAAAACGTGGGAAATCGAACTATAATGAAGTTTTACCCATTTTGACATAAATAATCAAACTAAGAGTTTTGAAAGTAAACAAGACGAGTATAATCATTAAAGCTTTCACAAAGCTTATTGTGACTAGAAATAGTTGTTTTAAGCCTTAACTTCACATTGAAAACGTGAGAAATCGAACTATAATGAAGTTTTACCCATTTTGACATAAATAATCAAACTAAGAGTTTTGAATGTAAACAAGCCGAGTATAATCATTAAAGCCTTCACAAAGCATATTGTAACTAGAAATAGTTTTTTAAGCCTTAGCTTCACATTGAAAACGTGGGAAATCGAACTTTAATGAAGTTTTACCCATTTTGACATAAATAATCAAACTAAGAGTTTTGAAAGTAAAACCCGAGTAAATCATTAAGATGTCACAAAGCGTATTGTGACTAGAAATCGTTGTTTTAAGCCTTAGCTTCACGTGAAAACGTGGGATATAGGACCATAATGAAGTTTTAACGATTTTGTATAAAATTATAGTTCTAATAGTTTTAAAATTTAACAAGACGAGCATAAACATATTTTATCTACAAACGCTTATTTTTAATAGAAATCGTTGTTTAAGCCTTAACTTAATATTTGAAACAAGGGAAATCGAACTATAATGAAGTTTTACCCATTTTGACATAAATAATAAAACTAAGAGTTTTGAAAGTAAACAAGCCGAGTATAATCATTAAAGCTTTCACAAAGCTTATTGTGACTAGAAATAGTTGTTTTAAGCCCTCACTTCACATTGAAAACGTGAGAAATCGAACTATAATGAAGTTTTACCCCTTTTTGACATAAATAATGAAACTAAGAGTTTTGAAAGTAAAAAAGCCGAGTATAATCATTAAAGCTTCACAAAGCATATTGTGACTAGAAATCGTTGTTTTAAGACCTACCTTCACATTGGAAACGTGGGAAATCGAACTAAATTGAAGTTTTACCCATTTTGACATAAATAATCAAACTAAGAGTTTTGAAAGTAAACAAGCCAAGTATAATCATTAAAGGTCTCACAAAGCTTATTGTGACTAGAAATAGTTGTTTTAAGCATTAACTTCACAATGAAAATGTGGGAAATCGAACTATAATGAAGTTTTACCCATTTTGACATAAATAATCAAACTAAGAGTTTTGAAAGTAAACAAGCGGAGTATAATCATTAAGATGTCACAAAGCTTATTGTGACTAGAAATAGTTGTTTTAAGCCTTAACTTCACATTGAAAACGTGAGAAATCGAACTATAATGATGTTTTACCCAATTTGACATAAATAATCAAACTAAGTGCTTTGAAAGTAAACAAGCCGAGTATAATCATTAAAGCCTTCACAAAGCATACTGTGACTAGAAATAGTTGTTTTAAGCCTTAACTGCACATTGAAAACGTGGGAAATCGAACTATAATGAAGTTTTACCCATTTTGACATAAATAATCAAACTAAGAGTTTTAAAAGTAAACAAGCCTAGTATAATCATTAAAGCTTTCACAAAGCTTATTGTGACTAGAAATCGTTGTTTTAAGCCTTAACTTCACATTGAAAACGTGAGAAATCGAACTATAATGTAGTTTTACCCATTTTGAAATAAATAATAAAACTAAAAGTTTTGAAAGTAAACAAACCGAGTATAATCATTAAAGCTTTCACAAAGCTTATTGTGACTAGAAATAGTTGTTTTAAACCCTAACTTCACATTGAAAACATGAAAAATCGAACTATAATGAAGTTTTAACCCTTTTTGACATAAATAATCAAACTAAGAGTTTTGAAAGTAAACAAGCCGAGTATAATCATTAAAGCCTTCACAAAGTATATTGTGACTAGAAATAGTTGTTTTAAGCCCTACCTTCACATTGGAAACGTGGGAAATCGAACTAAATGAAGTTTTACCCATTTTGACATAAATAATCAAACTAAGAGTTTTGAAAGTAAACAAGCCGAGTATAATCATTAAAGCTTTCACAAAGCTTATTGTGACTAGAAATAGTTATTTTAAGCCTTAACTTCACATTGAAAACGTGAGAAATCGAACTATAATGATGTTTTACCCAATTTGACATAAATAATCAAACTAAGTGTTTTGAAAGTAAACAAGCCGAGTATAATCATTAAAGCCAACACAAAGCATATTGTGACTAGAAATAGTTGTTTTAAGCCTTAACTGCACATTGAAAACTTGGGAAATCAAACTATAATGAAGTTTTACCCATTTTGACTTAAATAATCAAACTAAGAGTTTTGAAAGTAAACAAGCCTAGTATAATCATTAAAGCTTTCACAAAGCTTATTGTGACTAGAAATCGTTGTTTTAAGCCTTAACTTCACATTCAAAACGTGTGAAATCGAACTATAATGATGTTTTACCCATTTTGACAAAAATAATCAAACTAAGAGTTTTGAAAGTAAACAAGCTGAGTATAATCATTAAAGCCTTCACAAAGCATATTGTGACTAGAAATAGTTGTTTTAAGCCTTAACTGCACATTGAAAACGTGGGAAATCGAACAATAATGAAGTTTTACCCATTTTGACATAAATAATAAAACTAAGAGTTTTGAAAGTAAACAAGACGAGTATAATCATTAAAGCTTTCACAAAGCTTATTGTGACTAGAAATAGTTGTTTTAAGCCTTAACTTCACATTGAAAACGTGAGAAATCGAACTATAATGAAGTTTTACCCATTTTGACATAAATAATCAAACTAAGAGTTTTGAATGTAAACAAGCCGAGTATAATCATTAAAGCCTTCACAAAGCATATTGTAACTAGAAATAGTTTTTTAAGCCTTAAGCTTCACATTGAAAACGTGATAAATCGAACTTTAATGAAGTTTTACCCATTTTGACATAAATAATCAAACTAAGAGTTTTGAAAGTAAATAACCCGAGTAAAATCATTAAAGATGTCACAAAGCGTATTGTGACTAGAAATCGTTGTTTTAAGCCTTAGCTTCACGTAAAACGTGGGACATAGGACCATAATGAAGTTTTAACGATTTTGTATAAAATTATAGTTCTAATAGTTTTAAAATTTAACAAGACGAGCATAAACATATTTTATCTACAAACGCTTATTTTTAATAGAAATCGTTGGTTTAAGCCTTAACTTAATATTTGAAAAAGGGAAATCGAACTATAATGAAGTTTTACCCATTTTGACATAAATAATAAAACTAAGAGTTTTGAAAGTAAACAAGCCGAGTATAATCATTAAAGCTTTCACAAAGCTTATTGTGACTAGAAATAGTTGTTTTAAGCCCTAACTTCACATTGAAAACGTGAGAAATCGAACTATAATGAAGTTTTACCCATTTTGACATAAATAATCAAACTAAGAGTTTTGAAAGTAAAAAGCCGAGTATAATCATTAAAGCCTTCACAAAGAATATTGTGACTAGAAATAGTTGTTTTAAACCTTAACTGCACATTTAAAACGTGAGAAATCGAACTATAATGATGTTTTACCCAATTTGACATAAATAATCAAACTAAGTGTTTGAAAGTAAACAAGCCGAGTATAATCATTAAAGCCTTCACAAAGCATATTGTGACTAGAAATAGTTGTTTTAAGCCTTAACTTCACATTGAAAATGTGGGAAATCGAAATATAATGAAGTTTTACCCATTTTGACATAAATAATCAAACTAAGAGTTTTGAAAGTAAACAAGCGGAGTATAATCATTATGATAACACAAAGCTTATTGTGACTAGAAATAGTTGTTTTAAACCTTAACTTCATATTGAAAATGTGAGAAATCGAACTATAATGATGTTTTACCCAATTTGACATAAATAATCAAACTAAGTGTTTGAAAGTAAACAAGCCGAGTATAATCATTAAAGCCTTCAAAGCATATTGTGACTAGAAATAGTTGTTTTAAGCCTTAACTGCACATTGAAAACGTGGGAAATCGAACTATAATGAAGTTTTACCCATTTTGACATAAATAATCAAACTAAGAGTTTTGAAAGTAAACAAGCCTAGTATAATCATTAAAGCTTTCACAAAGCTTATTGTGACTAGAAATCGTTGTTTTAAGCCTTAACTTCTCGTAGGGAACGTGGGACATTGGACGATAACGAAGTTTTAACGATTTTGTATAAAATCATAATTCTAATAGTTTTAAAATTTGACAAGACGAGCATAAACATATTTTATCTACAAACGCTTATTTTTAATAAAAATCGTTGTTTTAAGCCTTAACCTCATATTGGAAACGTGAAAAATCGAACTATAATGAAGTTTTACCCATTTTGACATAAATAATCAAACTAAGAGTTTTGAAAGTAAACAAGCCGATTATAATCATTAAAGGTTTCACAAAGCTTATTGTGACTAGAAATAGTTGTTTTAAGCCTTAACTTCAAATTGAAAACGTGAGAAATCGAACTATAATGATGTTTTACCCTTTTTGACATAAATAATCAAACTAAGAGTTTTGAAAGTAAACAAGCCGAGTATAATCATTAAAGCCTTAACAAGCATATTGTGACTAGAAATAGTTGTTTTAAGCCCTACCTTCACATTGAAAACGTGGGAAATCGAACTATAATGAAGTTTTACCCATTTTGACATAAATAATCAAACTAAGAGTTTTGAAAGTAAACAAGCCGATTATAATCATTAAAGGTTTCACAAAGCTTATTGTGACTAGAAATAGTTGTTTTAAGCCTTAACTTCAAATTGAAAACGTGAGAAATCGAACTATAATGATGTTTTACCCATTTTGACATAAATAATCAAACTAAGAGTTTTGAAAGTAAACAAGCCGAGTATAATCATTAAAGCCTTAACAAAGCATATTGTGACTAGAAATAGTTGTTTTAAGCCCTAACTTCACATTGAAAACATGAGAAATCGAACTATAATGAAGTTTTACCCATTTTGACATAAATAATCAAACTAAGAGTTTTGAAAGTAAACAAGCCGAGTATAATCATTAAAGCCTTCACAAAGCATATTGTGACTGGAAATTGCTGTTTTAAGCCCTACCTTCACATTGGAAAACGTGGGAAATCGAACTAAATTGAACTTTTACCCATTTTGACATAAATAATCAAACTAAGAGTTTTGAAAGTAAACAAGCCGAGTATAATCATTAAAGGTTTCACAAAGCTAATTGTGACTAGAAATAGTTGTTTTAAGCCTTTACTTCACATTGAAAACGTGAGAAATCGAACTATAATGAAGTTTTACCCATTTTGACATAAATAATCAAACTAAGAGTTTTGAAAGTAAACAAGCCGAGTATAATCATTAAAGCTTTCACAAAGCTTATTGTGACTAGAAATAGTTGTTTTAAGCCTTAACTTCACATTGAAAACGTGAGAAATCGAATATAATGATAGTTTTACCCAATTTGACATAAATAATCAAACTAAGTGTTTTGAAAGTAAACAAGCCGAGTATAATCATTAAAGCCTTCACAAAGCATATTGTGACTAGAAATAGTTGTTTTAAGCCTTAACTTCGCACATTGAAAACGTGAGAAATCGAACTATAATGAAGTTTTACCCATTTTGACATAAATAATCAAACTAAAAGTTTTGAAAGTAAACAAGCGAAGTATAATCATTAAGATGTCACAAAGCTTATTGTGACTAAAAATAGTTGTTTTAAGCCTTAACTTCACATTATAAATGTGGGAAATCGAACTATAATGAAGTTTTACCCATTTTGACATAAATAATCAAACTAAGAGTTTTGAAAGTAAACAAGCGGAGTATAATCATTAAAGATGTCACAAAGCATATTGTGACTAGAAATAGTTGTTTTAAGCCTTAACTTCACATTGAAAACGTGAGAAATCGAACTATAATGAAGTTTTACCCTTTTTGACATAAATAATCAAACTAAGAGTTTTGAAAGTAAAAAAGTCGAGTATAATCATTAAAGCCTTCACAAAGCATATTGTGACTAGAAATAGTTGTTTTAAGACCTACCTTCACATTGGAAACGTGGGAAATCGAACTATAATTTGAAGTTTTACCCATTTTGACATAAATAATCAAACTAAGAGTTTTGAAAGTAAACAAGCCAAGTATAATCATTAAAGTTTCACAAAGCTTATTGTGACTAGAAATAGTTGTTTTAAGCCTTAACTTCACATTGAAAATGTGGGAAATCGAACTATAATGAAGTTTTACCCATTTTGACATAAATAATCAAACTAAGAGTTTTGAAAGTAAACAAGCCTAGTATAATCATTAAAGCTTTCACAAAGCTTATTGTGACTAGAAATCGTTGTTTTAAGCCTTAACTTCTCGTAGGGAACGTGGGACATTGGACGATAATGAAGTTTTAACGATTTTGTATAAAATCATAATTCTAATAGTTTTAAAATTTGACAAGGAGCATAAACATATTTTATCTACAAACGCTTATTTTTAATAGAAATCGTTGTTTTAAGCTTTAACCTCATATTGGAAACGTGGGAAATCGAACTATAATGAAGTTTTACCCATTTTGACATAAATAATCAAACTAAGAGTTTTGAAAGTAAACAAGCCGAGTATAATCATTAAAGGTTTCACAAAGCTTATTGTGACTAGAAATAGTTGTTTTAAGCCTTAACTTCACATTGAAAACGTGAGAAATCGAACTATAATGATGTTTTACCCTTTTTGACATAAATAATCAAACTAAGAGTTTTGAAAGTAAACAAGCCGAGTATAATCATTAAAGCCTTAACAAAGCATATTGTGACTAGAAATCGCTGTTTTAAGCCCTACCTTCACATTGAAAACGTGGGAAATCGAACTATAATGAAGTTTTGCCCATTTTGACATAAATAATCAAACTAAGAGTTTTGAAAGTAAACAAGCCGAGTATAATCATTAAAGCTTTCACAAAGCTTATTGTGACTAGAAATAGTTGTTTTAAGCCTTAACTTCACATTGAAAACGTGAGAAATCGAACTATAATGAAGTTTTACCCATTTTGACATAAATAATCAAACTAAGAGTTTTGAAAGTAAACAAGCCGAGTATAATCATTAAAGCTTTCACAAAGCTTATTGTGACTAGAAATAGTTGTTTTAAGCCTTAACTTCACATTGAAAACGTGAGAAATCGAACTATAATGAAGTTTTACCCATTTTGACATAAATAATCAAACTAAGAGTTTTGAAAGTAAACAAGCCGAGTATAATCATTAAAGCCTTCACAAAGCATATTGTGACTAGAAATAGTTGTTTTAAGCCCTAACTTCACATTGGAAACGTGGGAAATCGAACTATAATGAAGTTTTACCCATTTTGACATAAATAATCAAACTAAGAGTTTTGAAAGTAAACAAGCCGAGTATAATCATTAAAGTTTCACAAAGCTATTGTGACTAGAAATAGTTGTTTTAAGCCTTAACTTCACATTGAAAACGTGAGAAATCGAACTATAATGAAGTTTTACCCATTTTGACATAAATAATCAAACTAAGAGTTTTGAAAGTAAACAAGCCGAGTATAATCATTAAAGCTTTCACAAAGCTTATTATGACTAGAAATAGTTGTTTTAAGCCTTAACTTCACATTGAAAACGTGAGAAATCGAACTATAATGAAGTTTTACCCATTTTGACATAAATAATCAAACTAAGAGTTTTGAAAGTAAACAAGCCGAGTATAATCATTAAAGCCTTCACAAAGCATATTGTGACTAGAAATCGTTGTTTTAAGCCTTAACCTTCACATTGGAAACGTGGGAAATCGAACTAAATGAAGTTTTACCCATTTTGACATAAATAATCAAACTAAGAGTTTTGAAAGTAAACAAGCCGAGTATAATCATTAAAGGTTTCACAAAGCTATTGTGACTAGAAATAGTTGTTTTAAGCCTTAACTTCTCATTGAAAACGGAGAAATCGAACTATAATGAAGTTTTACCCATTTTGACATAAATAATCAAACTAAGAGTTTTGAAAGTAAACAAGCCGAGTATAATCATTAAAGCTTTCACAAAGCTTATTGTGACTAGAAATAGTTGTTTTAAGCCTTAACTTCACATTGAAAACGTGAGAAATCGAACTATAATGAAGTTTTACCCATTTTGACATAAATAACCAAACTAAGAGTTTTGAAAGTAAACAAGCCGAGTATAATCATTAAAGCCTTCACAAAGCATATTGTGACTAGAAATCGTTGTTTTAAGACCTACCTTCACATTGGAAACGTGGGAAATCGAACTAAATTGAAGTTTTACCCATTTTGACATAAATAATCAAACTAAGAGTTTTGAAAGTAAACAAGCCAAGTATAATCATTAAAGGTTTCACAAAGCTTATTTTGAGTAGAAATAGTTGTTTTAAGCATTAACTTCACAATGAAAATGTGGGAAATCGAACTATAATGAAGTTTTTACCCATTTTGACATAAATAATCAAACTAAGAGTTTGAAAGTAAACAAGCGGAGTATAATCATTAAGATGTCACAAAGCTTATTGTGACTAGAAATAGTTGTTTTAAGCCTTTAACTTCACATTGAAAACGTGAGAAATCGAACTATAATGATGTTTTACCCAATTTGACATAAATAATCAAACTAAGTGTTTTGAAAGTAAACAAGCCGAGTATAATCATTAAAGCCTTCACAAAGCATATTGTGACTAGAAATAGTTGTTTTAAGCCTTAACTGCACATTGAAAACCTGGGAAATCGAACTATAATGAAGTTTTACCCCTTTTTGACATAAATAATCAAACTAAGAGTTTTGAAAGTAAACAAGCCGAGTATAATCATTAAAGCCTTCACAAAGCATATTGTGACTAGAAATCGCTGTTTTAAGCCCTACCTTCACATTGGAAACGTGGGAAATCGAACTATAATGAAGTTTTACCCATTTTGACATAAATAATCAAACTAAGAGTTTTGAAAGTAAACAAGCCGAGTATAATCATTAAAGCTTTCACAAAGCTTATTGTGACTAGAAATAGTTGTTTTAAGCCTTAACTTCACATTGAAAACGTGAGAAATCGAACTATAATGATGTTTTACCCCTTTTTGACATAAATAATCAAACTAAGAGTTTTGAAAGTAAACAAGCCGAGTATAATCATTAAAGCCTTAACAAAGCATATTGTGACTAGAAATCGTTGTTTTAAGCCCTACCTTCACATTGAAAACGTGGGAAATCGAACTATAATGAAGTTTTACCCATTTTGACATAAATAATCAAACTAAGAGTTTTGAAAGTAAACAAGCCGAGTATAATCATTAAAGCTTTCACAAAGCTTATTGTGACTAGAAATAGTTGTTTTAAGCTTTAACTTCACATTGAAAACGTGAGAAATCGAACTATAATGAAGTTTTACCCATTTTGACATAAATAATCAAACTAAGAGTTTTGAAAGTAAACAAGCCGAGTATAATCATTAAAGCCTTCACAAAGCATATTGTGACTAGAAATAGTTGTTTTAAGCCTTAACTTCACATTGAAAACGTGGGAAATCGAACTATAATGAAGTTTTACCCATTTTGACATAAATAATCAAACTAAGAGTTTTGAAAGTAAACAAGCCGAGTATAATCATTAAAGGTTTCACAAAGCATATTGTGACTAGAAATAGTTGTTTTAAGCCTTAACTTCACATTGAAAACGTGAGAAATCGAACTATAATGAAGTTTTACCCATTTTGACATAAATAATCAAACTAAGAGTTTTGAAAGTAAACAAGCCGAGTATAATCATTAAAGCTTTCACAAAGCTTATTGTGACTAGAAATAGTTGTTTTAAGCCTTAACTTCACATTGAAAACGTGAGAAATCGAACTATAATGAAGTTTTACCAATTTTGACATAAATAATCAAACTAAGAGTTTTGAAAGTAAACAAGCCGAGTATAATCATTAAAGCCTTCACAAAGTATTGTGACTAGAAATCGTTGTTTTAAGCCCTAACTTCACATTGGAAACGTGGGAAATCGAACTAAATTGAACTTTTACCCATTTTGACATAAATAATCAAACTAAGAGTTTTGAAAGTAAACAAGCCGAGTATAATCATTAAAGGTTTCACAAAGCTTATTGTGACTAGAAATAGTTGTTTTAAGCCTTTACTTCACATTGAAAACGTGAGAAATCGAACTATAATGAAGTTTTACCCATTTTGACATAAATAATCAAACTAAGAGTTTTGAAAGTAAACAAGCCGAGTATAATCATTAAAGCCTTAACAAAGCATATTGTGACTAGAAATAGTTGTTTTAAGCCTTAACTTCACATTGAAAATGTGGGAAATCGAACTATAATGAAGTTTTACCCATTTTGACATAAATAATCAAACTAAGAGTTTTGAAAGTAAACAACCGGAGTATAATCATTAAGATGTCACAAAGCTTATTGTGACTAGAAATAGTTGTTTTAAGCCTTAACTTCACATTGAAAACGTGAGAAATCGAACTATAATGATGTTTTACCCAATTTGACATAAATAATCAAACTAAGTGTTTTGAAAGTAAACAAGCCGAGTATAATCATTAAAGCCTTCACAAAGCATATTGTGACTAGAAATAGTTGTTTTAAGCCTTAACTGCACATTGAAAACGTGGGAAATCGAACTATAATGAAGTTTTACCCATTTTGACATAAATAATCAAACTAAGAGTTTTGAAAGTAAACAAGCCTAGTATAATCATTAAAGCTTTCACAAAGCTTATTGTGACTAGAAATCGTTGTTTTAAGCCTTAACTTCACATTGAAAACGTGAGAAATCGAACTATAATGAAGTTTTACCCATTTTGACATAAATAATCAAACTAAGAGTTTTGAAAGTAAACAAGCCGAGTATAATCATTAAAGCCTTCACAAAGCATATTGTGACTAGAAATAGTTGTTTTAAGCCTTAACTTCACATTGAAAACGTGGGAAATCGAACTATAATGAAGTTTTACCCATTTTGACATAAAAATAATCAAACTAAGAGTTTTGAAAGTAAACAAGCCGAGTATAATCATTAAAGCTTTCACAAAGCTTATTGTGACTAGAAATAGTTGTTTTAAGCCTTAACTTCACATTGAAAACGTAAGAAATCGAACTATAATGAAGTTTTACCCATTTTGACATAAATAATCAAACTAAGAGTTTTGAAAGTAAACAAGCCGAGTATAATCATTAAAGCCTTCACAAAGCATATTGTGACTAGAAATAGTTGTTTTAAGCCTTAACTTCACATTGAAAATGTGGGAAATCGAACTATAATGAAGTTTTACCCATTTTGACATAAATAATCAAACTAAGAGTTTTGAAAGTAAACAAGCCGAGTATAATCATTAAGATGTCACAAAGCTTATTGTGACTAGAAATAGTTGTTTTAAGCCTTAACTTCACATTGAAAACGTGAGAAATCGAACTATAATGATGTTTTACCCAATTTGACATAAATAATCAAACTAAGTGTTTTGAAAGTAAACAAGCCGAGTATAATCATTAAAGCCTTCACAAAGCATATTGTGACTAGAAATAGTTGTTTTAAGCCTTAACTTCACATTGAAAACGTGGGAAATCGAACTATAATGAAGTTTTACCCATTTTGACATAAATAATCAAACTAAGAGTTTTGAAAGTAAACAAGCCTAGTATAATCATTAAAGCTTTCACAAAGCTTATTGTGACTAGAAATCGTTGTTTTAAGCCTTAACTTCGTACATTGAAAACGTGGGAAATCGACTATAATGAAGTTTTAACGATTTTGTATAAAATCATAATTCTAATAGTTTTAAAATTAAACAAGACGAGCATAAACATATTTTATCTACAAACGCTTATTTTTAATAGAAATCGTTGTTTTAAGCCTTAACTTCATATTGGAAACGTGGAAATCGAACTATAATGAAGTTTTACCCATTTTGACATAAATAATCAAACTAAGAGTTTTAAAAAGTAAACAAGCCGAGTATAATCATTAAAGGTTTCACAAAGCTTATTGTGACTAGAAATAGTTGTTTTAAGCCTTAACTTCACATTGAAAACGTGAGAAATCGAACTATAATGATGTTTTACCCTTTTTTGACATAAATAATCAAACTAAGAGTTTTGAAAGTAAACAAGTCGAGTCTAATCATTAAAGCCTTCACAAAGCATATTGTGACTAGAAATAGTTGTTTTAAGCCCTACTTCACATTGAAAACGTGGGAAATCGAACTATAATGAAGTTTTACCCATTTTGACATAAATAATCAAACTAAGAGTTTTGAAAGTAAACAAGCCGAGTATAATCATTAAAGCTTTCACAAAGCTTATTGTGACTAAAAATAGTTGTTTTAAGCCTTAACTTCACATTGAAAACGTGAGAAATCGAACTATAATGAAGTTTTACCCATTTTGACATAAATAATCAAACTAAGAGTTTTGAAAGTAAACAAGCCAAGTATAATCATTAAAGCCTTCACAAAGCATATTGTGACTAGAAATCGCTGTTTTAAGCCCTACCTTCACATTGGAAACGTGGGAAATCGAACTAAATTGAAGTTTTACCCATTTTGACATAAATAATCAAACTAAGAGTTTTGAAAGTAAACAAGCCGAGTATAATCATTAAAGGTTTCACAAAGCTTATTGTGACTAGAAATAGTTGTTTTAAGCCTTAACTTCACATTGAAAATCACAAAACGTGAGAAATCGAACTATAATGAAGTTTTACCCATTTTGACATAAATAATCAAACTAAGAGTTTTGAAAGTAAACAAGCCGAGTATAATCATTAAAGTTTCACAAAGCTTATTGTGACTAGAAATAGTTGTTTTAAGCCTTAACTTCACATTGAAAACGTGAGAAATCGAACTATAATGAAGTTTTACCCATTTTGACATAAATAATCAAACTAAGAGTTTTGAAAGTAAACAAGCCGAGTATAATCATTAAAGCTTTCACAAAGCTTATTGTGACTAGAAATAGTTGTTTTAAGCCTTAACTTCACATTGAAAACGTGAGAAATCGAACTATAATGAAGTTTTACCCATTTTGACATAAATAATCAAACTAAGAGTTTTGAAAGTAAACAAGCCGAGTATAATCATTAAAGCCTTCACAAAGCATATTGTGACTAGAAATAGTTGTTTTAAGCCTTAACTTCACATTGAAAACGTGGGAAATCGAACTATAATGAAGTTTTACCCATTTTGACATAAATAATCAAACTAAGAGTTTTGAAAGTAAACAAGCCGAGTATAATCATTAAAGGTTTCACAAAGCTTATTGTGACTAGAAATAGTTGTTTTAAGCCTTAACTTCACATTGAAAACGTGAGAAATCGAACTATAATGATGTTTTACCCAATTTTGACATAAATAATCAAACTAAGAGTTTTGAAAGTAAACAAGCCGAGTATAATCATTAAAGCCTTCACAAAGCATATTGTGACTAGAAATAGTTGTTTTAGCCTTAACGCACATTGAAAACGTGGGAAATCGAACTATAATGAAGTTTTACCCATTTTGACATAAATAATCAAACTAAGAGTTTTGAAAGTAAACAAGCCTAGTATAATCATTAAAGCTTTCACAAAGCTTATTGTGACTAGAAATCGTTGTTTTAAGCCTTAACTTCTCGTTGAAAACGTGGGACATCGACTATAATGAAGTTTTAACGATTTTGTATAAAATCATAATTCTAATAGTTTTAAAATTAAACAAGACGAGCATAAACATATTTTATCTACAAACGCTTATTTTTAAAAGAAATCGTTGTTTTAAGCCTTAACCTCATATTGGAAACGTGGGAAATCGAACTATAATGAAGTTTTACCCATTTTGACATAAATAATCAAAATAAGAGTTTTGAAAGTAAACAAGCCGAGTATAATCATTAAAGGTTTCACAAAGCTTATTGTGACTAGAAATAGTTGTTTTAAGCCTTAACTTCACATTGAAAACGTGAGAAATCGAACTATAATGGTGTTTTACCCCTTTTTGACATAAATAATCAAACTAAGAGTTTTGAAAGTAAACAAGCCGAGTCTAATCATTAAAGCCTTAACAAAGCATATTGTGACTAGAAATAGTTGTTTTAAGCCCTAACTTCACATTGAAAACGTGGGAAATCGAACTATAATGAAGTTTTACCCATTTTGACATAAATAATCAAACTAAGAGTTTTGAAAGTAAACAAGCCGAGTATAATCATTAAAGCTTTCACAAAGCTTGTTGTGACTAGAAATAGTTGTTTTAAGCCTTAACTTCACATTGAAAACGTGAGAAATCGAACTATAATGAAGTTTTACCCATTTTGACATAAATAATCAAACTAAGAGTTTTGAAAGTAAACAACCGGAGTATAATCATTACGATGTCACAAAGCTTATTGTGACTAGAAATATTTGTTTTAAGCCTTTACTTCACATTGAAAACGTGAGAAATCGAACTATAATGAAGTTTTACCATTTTTGACATAAATAATCAAACTAAGAGTTTTGAAAGTAAACAAGCCGAGTATAATCATTAAAGCTTTCACAAAGCTTATTGTGACTAGAAATAGTTGTTTTAAGCCTTAACTTCACATTGAAAACGTGAGAAATCGAACTATAATGAAGTTTTACCCATTTTGACATAAATAATCAAACTAAGAGTTTTGAAAGTAAACAAGCCGAGTATAATCATTAAAGCCTTCACAAAGCATATTGTGACTAGAAATAGTTGTTTTAAGCCTTAACTTCACATTGAAAATGTGAGAAATCGAACTATAATGAAGTTTTACCCATTTTGACATAAATAATCAAACTAAGAGTTTTGAAAGTAAACAAGCGTAGTATAATCATTAAGATATCACAAAGCTTATTGTGACTAGAAATAGTTGTTTTAAACCTTAACTTCACATTGAAAACGTGAGAAATCGAACTATAATGATGTTTTACCCAATTTGACATAAATAATCAAACTAAGTGTATTGAAAGTAAACAAGCCGAGTATAATCATTAAAGCCTTCACAAAGCATATTGTGACTAGAAATAGTTGTTTTAAGCCTTAACTGCACATTGAAAACGTGGGAAATCGAACTATAATGAAGTTTTACCCATTTTGACATAAATAATCAAACTAAGAGTTTTGAAAGTAAACAAGCCTAGTATAATCATTAAAGCTTTCACAAAGCTTATTGTGACTAGAAATCGTTGTTTTAAGCCTTAACTTCTCGTAGGTAACGTGGGACATTGGACGATAACGAAGTTTTAACGATTTTGTATAAAATCATAATTCTAATAGTTTTAAAATTTGACAAGACGAGCATAAACATATTTTATCTACAAACGCTTATTTTTAATAGAAATCGTTGTTTTAAGCCTTAACCTCATATTGGAAACGTGGGAAATCGAACTATAATGAAGTTTTACCCATTTTGACATAAATAATCAAACTAAGAGTTTTGAAAGTAAACAAGCCGAGTATAATCATTAAAGGTTTCACAAAGCTTATTGTGACTAGAAATAGTTGTTTTAAGCCTTAACTTCACATTGAAAACGTGAGAAATCGAACTATAATGATGTTTTACCCTTTTTGACATAAATAATCAAACTAAGAGTTTTGAAAGTAAACAAGCCGAGTCTAATCATTAAAGCCTTAACAAAGCATATTGTGACTAGAAATCGCTATTTTAAGCCCTACCTTCACATTGAAAACTTGGGAAATCGAACTATAATGAAGTTTTACCCATTTTGACATAAATAATCAAACTAAGAGTTTTGAAAGTAAACAAGCCGAGTATAATCATTAAAGCTTTCACAAAGCTTATTGTGACTAGAAATAGTTGTTTTAAGCCTTAACTTCACATTGAAAACGTTAGAAATCGAACTATAATGAAGTTTTACCCATTTTGACATAAATAATCAAACTAAGAGTTTTGAAAGTAAACAAGCCGAGTATAATCATTAAAGCCTTCACAAAGCATATTGTGACTGGAAATCGCTGTTTTAAGCCCTACCTTCACATTGGAAACGTGGGAAATCGAACTAAATTGAACTTTTACCCATTTTGACATAAATAATCAAACTAAGAGTTTTGAAAGTAAACAAGCCGAGTATAATCATTAAAGGTTTCACAAAGCTTATTGTGACTAGAAATAGTTGTTTTAAGCCTTTACTTCACATTGAAAATAAGAGAAATCGAACTATAATGAAGTTTTACCCATTTTGACATAAATAATCAAACTAAGAGTTTTGAAAGTAAACAAGCCGAGTATAATCATTAAAGGTTTCACAAAGCTTATTGTGACTAGAAATAGTTGTTTTAAGCCTTAACTTCACATTGAAAACGTGAGAAATCGAACTATAATGAAGTTTTACCCATTTTGACATAAATAATCAAACTAAGAGTTTTGAAAGTAAACAAGCCGAGTATAATCATTAAAGCCTTCACAAAGCTTATTGTGACTAGAAATAGTTGTTTTAAGCCTTAACTTCACATTGAAAACGTGAGAAATCGAACTATAATGAAGTTTTACCCATTTTGACATAAATAATCAAACTAAGAGTTTTGAAAGTAAACAAGCCGAGTATAATCATTAAAGCCTTCACAAAGCATATTGTGACTAGAAATCGCTGTTTTAAGCCCTACCTTCACATTGAAAACGTGGGAAATCGAACTATAATGAAGTTTTACCCATTTTGACATAAATAATCAAACTAAGAGTTTTGAAAGTAAACAAGCCGAGTATAATCATTAAAGGTTTCACAAAGCTTATTGTGACTAGAAATAGTTGTTTTAAGCCTTAACTTCACATTGAAAACGTGAGAAATCGAACTATAATGAAGTTTTACCCATTTTGACATAAATAATCAAACTAAGAGTTTTGAAAGTAAACAAGCCGAGTATAATCATTAAAGCCTTAACAAAGCATATTGTGACTAGAAATAGTTGTTTTAAGCCTTAACTTCACATTGAAAATGTGGAATCGAACTATAATGAAGTTTTACCCATTTTGACATAAATAATCAAACTAAGAGTTTTGAAAGTAAACAACCGGAGTATAATCATTAGGATGTCACAAAGCTTATTGTGACTAGAAATAGTTGTTTTAAGCCTTAACTTCACATTGAAAACGTGAGAAATCGAACTATAATGATGTTTTACCCAATTTGACATAAATAATCAAACTAAGAGTTTTGAAAGTAAACAAGCCGAGTATAATCATTAAAGCCTTCACAAAGCATATTGTGACTAGAAATAGTTGTTTTAAGCCTTAACTGCACATTGAAAACGTGGGAAATCGAACTATAATGAAGTTTTACCCATTTTGACATAAATAATCAAACTAAGAGTTTTGAAAGTAAACAAGCCTAGTATAATCATTAAAGCTTTCACAAAGCTTATTGTGACTAGAAATCGTTGTTTTAAGCCTTAACTTCACATTGAAAACGTGAGAAATCGAACTATAATGAAGTTTTACCCATTTTGACATAAATAATCAAACTAAGAGTTTTGAAAGTAAACAAGCCGAGTATAATCATTAAAGCCTTCACAAAGCATATTGTGACTAGAAATAGTTGTTTTAAGCCTTAACTTCACATTGAAAACGTGGGAAATCGAACTATAATGAAGTTTTACCCATTTTGACATAAATAATCAAACTAAGAGTTTTGAAAGTAAACAAGCCGAGTATAATCATTAAAGCTTTCACAAAGCTTATTGTGACTAGAAATAGTTGTTTTAAGCCTTAACTTCACATTGAAAATGTGAGAAATCGAACTATAATGAAGTTTTACCCATTTTGACATAAATAATCAAACTAAGAGTTTTGAAAGTAAACAAGCCGAGTATAATCATTAAAGCCTTCACAAAGCATATTGTGACTAGAAATAGTTGTTTTAAGCCTTAACTTCACATTGAAAACGTGGGAAATCGAACTATAATGAAGTTTTACCCATTTTGACATAAATAATCAAACTAAGAGTTTTGAAAGTAAACAAGCGAAGTATAATCATTAAAATGTCACAAAGCTTATTGTGACTAGAAATCAGTTGTTTTAAGCCTTAACTTCACATTGAAAACGTGAGAAATCGAACTATAATGAAGTTTTACCCATTTTGACATAAATAATCAAACTAAGAGTTTTGAAAGTAAACAAGCCGAGTATAATCATTAAAGCTTTCACAAAGCTTATTGTGACTAGAAATAGTTGTTTTAAGCCTTAACTTCACATTGAAAACGTGAGAAATCGAACTATAATGAAGTTTTACCCATTTTGACATAAATAATCAAACTAAGAGTTTTGAAAGTAAACAAGCCGAGTATAATCATTAAAGCCTTCACAAAGCATATTGTGACTAGAAATAGTTGTTTTAAGCCTTAACTTCACATTGAAAACGTGGGAAATCGAACTATAATGAAGTTTTACCCATTTTGACATAAATAATCAAACTAAGAGTTTTGAAAGTAAACAAGCCGAGTATAATCATTAAAGATGTCACAAAGCTATTGTGACTAGAAATAGTTGTTTTAAGCCTTAACTTCACATTGAAAACGTGTGGAAATCGAACTATAATGAAGTTTTACCGATTTTGTATAAAAATCAAACTAAGAGTTTTAAAAAACAAGACGAGTATAAACATATTTTATCTACAAACGCTTATTTTTAATAGAAATAGTTGTTTTAAAACTTAACTTCATATTGGAAACGTGGGAAATCGAACTATAATGAAGTTTTACCCATTTTGACATAAATAATCAAACTAAGAGTTTTGAAAGTAAACAAGCCGAGTATAATCATTAAAGCTTTCACAAAGCTTATTGTGACTAGAAATAGTTGTTTTAAGCCTTAACTTCACATTGAAAACGTGAGAAATCGAACTATAATGAAGTTTTACCCATTTTGACATAAATAATCAAACTAAGAGTTTTGAAAGTAAACAAGCCGAGTATAATCATTAAAGCCTTCACAAAGCATATTGTGACTAGAAATCGCTGTTTTAAGCCCTACCTTCACATTGGAAACGTGGGAAATCGAACTATAATGAAGTTTTACCCATTTTGACATAAATAATCAAACTAAGAGTTTTGAAAGTAAACAAGCCGAGTATAATCATTAAAGGTTTCACAAAGCTTATTGTGACTAGAAATAGTTGTTTTAAGCCTTAACTTCACATTGAAAACGTGAGAAATCGAACTATAATGATGTTTTACCCTTTTTGACATAAATAATCAAACTAAGAGTTTTGAAAGTAAACAAGCCGAGTATAATCATTAAAGCCTTAACAAAGCATATTGTGACTAGAAATCGTTGTTTTAAGCCCTAACTTCACATTGAAAACGTGGGAAATCGAACTATAATGAAGTTTTACCCATTTTGACATAAATAATCAAACTAAGAGTTTTGAAAGTAAACAAGCCGAGTATAATCATTAAAGCTTTCACAAAGCTTATTGTGACTAGAAATAGTTGTTTTAAGCCTTAACTTCACATTGAAAACGTGAGAAATCGAACTATAATGAAGTTTTACCCATTTTGACATAAATAATCAAACTAAGAGTTTTGAAAGTAAACAAGCCGAGTATAATCATTAAAGCCTTCACAAAGCATATTGTGACTAGAAATAGTTGTTTTAAGCCTTAACTTCACATTGAAAATGTGAGAAATCGAACTATAATGAAGTTTTACCCATTTTGACATAAATAATCAAACTAAGAGTTTTGAAAGTAAACAAGCGTAGTATAATCATTAAGATATCACAAAGCTTATTGTGACTAGAAATAGTTGTTTTAAGCCTTAACTTCACATTGAAAACGTGAGAAATCGAACTATAATGAAGTTTTACCCAATTTGACATAAATAATCAAACTAAGAGTTTTGAAAGTAAACAAGCCGAGTATAATCATTAAAGCCTTCACAAAGCTTATTGTGACTAGAAATAGTTGTTTTAAGCCTTAACTTCACATTGAAAACGTGAGAAATCGAACTATAATGATGTTTTACCCATTTTGACATAAATAATCAAACTAAGAGTTTTGAAAGTAAACAAGCCGAGTATAATCATTAAAGCCTTAACAAAGCATATTGTGACTAGAAATAGTTGTTTTAAGCCCTACCTTCACATTGAAAACGTGGGAAATCGAACTATAATGAAGTTTTACCCATTTTGACATAAATAATCAAACTAAGAGTTTTGAAAGTAAACAAGCCGAGTATAATCATTAAAGCTTTCACAAAGCTTATTGTGACTAGAAATAGTTGTTTTAAGCCTTAACTTCACATTGAAAACGTGAGAAATCGAACTATAATGAAGTTTTACCCATTTTGACATAAATAATCAAACTAAGAGTTTTGAAAGTAAACAAGCCGAGTATAATCATTAAAGTATTCACAAAGCTTATTGTGACTAGAAATAGTTGTTTTAAGCCTTAACTTCACATTGAAAACGTGAGAAATCGAACTATAATGAAGTTTTACCCATTTTGACATAAATAATCAAACTAAGAGTTTTGAAAGTAAACAAGCCGAGTATAATCATTAAAGCTTTCACAAAGCTTATTGTGACTAGAAATAGTTGTTTTAAGCCTTAACTTCACATTGAAAACGGGAGAAATCGAACTATAATGAAGTTTTACCCATTTTGACATAAATAATCAAACTAAGAGTTTTGAAAGTAAACAAGCCGAGTATAATCATTAAAGCCTTCACAAAGCATATTGTGACTAGAAATAGTTGTTTTAAGCCTTAACTTCACATTGAAAATGTGAGAAATCGAACTATAATGAAGTTTTACCCATTTTGACATAAATAATCAAACTAAAAGTTTTGAAAGTAAACAAGCGGAGTATAATCATTAAGATGTCACAAAGCTTATTGTGACTAGAAATAGTTGTTTTAAGCCTTAACTTCACATTGAAAACGTGAGAAATCGAACTATAATGATGTTTTACCCAATTTGACATAAATAATCAAACTAAAGTTTTGAAAGTAAACAAGCCGAGTATAATCATTAAAGCCTTCACAAAGCATATTGTGACTAGAAATAGTTGTTTTAAGCCTTAACGCACATTGAAAACGTGGGAAATCGAACTATAATGAAGTTTTACCCATTTTGACATAAATAATCAAACTAAGAGTTTTGAAAGTAAACAAGCCTAGTATAATCATTAAAGCTTTCACAAAGCTTATTGTGACTAGAAATCGTTGTTTTAAGCCTTAACTTTCATAGGAAAACGTGGGACATTGGACGATAATGAAGTTTTAACGATTTTGTATAAAATCATAATTCTAATAGTTTTAAAATTTGACAAGACGAGCATAAACATATTTTATCTACAAATGCTTATTTTTAATAGAAATCGTTGTTTTAAGCCTTAACCTCATATTGGAAACGTGGGAAATCGAACTATAATGAAGTTTTACCTATTTTGACATAAATAATCAAACTAAGAGTTTTGAAAGTAAACAAGCCGAGTATAATCATTAAAGGTTTCACAAAGCTTATTGTGACTAGAAATAGTTGTTTTAAGCCTTAACTTCACATTGAAAACGTGAGAAATCGAACTATAATGATGTTTTACCCTTTTTGACATAAATAATCAAACTAAGAGTTTTGAAAGTAAACAAGCCGAGTATAATCATTAAAGCCTTAACAAAGCATATTGTGACTAGAAATAGTTGTTTTAAGCCCTACCTTCACATTGAAAACTTGGGAAATCGAACTATAATGAAGTTTTACCCATTTTGACATAAATAATCAAACTAAGAGTTTTGAAAGTAAACAAGCCGAGTATAATCATTAAAGCTTTCACAAAGCTTATTGTGACTAGAAATAGTTGTTTTAAGCCTTAACTTCACATTGAAAACGTGAGAAATCGAACTATAATGAAGTTTTACCCATTTTGACATAAATAATCAAACTAAGAGTTTTGAAAGTAAACAAGCCGAGTATAATCATTAAAGCCTTCACAAAGCTTATTGTGACTAGAAATAGTTGTTTTAAGCCTTAACTTCACATTGAAAACGTGAGAAATCGAACTATAATGAAGTTTTACCCATTTTGACATAAATAATCAAACTAAGAGTTTTGAAAGTAAACAAGCCGAGTATAATCATTAAAGCTTTCACAAAGCTTATTGTGACTAGAAATAGTTGTTTTAAGCCTTAACTTCACATTGAAAACGTGAGAAATCGAACTATAATGAAGTTTTACCCATTTTGACATAAATAATCAAACTAAGAGTTTTGAAAGTAAACAAGCCGAGTATAATCATTAAAGCCTTCACAAAGCATATTGTGACTAGAAATAGTTGTTTTAAGCCTTAACTTCACATTGAAAATGTGAGAAATCGAACTATAATGAAGTTTTACCCATTTTGACATAAATAATCAAACTAAGAGTTTTGAAAGTAAACAAGTTTTAGTATAATCATTAAGATTTCACAAAGCTTATTGTGACTAGAAATAGTTGTTTTAACCTTAACTTCACATTGAAAACGTGAGAAATCGAACTATAATGATGTTTTACCCAATTTGACATAAATAATCAAACTAAGTGTTTTGAAAGTAAACAAGCCGAGTATAATCATTAAAGCCTTCACAAAGCATATTGTGACTAGAAATAGTTGTTTTAAGCCTTAACTGCACATTGAAAACGTGGGAAATCGAACTATAATGAAGTTTTACCCATTTTGACATAAATAATCAAACTAAGAGTTTTGAAAGTAAACAAGCCTAGTATAATCATTAAAGCTTTCACAAAGCTTATTGTGACTAGAAATCGTTGTTTTAAGCCTTAACTTCACATGTAGGAAAACGTGGGACATTGAACTATAATGAAGTTTTAACTATTTTTATATAAATCATAATTCTAATAGTTTTAAAATAAACAAGACGAGCATAAACATATTTTATCTACAAAGCTTATTTTTAATAGAAATCGTTGTTTTAAGCCTTAACTTCATATTGGAAACGTGGGAAATCGAACTATAATGAAGTTTTACCCATTTTGACATAAATAATCAAACTAAGAGTTTTGAAAGTAAACAAGCCGAGTATAATCATTAAAGGTTTCACAAAGCTTATTGTGACTAGAAATAGTTGTTTTAAGCCTTAACTTCACATTGAAAACGTGAGAAATCGAACTATAATGATGTTTTACCCATTTTGACATAAATAATCAAACTAAGAGTTTTGAAAGTAAACAAGCCGAGTATAATCATTAAAGCTTTCACAAAGCTTATTGTGACTAGAAATAGTTGTTTTAAGCCTTAACTTCACATTGAAAACGTGGGAAATCGAACTATAATGAAGTTTTACCCATTTTGACATAAATAATCAAACTAAGAGTTTTGAAAGTAAACAAGCCGAGTATAATCATTAAAGCCTTCACAAAGCATATTGTGACTAGAAAGAAAGTTGTTTTAAGCCTTAACTTCACATTGTAGAAAACGTGGGAGAAATCGAACTATAATGAAGTTTTAACTATTTTGACATAAAAATCAAATAAAGTTTTAATAGTTTTAAAATTTGACAAGACGAGCATAAACATATTTTATCTACAAAGCTTATTTTTAATAGAAATCGTTGTTTTAAGCCTTAACTTCATATTGAAAACGTGGGAAATCGAACTATAATGAAGTTTTACCCATTTTGACATAAATAATCAAACTAAGAGTTTTGAAAGTAAACAAGCCGAAGTATAATCATTAAAGCTTTCACAAAGCTTATTGTGACTAGAAATAGTTGTTTTAAGCCTTAACTTCACATTGAAAACGTGAGAAATCGAACTATAATGAAGTTTTACCCATTTTGACATAAATAATCAAACTAAGAGTTTTGAAAGTAAACAAGCCGAGTATAATCATTAAAGCCTTCACAAAGCTTATTGTGACTAGAAATAGTTGTTTTAAGCCTTAACTTCACATTGAAAACGTGAGAAATCGAACTATAATGAAGTTTTACCCATTTTGACATAAATAATCAAACTAAGAGTTTTGAAAGTAAACAAGCCGAGTATAATCATTAAAGCTTTCACAAAGCTTATTGTGACTAGAAATAGTTGTTTTAAGCCTTAACTTCACATTGAAAACGTGAGAAATCGAACTATAATGAAGTTTTACCCATTTTGACATAAATAATCAAACTAAGAGTTTTGAAAGTAAACAAGCCGAGTATAATCATTAAAGCCTTCACAAAGCATATTGTGACTAGAAATAGTTGTTTTAAGCCTTAACTTCACATTGAAAATGTGAGAAATCGAACTATAATGAAGTTTTACCCATTTTGACATAAATAATCAAACTAAGAGTTTTGAAAGTAAACAAGCGAGTATAATCATTAAGATTCACAAAGCTTATTGTGACTAGAAATAGTTGTTTTAAGCCTTAACTTCACATTGAAAACGTGAGAAATCGAACTATAATGATGTTTTACCCAATTTGACATAAATAATCAAACTAAGAGTTTTGAAAGTAAACAAGCCGAGTATAATCATTAAAGCCTTCACAAAGCATATTGTGACTAGAAATAGTTGTTTTAAGCCTTAACTCGCACATTGAAAACGTGGGAAATCGAACTATAATGAAGTTTTACCCATTTTGACATAAATAATCAAACTAAGAGTTTTGAAAGTAAACAAGCCTAGTATAATCATTAAAGCTTTCACAAAGCTTATTGTGACTAGAAATCGTTGTTTTAAGCCTTAACTTCATTGTAAAACGTGGGACATTGGACGATAACGAAGTTTTAACGATTTTTATAAAATCATAATTCTAATAGTTTTAAAATTTGACAAGACGAGCATAAACATATTTTATCTACAAACGCTTATTTTTAATAGAAATCGTTGTTTTAAGCCTTAACTCATATTGAAACGTGGGAAATCGAACTATAATGAAGTTTTACCCATTTTGACATAAATAATCAAACTAAGAGTTTTGAAAGTAAACAAGCCGAGTATAATCATTAAAGGTTTCACAAAGCTTATTGTGACTAGAAATAGTTGTTTTAAGCCTTAACTTCACATTGAAAACGTGAGAAATCGAACTATAATGATGTTTTACCCCTTTTTGACATAAATAATCAAACTAAGAGTTTTGAAAGTAAACAAGCCGAGTATAATCATTAAAGCCTTAACAAAGCATATTGTGACTAGAAATCGCTGTTTTAAGCCCTACCTTCACATTGAAAACTTGGGAAATCGAACTATAATGAAGTTTTACCCATTTTGACATAAATAATCAAACTAAGAGTTTTGAAAGTAAACAAGCCGAGTATAATCATTAAAGCTTTCACAAAGCTTATTGTGACTAGAAATAGTTGTTTTAAGCCTTAACTTCACATTGAAAACGTGAGAAATCGAACTATAATGAAGTTTTACCCATTTTGACATAAATAATCAAACTAAGAGTTTTGAAAGTAAACAAGCCGAGTATAATCATTAAAGCTTTCACAAAGCTTATTGTGACTAGAAATAGTTGTTTTAAGCCTAACTTCACATTGAAAACGTGAGAAATCGAACTATAATGAAGTTTTACCCATTTTGACATAAATAATCAAACTAAGAGTTTTGAAAGTAAACAAGCCGAGTATAATCATTAAAGCCTTCACAAAGCATATTGTGACTAGAAATAGTTGTTTTAAGCCTTAACTTCACATTGAAAATGTGAGAAATCGAACTATAATGAAGTTTTACCCATTTTGACATAAATAATCAAACTAAGAGTTTTGAAAGTAAACAAGCGTAGTATAATCATTAAAGATAATACAAAGCTTATTGTGACTAGAAATAGTTGTTTTAAGCCTTAACTTCACATTGAAAACGTGAGAAATCGAACTATAATGAAGTTTTACCCATTTTGACATAAATAATCAAACTAAGAGTTTTGAAAGTAAACAAGCCGAGTATAATCATTAAAGCCTTCACAAAGCTTATTGTGACTAGAAATAGTTGTTTTAAGCCTTAACTTCACATTGAAAACGTGAGAAATCGAACTATAATGAAGTTTTACCCATTTTGACATAAATAATCAAACTAAGAGTTTTGAAAGTAAACAAGCCGAGTATAATCATTAAAGCCTTAACAAAGCATATTGTGACTAGAAATAGTTGTTTTAAGCCTTAACTTCACATTGAAAACTTGGAAATCGAACTATAATGAAGTTTTACCCATTTTGACATAAATAATCAAACTAAGAGTTTTGAAAGTAAACAAGCCGAGTATAATCATTAAAGCTTTCACAAAGCTTATTGTGACTAGAAATAGTTGTTTTAAGCCTTAACTTCACATTGAAAACGTGAGAAATCGAACTATAATGAAGTTTTACCCATTTTGACATAAATAATCAAACTAAGAGTTTTGAAAGTAAACAAGCCGAGTATAATCATTAAAGCCTTCACAAAGCATATTGTGACTAGAAATAGTTGTTTTAAGCCCTAACTTCACATTGAAAACGTGAGAAATCGAACTATAATGAAGTTTTTCCCATTTGACATAAATAATCAAACTAAGAGTTTTGAAAGTAAACAAGCCGAGTATAATCATTAAAGGTTTCACAAAGCTTATTGTGACTAGAAATAGTTGTTTTAAGCCTTAACTTCACATTGAAAACGTGAGAAATCGAACTATAATGAAGTTTTACCCATTTTGACATAAATAATCAAACTAAGAGTTTTGAAAGTAAACAAGCCGAGTATAATCATTAAAGTTTCACAAAGCTTATTGTGACTAGAAATAGTTGTTTTAAGCCTTTTAACTTCACATTGAAAACGTGAGAAATCGAACTATAATGAAGTTTTACCCATTTTGACATAAATAATCAAACTAAGAGTTTTGAAAGTAAACAAGCCGAGTATAATCATTAAAGCTTTCACAAAGCTTATTGTGACTAGAAATAGTTGTTTTAAGCCTTAACTTCACATTGAAAACGTGAGAAATCGAACTATAATGAAGTTTTACCCATTTTGACATAAATAATCAAACTAAGAGTTTTTTGAAAGTAAACAAGCCGAGTATAATCATTAAAGCCTTCACAAAGCATATTGTGACTAGAAATAGTTGTTTTAAGCCTTAACTTCACATTGAAAACGTGTGGGAAATCGAACTATAATGAAGTTTTACCCATTTTGACATAAATAATCAAACTAAGAGTTTTGAAAGTAAACAAGCCGAGTATAATCATTAAAGGTTTCACAAAGCTTATTGTGACTAGAAATAGTTGTTTTAAGCCTTAACTTCACATTGAAAACGTGAGAAATCGAACTATAATGAAGTTTTACCCATTTTGACATAAATAATCAAACTAAGAGTTTTGAAAGTAAACAAGCCGAGTATAATCATTAAAGCCTTCACAAAGCATATTGTGACTAGAAATAGTTGTTTTAAGCCTTAACTTCACATTGAAAACGTGGGAAATCGAACTATAATGAAGTTTTACCCATTTTGACATAAATAATCAAACTAAGAGTTTTGAAAGTAAACAAGCCGAGTATAATCATTAAAGGTTTCACAAAGCTTATTGTGACTAGAAATAGTTGTTTTAAGCCTTAACTTCACATTGAAAACGTGAGAAATCGAACTATAATGATGTTTTACCCTTTTTGACATAAATAATCAAACTAAGAGTTTTGAAAGTAAACAAGCCGAGTATAATCATTAAAGCCTTAACAAAGCATATTGTGACTAGAAATCGTTGTTTTAAGCCCTACCTTCACATTGAAAACGTGGGAAATCGAACTATAATGAAGTTTTACCCATTTTGACATAAATAATCAAACTAAGAGTTTTGAAAGTAAACAAGCCGAGTATAATCATTAAAGCTTTCACAAAGCTTATTGTGACTAGAAATAGTTGTTTTAAGCCTTAACTTCACATTGAAAACGTGAGAAATCGAACTATAATGAAGTTTTACCCATTTTGACATAAATAATCAAACTAAGAGTTTTGAAAGTAAACAAGCCGAGTATAATCATTAAAGCCTTCACAAAGCATATTGTGACTAGAAATAGTTGTTTTAAGCCTTAACTTCACATTGAAAATGTGAGAAATCGAACTATAATGAAGTTTTACCCATTTTGACATAAATAATCAAACTAAGAGTTTTGAAAGTAAACAAGCGAGTATAATCATTAAGATTTCACAAAGCTTATTGTGACTAGAAATAGTTGTTTTTAAGCCTTAACTTCACATTGAAAACGTGAGAAATCGAACTATAATGATGTTTTACCCAATTTGACATAAATAATCAAACTAAGTGTTTTGAAAGTAAACAAGCCGAGTATAATCATTAAAGCCTTCACAAAGCATATTGTGACTAGAAATAGTTGTTTTAAGCCTTAACTGCACATTGAAAACGTGGGAAATCGAACTATAATGAAGTTTTACCCATTTTGACATAAATAATCAAACTAAGAGTTTTGAAAGTAAACAAGCCTAGTATAATCATTAAAGCTTTCACAAAGCTTATTGTGACTAGAAATCGTTGTTTTAAGCCTTAACTTCTCGTAGAAAACGTGGGACATTGGACGATAACGAAGTTTTAACGATTTTGTATAAAATCATAATTCTAATAGTTTTAAAATTTAACAAGACGAGCATAAACATATTTTATCTACAAACGCTTATTTTTAATAGAAATCGTTGTTTTAAGCCTTAACTTCATATTGGAAACGTGGGAAATCGAACTATAATGAAGTTTTACCCATTTTGACATAAATAATCAAACTAAGAGTTTTGAAAGTAAACAAGCCGAGTATAATCATTAAAGGTTTCACAAAGCTTATTGTGACTAGAAATAGTTGTTTTAAGCCTTAACTTCACATTGAAAACGTGAGAAATCGAACTATAATGATGTTTTACCCCTTTTTGACATAAATAATCAAACTAAGAGTTTTGAAAGTAAACAAGCCGAGTATAATCATTAAAGCCTTAACAAAGCATATTGTGACTAGAAATCGCTGTTTTAAGCCCTACCTTCACATTGAAAACGTGGGAAATCGAACTATAATGAAGTTTTACCCATTTTGACATAAATAATCAAACTAAGAGTTTTGAAAGTAAACAAGCCGAGTATAATCATTAAAGCTTTCACAAAGCTTATTGTGACTAGAAATAGTTGTTTTAAGCCTTAACTTCACATTGAAAACGTGAGAAATCGAACTATAATGAAGTTTTACCCATTTTGACATAAATAATCAAACTAAGAGTTTTGAAAGTAAACAAGCCGAGTATAATCATTAAAGCCTTCACAAAGCATATTGTGACTAGAAATAGTTGTTTTAAGCCTTAACTTCACATTGAAAACGTGGGAAATCGAACTATAATGAAGTTTTACCCATTTTGACATAAATAATCAAACTAAGAGTTTTGAAAGTAAACAAGCCGAGTATAATCATTAAAGGTTTCACAAAGCTTATTGTGACTAGAAATAGTTGTTTTAAGCCTTAACTTCACATTGAAAACGTGAGAAATCGAACTATAATGAAGTTTTACCCATTTTGACATAAATAATCAAACTAAGAGTTTTGAAAGTAAACAAGCCGAGTATAATCATTAAAGGTTTCACAAAGCTTATTGTGACTAGAAATAGTTGTTTTAAGCCTTAACTTCACATTGAAAACGTGAGAAATCGAACTATAATGAAGTTTTACCCATTTTGACATAAATAATCAAACTAAGAGTTTTGAAAGTAAACAAGCCGAGTATAATCATTAAAGCTTTCACAAAGCTTATTGTGACTAGAAATAGTTGTTTTAAGCCTTAACTTCACATTGAAAACGTGAGAAATCGAACTATAATGAAGTTTTACCCATTTTGACATAAATAATCAAACTAAGAGTTTTGAAAGTAAACAAGCCGAGTATAATCATTAAAGCCTTCACAAAGCATATTGTGACTAGAAATCGTTGTTTTAAGCCTTAACTTCACATTGGAAACGTGGGAAATCGAACTATAATGAAGTTTTACCCATTTTGACATAAATAATCAAACTAAGAGTTTTGAAAGTAAACAAGCCGAGTATAATCATTAAAGGTTTCACAAAGCTTATTGTGACTAGAAATAGTTGTTTTAAGCCTTAACTTCACATTGAAAACGTGAGAAATCGAACTATAATGAAGTTTTACCCATTTTGACATAAATAATCAAACTAAGAGTTTTGAAAGTAAACAAGCCGAGTATAATCATTAAAGTTTCACAAAGCTTATTGTGACTAGAAATAGTTGTTTTAAGCCTTAACTTCACATTGAAAACGTGAGAAATCGAACTATAATGAAGTTTTACCCATTTTGACATAAATAATCAAACTAAGAGTTTTGAAAGTAAACAAGCCGAGTATAATCATTAAAGCTTTCACAAAGCTTATTGTGACTAGAAATCGTTGTTTTAAGCCTTAACTTCACATTGAAAACGTGGGAAATCGAACTATAATGAAGTTTTACCCATTTTGACATAAATAATCAAACTAAGAGTTTTGAAAGTAAACAAGCCGAGAGTATAATCATTAAAGCTTTCACAAAGCTTATTGTGACTAGAAATAGTTGTTTTAAGCCTTAACTTCACATTGAAAACGTGAGAAATCGAACTATAATGAAGTTTTACCCATTTTGACATAAATAATCAAACTAAGAGTTTTGAAAGTAAACAAGCCGAGTATAATCATTAAAGCCTTCACAAAGCATATTGTGACTAGAAATAGTTGTTTTAAGCCTTAACTTCACATTGAAAATGTGGAAATCGAACTATAATGAAGTTTTACCCATTTTGACATAAATAATCAAACTAAGAGTTTTGAAAGTAAACAAACGAGTATAATCATTAAGATTCACAAAGCTTATTGTGACTAGAAATAGTTGTTTTAAGCCTTAACTTCACATTGAAAACGTGAGAAATCGAACTATAATGATGTTTTACCCAATTTTGACATAAATAATCAAACTAAGAGTTTTGAAAGTAAACAAGCCGAGTATAATCATTAAAGCCTTCACAAAGCATATTGTGACTAGAAATAGTTGTTTTAAGCCTTAACTGCACATTGAAAACGTGGGAAATCGAACTATAATGAAGTTTTACCCATTTTGACATAAATAATCAAACTAAGAGTTTTGAAAGTAAACAAGCCTAGTATAATCATTAAAGCTTTCACAAAGCTTATTGTGACTAGAAATCGTTGTTTTAAGCCTTAACTTTCGTAAAACGTGGGACATTGGACGATAACGAAGTTTTAACGATTTTGTATAAAATCATAATTCTAATAGTTTTAAAATTTGACAAGACGAGCATAAACATATTTTATCTACAAACGCTTATTTTTAATAGAAATCGTTGTTTTAAGCCTTAACTTCATATTGGAAACGTGGGAAATCGAACTATAATGAAGTTTTACCCATTTTGACATAAATAATCAAACTAAGAGTTTTGAAAGTAAACAAGCCGAGTATAATCATTAAAGGTTTCACAAAGCTTATTGTGACTAGAAATAGTTGTTTTAAGCCTTAACTTCACATTGAAAATGTGAGAAATCGAACTATAATGATGTTTTACCCAATTTGACATAAATAATCAAACTAAGAGTTTTGAAAGTAAACAAGCCGAGTATAATCATTAAAGCCTTAACAAAGCATATTGTGACTAGAAATCGTTGTTTTAAGCCCTACCTTCACATTGAAAACGTGGGAAATCGAACTATAATGAAGTTTTACCCATTTTGACATAAATAATCAAACTAAGAGTTTTGAAAGTAAACAAGCCGAGTATAATCATTAAAGCTTTCACAAAGCTTATTGTGACTAGAAATAGTTGTTTTAAGCCTTAACTTCACATTGAAAACGTGAGAAATCGAACTATAATGAAGTTTTACCCATTTTGACATAAATAATCAAACTAAGAGTTTTGAAAGTAAACAAGCCGAGTATAATCATTAAAGCCTTCACAAAGCATATTGTGACTAGAAATAGTTGTTTTAAGCCTAACTTCACATTGAAAACGTGGGAAATCGAACTATAATGAAGTTTTACCCATTTTGACATAAATAATCAAACTAAGAGTTTTGAAAGTAAACAAGCCGAGTATAATCATTAAAGGTTTCACAAAGCTTATTGTGACTAGAAATAGTTGTTTTAAGCCTTAACTTCACATTGAAAACGTGAGAAATCGAACTATAATGAAGTTTTACCCATTTTGACATAAATAATCAAACTAAGAGTTTTGAAAGTAAACAAGCCGAGTATAATCATTAAAGCTTTCACAAAGCTTATTGTGACTAGAAATAGTTGTTTTAAGCCTTAACTTCACATTGAAAACGTGAAAGAAATCGAACTATAATGAAGTTTTACCCATTTTGACATAAATAATCAAACTAAGAGTTTTGAAAGTAAACAAGCCGAGTATAATCATTAAAGCTTTCACAAAGCTTATTGTGACTAGAAATAGTTGTTTTAAGCCTTAACTTCACATTGAAAACGTGAGAAATCGAACTATAATGAAGTTTTACCCATTTTGACATAAATAATCAAACTAAGAGTTTTGAAAGTAAACAAGCCGAGTATAATCATTAAAGCCTTCACAAAGCATATTGTGACTAGAAATAGTTGTTTTAAGCCTTAACTTCACATTGAAAACGTGGGAAATCGAACTATAATGAAGTTTTACCCATTTTGACATAAATAATCAAACTAAGAGTTTTGAAAGTAAACAAGCCGAGTATAATCATTAAAGGTTTCACAAAGCTTATTGTGACTAGAAATAGTTGTTTTAAGCCTTAACTTCACATTGAAAACGTGAGAAATCGAACTATAATGAAGTTTTACCCATTTTGACATAAATAATCAAACTAAGAGTTTTGAAAGTAAACAAGCCGAGTATAATCATTAAAGCCTTCACAAAGCATATTGTGACTAGAAATAGTTGTTTTAAGCCTTAACTTCACATTGAAAACGTGGGAAATCGAACTATAATGAAGTTTTACCCATTTTGACATAAATAATCAAACTAAGAGTTTTGAAAGTAAACAAGCCGAGTATAATCATTAAAGGTTTCACAAAGCTTATTGTGACTAGAAATAGTTGTTTTAAGCCTTAACTTCACATTGAAAACGTGAGAAATCGAACTATAATGATGTTTTACCCCTTTTTGACATAAATAATCAAACTAAGAGTTTTGAAAGTAAACAAGCCGAGTATAATCATTAAAGCCTTAACAAAGCATATTGTGACTAGAAAAATAGTTGTTTTAAGCCCTACCTTCACATTGAAAACGTGGGAAATCGAACTATAATGAAGTTTTACCCATTTTGACATAAATAATCAAACTAAGAGTTTTGAAAGAAAGTAAACAAGCCGAGTATAATCATTAAAGCTTTCACAAAGCTTATTGTGACTAGAAATAGTTGTTTTAAGCCTTAACTTCACATTGAAAACGTGAGAAATCGAACTATAATGAAGTTTTACCCATTTTGACATAAATAATCAAACTAAGAGTTTTGAAAGTAAACAAGGTATAATCATTAAAGCCTTCACAAAGCATATTGTGACTAGAAATAGTTGTTTTAAGCCTTAACTTCACATTGAAAATGTGAGAAATCGAACTATAATGAAGTTTTACCCATTTTGACATAAATAATCAAACTAAGAGTTTTGAAAGTAAACAAGCGTAGTATAATCATTAAGATTCACAAAGCTTATTGTGACTAGAAATAGTTGTTTTAAGCCTTAACTTCACATTGAAAACGTGAGAAATCGAACTATAATGATGTTTTACCCAATTTGACATAAATAATCAAACTAAGTGTTTTGAAAGTAAACAAGCCGAGTATAATCATTAAAGCCTTCACAAAGCATATTGTGACTAGAAATAGTTGTTTTAAGCCTTAACTGCACATTGAAAACGTGGGAAATCGAACTATAATGAAGTTTTACCCATTTTGACATAAATAATCAAACTAAGAGTTTTGAAAGTAAACAAGCCTAGTATAATCATTAAAGCTTTCACAAAAACTTATTGTGACTAGAAATCGTTGTTTTAAGCCTTAACTTTCGTAGAAAACGTGGGACATTGGACGATAACGAAGTTTTAACGATTTGTATAAAATCATAATTCTAATAGTTTTAAAATTAAACAAGACGAGCATAAACATATTTTATCTACAAACGCTTATTTTTAATAGAAATCGTTGTTTTAAGCCTTAACTTCATATTGGAAACGTGGGAAATCGAACTATAATGAAGTTTTACCCATTTTGACATAAATAATCAAACTAAGAGTTTTGAAAGTAAACAAGCCGAGTATAATCATTAAAGGTTTCACAAAGCTTATTGTGACTAGAAATAGTTGTTTTAAGCCTTAACTTCACATTGAAAACTTGAGAAATCGAACTATAATGATGTTTTACCCCTTTTTGACATAAATAATCAAACTAAGAGTTTTGAAAGTAAACAAGCCGAGTATAATCATTAAAGCCTTAACAAAGCATATTGTGACTAGAAATCGTTGTTTTAAGCCTTAACTTCATATTGGAAACGTGGGAAATCGAACTATAATGAAGTTTTACCCATTTTGACGTAAATAATCAAACTAAGAGTTTTGAAAGTAAACAAGCCGAGTATAATCATTAAAGCTTTCACAAAGCTTATTGTGACTAGAAATAGTTGTTTTAAGCCTTAACTTCACATTGAAAACGTGAGAAATCGAACTATAATGAAGTTTTACCCATTTTGACATAAATAATCAAACTAAGAGTTTTGAAAGTAAACAAGCCGAGTATAATCATTAAAGCCTTCACAAAGCATATTGTGACTAGAAATAGTTGTTTTAAGCCTTAACTTCACATTGAAAACGTGGGAAATCGAACTATAATGAAGTTTTACCCATTTTGACATAAATAATCAAACTAAGAGTTTTGAAAGTAAACAAGCCGAGTATAATCATTAAAGGTTTCACAAAGCTTATTGTGACTAGAAATAGTTGTTTTAAGCCTTAACTTCACATTGAAAACGTGAAAAATCGAACTATAATGAAGTTTTACCCATTTTGACATAAATAATCAAACTAAGAGTTTTGAAAGTAAACAAGCCGAGTATAATCATTAAAGCTTTCACAAAGCTTATTGTGACTAGAAATAGTTGTTTTAAGCCTTAACTTCACATTGAAAACGTGAGAAATCGAACTATAATGAAGTTTTACCCATTTTGACATAAATAATCAAACTAAGAGTTTTGAAAGTAAACAAGCCGAGTATAATCATTAAAGCCTTCACAAAGCTTATTGTGACTAGAAATAGTTGTTTTAAGCCTTAACTTCACATTGAAAACGTGGGAAATCGAACTATAATGAAGTTTTACCCATTTTGACATAAATAATCAAACTAAGAGTTTTGAAAGTAAACAAGCCGAGTATAATCATTAAAGCCTTCACAAAGCATATTGTGACTAGAAATAGTTGTTTTAAGCCTTAACTTCACATTGAAAATGTGGGAAATCGAACTATAATGAAGTTTTACCCATTTTGACATAAATAATCAAACTAAGAGTTTTGAAAGTAAACAAGCCGAGTATAATCATTAAAGATGTCACAAAGCTTATTGTGACTAGAAATAGTTGTTTTAAGCCTTAACTTCACATTGAAAACGTGTGAGAAATCGAACTATAATGATGTTTTACCCATTTTGACATAAATAATCAAACTAAGAGTTTTGAAAGTAAACAAGCCGAGTATAATCATTAAAGCCTTCACAAAGCATATTGTGACTAGAAATAGTTGTTTTAAGCCTTAACTGCACATTGAAAACGTGGGAAATCGAACTATAATGAAGTTTTACCCATTTTGACATAAATAATCAAACTAAGAGTTTTGAAAGTAAACAAGCCTAGTATAATCATTAAAGCTTTCACAAAGCTTATTGTGACTAGAAATAGTTGTTTTAAGCCTTAACTTTCACATTGGGAACGTGGGACATCGAACTATAATGAAGTTTTAACGATTTTGTATAAAAATCAAATTCTAAGAGTTTTAAAATTAAACAAGACGAGTATAAACATTTTTATCTACAAACGCTTATTTTTAATAGAAATCGTTGTTTTAAGCCTTAACTTCATATTGGAAACGTGGGAAATCGAACTATAATGAAGTTTTACCCATTTTGACATAAATAATCAAACTAAGAGTTTTGAAAGTAAACAAGCCGAGTATAATCATTAAAGGTTTCACAAAGCTTATTGTGACTAGAAATAGTTGTTTTAAGCCTTAACTTCACATTGAAAACGTGAGAAATCGAACTATAATGAAGTTTTACCCATTTTGACATAAATAATCAAACTAAGAGTTTTGAAAGTAAACAAGCCGAGTATAATCATTAAAGCCTTCACAAAGCATATTGTGACTAGAAATCGTTGTTTTAAGCCTTAACTTCACATTGAAAACGTGGGAAATCGAACTATAATGAAGTTTTACCCATTTTGACATAAATAATCAAACTAAGAGTTTTGAAAGTAAACAAGCCGAGTTAATCATTAAAGGTTTCACAAAGCTTATTGTGACTAGAAATAGTTGTTTTAAGCCTTAACTTCACATTGAAAACGTGAGAAATCGAACTATAATGAAGTTTTACCCATTTTGACATAAATAATCAAACTAAGAGTTTTGAAAGTAAACAAGCCGAGTATAATCATTAAAGCCTTCACAAAGCATATTGTGACTAGAAATAGTTGTTTTAAGCCTTAACTTCACATTGAAAATGTGGGAAATCGAACTATAATGAAGTTTTACCCATTTTGACATAAATAATCAAACTAAGAGTTTTGAAAGTAAACAAGCGGAGTATAATCATTAAAGATGTCACAAAGCTTATTGTGACTAGAAATAGTTGTTTTAAGCCTTAACTTCACATTGAAAACGTGAGAAATCGAACTATAATGATGTTTTACCCAATTTGACATAAATAATCAAACTAAGAGTTTTGAAAGTAAACAAGCCGAGTATAATCATTAAAGCCTTCACAAAGCATATTGTGACTAGAAATAGTTGTTTTAAGCCTTAACTGCACATTGAAAACGTGGGAAATCGAACTATAATGAAGTTTTACCCATTTTGACATAAATAATCAAACTAAGAGTTTTGAAAGTAAACAAGCCTAGTATAATCATTAAAGCTTTCACAAAGCTTATTGTGACTAGAAATCGTTGTTTTAAGCCTTAACTTCTCGTAGGGAACGTGGGACATTGGACGATAACGAAGTTTTAACGATTTTGTATAAAATCATAATTCTAATAGTTTTAAAATTTAACAAGACGAGCATAAACATATTTTATCTACAAACGCTTATTTTTAATAGAAATCGTTGTTTTAAGCCTTAACTTCATATTGGAAACGTGGGAAATCGAACTATAATGAAGTTTTACCCATTTTGACATAAATAATCAAACTAAGAGTTTTGAAAGTAAACAAGCCGAGTATAATCATTAAAGGTTTCACAAAGCTTATTGTGACTAGAAATAGTTGTTTTAAGCCTTAACTTCACATTGAAAACGTGAGAAATCGAACTATAATGATGTTTTACCCCTTTTTGACATAAATAATCAAACTAAGAGTTTTGAAAGTAAACAAGCCGAGTATAATCATTAAAGCCTTAACAAAGCATATTGTGACTAGAAATCGTTGTTTTAAGCCCTACCTTCACATTGAAAACGTGGGAAATCGAACTATAATGAAGTTTTACCCATTTTGACATAAATAATCAAACTAAGAGTTTTGAAAGTAAACAAGGCGAGTATAATCATTAAAGCTTTCACAAAGCTTATTGTGACTAGAAATAGTTGTTTTAAGCCTTAACTTCACATTGAAAACGTGAGAAATCGAACTATAATGAAGTTTTACCCATTTTGACATAAATAATCAAACTAAGAGTTTTGAAAGTAAACAAGCCGAGTATAATCATTAAAGCCTTCACAAAGCATATTGTGACTAGAAATAGTTGTTTTAAGCCTTAACTTCACATTGAAAACGTGGGAAAATCGAACTATAATGAAGTTTTACCCATTTTGACATAAATAATCAAACTAAGAGTTTTGAAAGTAAACAAGCCGAGTATAATCATTAAAGGTTTCACAAAGCTTATTGTGACTAGAAATAGTTGTTTTAAGCCTTAACTTCACATTGAAAACGTGGAAATCGAACTATAATGAAGTTTTACCCATTTTGACATAAATAATCAAACTAAGAGTTTTGAAAGTAAACAAGCCGAGTATAATCATTAAAGCTTTCACAAAGCTTATTGTGACTAGAAATAGTTGTTTTAAGCCTTAACTTCACATTGAAAACGTGAGAAATCGAACTATAATGAAGTTTTACCCATTTTGACATAAATAATCAAACTAAGAGTTTTGAAAGTAAACAAGCCGAGTATAATCATTAAAGCCTTCACAAAGCATATTGTGACTAGAAATCGTTGTTTTAAGCCTAACTTCACATTGGAAACGTGGGAAATCGAACTATAATGAAGTTTTACCCATTTTGACATAAATAATCAAACTAAGAGTTTTGAAAGTAAACAAGCCGAGTATAATCATTAAAGGTTTCACAAAGCTTATTGTGACTAGAAATAGTTGTTTTAAGCCTTAACTTCACATTGAAAACGTGAGAAATCGAACTATAATGAAGTTTTACCCATTTTGACATAAATAATCAAACTAAGAGTTTTGAAAGTAAACAAGCCGAGTATAATCATTAAAGCCTTAACAAAGCATATTGTGACTAGAAATAGTTGTTTTAAGCCTTAACTTCACATTGAAAACGTGGGAAATCGAACTATAATGAAGTTTTACCCATTTTGACATAAATAATCAAACTAAGAGTTTTGAAAGTAAACAAGCCGAGTATAATCATTAAAGATTCACAAAGCTTATTGTGACTAGAAATAGTTGTTTTAAGCCTTAACTTCACATTGAAAACGTGAGAAATCGAACTATAATGATGTTTTACCCATTTTGACATAAATAATCAAACTAAGAGTTTTGAAAGTAAACAAGCCGAGTATAATCATTAAAGCCTTCACAAAGCATATTGTGACTAGAAATAGTTGTTTTAAGCCTTAACTTCACATTGAAAACGTGGGAAATCGAACTATAATGAAGTTTTACCCATTTTGACATAAATAATCAAACTAAGAGTTTTGAAAGTAAACAAGCCGAGTATAATCATTAAAGCTTTCACAAAGCTTATTGTGACTAGAAATAGTTGTTTTAAGCCTTAACTTCACATTGAAAACGTGAGAAATCGAACTATAATGAAGTTTTACCCATTTTGACATAAATAATCAAACTAAGAGTTTTGAAAGTAAACAAGCCGAGTATAATCATTAAAGCTTTCACAAAGCTTATTGTGACTAGAAATAGTTGTTTTAAGCCTTAACTTCACATTGAAAACGTGAGAAATCGAACTATAATGAAGTTTTACCCATTTTGACATAAATAATCAAACTAAGAGTTTTGAAAGTAAACAAGCCGAGTATAATCATTAAAGCCTTCACAAAGCATATTGTGACTAGAAATAGTTGTTTTAAGCCTTAACTTCACATTGAAAACGTGGGAAATCGAACTATAATGAAGTTTTACCCATTTTGACATAAATAATCAAACTAAGAGTTTTGAAAGTAAACAAGCCGAGTATAATCATTAAAGGTTTCACAAAGCTTATTGTGACTAGAAATAGTTGTTTTAAGCCTTAACTTCACATTGAAAACGTGAGAAATCGAACTATAATGAAGTTTTACCCATTTTGACATAAATAATCAAACTAAGAGTTTTGAAAGTAAACAAGCCGAGTATAATCATTAAAGCCTTCACAAAGCATATTGTGACTAGAAATAGTTGTTTTAAGCCTTAACTTCACATTGAAAATGTGGGAAATCGAACTATAATGAAGTTTTACCCATTTTGACATAAATAATCAAACTAAGAGTTTTGAAAGTAAAAACAAGCGAGTATAATCATTAAAGATTCACAAAGCTTATTTGACTAGAAATAGTTGTTTTAAGCCTTAACTTCACATTGAAAACGTGAGAAATCGAACTATAATGAAGTTTTACCCATTTTGACATAAATAATCAAACTAAGAGTTTTGAAAGTAAACAAGCCGAGTATAATCATTAAAGCCTTCACAAAGCTTATTGTGACTAGAAATAGTTGTTTTAAGCCTTAACTTCACATTGAAAACGTGAGAAATCGAACTATAATGAAGTTTTACCCATTTTGACATAAATAATCAAACTAAGAGTTTTGAAAGTAAACAAGCCGAGTATAATCATTAAAGCCTTCACAAAGCTTATTGTGACTAGAAATAGTTGTTTTAAGCCTTAACTTCACATTGAAAACGTGGGAAATCGAACTATAATGAAGTTTTACCCATTTTGACATAAATAATCAAACTAAGAGTTTTGAAAGTAAACAAACGAGTATAATCATTAAAGCTTTCACAAAGCTTATTGTGACTAGAAATAGTTGTTTTAAGCCTTAACTTCACATTGAAAACGTGAGAAATCGAACTATAATGAAGTTTTACCCATTTTGACATAAATAATCAAACTAAGAGTTTTGAAAGTAAACAAGCCGAGTATAATCATTAAAGATTTCACAAAGCTTATTGTGACTAGAAATAGTTGTTTTAAGCCTTAACTTCACATTGAAAACGTGAGAAATCGAACTATAATGATGTTTTACCCCTTTTTGACATAAATAATCAAACTAAGAGTTTTGAAAGTAAACAAGCCGAGTATAATCATTAAAGCCTTAACAAAGCATATTGTGACTAGAAATAGTTGTTTTAAGCCCTACCTTCACATTGAAAACGTGGGAAATCGAACTATAATGAAGTTTTACCCATTTTGACATAAATAATCAAACTAAGAGTTTTGAAAGTAAACAAGGCGAGTATAATCATTAAAGCCTTCACAAAGCATATTGTGACTAGAAATAGTTGTTTTAAGCCTTAACTTCACATTGAAAATGTGGAAATCGAACTATAATGAAGTTTTACCCATTTTGACATAAATAATCAAACTAAGAGTTTTGAAAGTAAACAAGCGGAGTATAATCATTAAGATGTCACAAAGCTTATTGTGACTAGAAATAGTTGTTTTAAGCCTTAACTTCACATTGAAAACGTGAGAAATCGAACTATAATGATGTTTTACCCAATTTGACATAAATAATCAAACTAAGTGTTTTGAAAGTAAACAAGCCGAGTATAATCATTAAAGCCTTCACAAAGCATATTGTGACTAGAAATAGTTGTTTTAAGCCTTAACTGCACATTGAAAACGTGGGAAATCGAACTATAATGAAGTTTTACCCATTTTGACATAAATAATCAAACTAAGAGTTTTGAAAGTAAACAAGCCTAGTATAATCATTAAAGCTTTCACAAAGCTTATTGTGACTAGAAATCGTTGTTTTAAGCCTTAACTTCACATCGTAGGAAAACGTGGGACATTGGACGATAATGAAGTTTTAACGATTTTGTATAAAATCATAATTCTAATAGTTTTAAAATTTAAACAAGACGAGCATAAACATATTTTATCTACAAACGCTTATTTTTAATAGAAATCGTTGTTTTAAGCCTTAACTTCATATTGGAAACGTGGGAAATCGAACTATAATGAAGTTTTACCCATTTTGACATAAATAATCAAACTAAGAGTTTTGAAAGTAAACAAGCCGAGTATAATCATTAAAGGTTTCACAAAGCTTATTGTGACTAGAAATAGTTGTTTTAAGCCTTAACTTCACATTGAAAACGTGAGAAATCGAACTATAATGATGTTTTACCCTTTTTTGACATAAATAATCAAACTAAGAGTTTTGAAAGTAAACAAGCCGAGTCTAATCATTAAAGCCTTAACAAAGCATATTGTGACTAGAAATCGCTGTTTTAAGCCCTACCTTCACATTGAAAACATGGGAAATCGAACTATAATGAAGTTTTACCCATTTTGACATAAATAATCAAACTAAGAGTTTTGAAAGTAAACAAGCCGAGTATAATCATTAAAGCTTTCACAAAGCTTATTGTGACTAGAAATAGTTGTTTTAAGCCTTAACTTCACATTGAAAACGTGAGAAATCGAACTATAATGAAGTTTTACCCATTTTGACATAAATAATCAAACTAAGAGTTTTGAAAGTAAACAAGCCGAGTATAATCATTAAAGCCTTCACAAAGCATATTGTGACTAGAAATAGTTGTTTTAAGCCCTAACTTCACATTGAAACGTGGGAAATCGAACTATAATGAAGTTTTACCCATTTTGACATAAATAATCAAACTAAGAGTTTTGAAAGTAAACAAGCCGAGTATAATCATTAAAGGTTTCACAAAGCTTATTGTGACTAGAAATAGTTGTTTTAAGCCTTAACTTCACATTGAAAACGTGAGAAATCGAACTATAATGAAGTTTTACCCATTTTGACATAAATAATCAAACTAAGAGTTTTGAAAGTAAACAAGCCGAGTATAATCATTAAAGGTTTCACAAAGCTTATTGTGACTAGAAATAGTTGTTTTAAGCCTTAACTTCACATTGAAAACGTGAGAAATCGAACTATAATGAAGTTTTACCCATTTTGACATAAATAATCAAACTAAGAGTTTTGAAAGTAAACAAGCCGAGTATAATCATTAAAGCTTTCACAAAGCTTATTGTGACTAGAAATAGTTGTTTTAAGCCTTAACTTCACATTGAAAACGTGAGAAATCGAACTATAATGAAGTTTTACCCATTTTGACATAAATAATCAAACTAAGAGTTTTGAAAGTAAACAAGCCGAGTATAATCATTAAAGCCTTCACAAAGCATATTGTGACTAGAAATCGTTGTTTTAAGCCTTAACTTCACATTGAAAACGTGGGAAATCGAACTATAATGAAGTTTTACCCATTTTGACATAAATAATCAAACTAAGAGTTTTGAAAGTAAACAAGCCGAGTATAATCATTAAAGGTTTCACAAAGCTTATTGTGACTAGAAATAGTTGTTTTAAGCCTTAACTTCACATTGAAAACGTGAGAAATCGAACTATAATGAAGTTTTACCCATTTTGACATAAATAATCAAACTAAGAGTTTTGAAAGTAAACAAGCCGAGTATAATCATTAAAGCCTTCACAAAGCATATTGTGACTAGAAATAGTTGTTTTAAGCCTTAACTTCACATTGAAAACGTGAGAAATCGAACTATAATGAAGTTTTACCCATTTTGACATAAATAATCAAACTAAGAGTTTTGAAAGTAAACAAGCCTAGTATAATCATTAAAGCTTTCACAAAGCATATTGTGACTAGAAATAGTTGTTTTAAGCCTTAACTGCACATTGAAAACGTGGGAAATCGAACTATAATGAAGTTTTACCCATTTTGACATAAATAATCAAACTAAGAGTTTTGAAAGTAAACAAGCCGAGTATAATCATTAAAGCTTTCACAAAGCTTATTGTGACTAGAAATCGTTGTTTTGTTTTAAGCCTTAACTTCACATTGAAAACGTGGAAATCGAACTATAATGAAGTTTTACCCATTTTGACATAAATAATAAACTAAGAGTTTTGAAAGTAAACAAGCCGAGTATAATCATTAAATTTTTCACAAAGCTTATTGTGACTAGAAATAGTTGTTTTAAGCCTTAACTTCACATTGAAAACGTGGGAAATCGAACTATAATGAAGTTTTACCCATTTTGACATAAATAATCAAACTAAGAGTTTTGAAAGTAAACAAGCCGAGTATAATCATTAAAGGTTTCACAAAGCTTATTGTGACTAGAAATAGTTGTTTTAAGCCTTAACTTCACATTGAAAACGTGAGAAATCGAACTATAATGATGTTTTACCCCTTTTTGACATAAATAATCAAACTAAGAGTTTTGAAAGTAAACAAGCCGAGTATAATCATTAAAGCCTTAACAAAGCATATTGTGACTAGAAATAGTTGTTTTAAGCCCTACCTTCACATTGAAAACGTGGGAAATCGAACTATAATGAAGTTTTACCCATTTTGACATAAATAATCAAACTAAGAGTTTTGAAAGTAAACAAGCCGAGTATAATCATTAAAGCTTTCACAAAGCTTATTGTGACTAGAAATAGTTGTTTTAAGCCTTAACTTCACATTGAAAACGTGAGAAATCGAACTATAATGAAGTTTTACCCATTTTGACATAAATAATCAAACTAAGAGTTTTGAAAGTAAACAAGCCGAGTATAATCATTAAAGCCTTCACAAAGCATATTGTGACTAGAAATAGTTGTTTTAAGCCTTAACTTCACATTGAAAACGTGGAAATCGAACTATAATGAAGTTTTACCCATTTTGACATAAATAATCAAACTAAGAGTTTTGAAAGTAAACAAGCCGAGTATAATCATTAAAGATTTCACAAAGCTTATTGTGACTAGAAATAGTTGTTTTAAGCCTTAACTTCACATTGAAAACGTGAGAAATCGAACTATAATGAAGTTTTACCCATTTGACATACATAAATAATCAAACTAAGAGTTTTGAAAGTAAACAAGCCGAGTATAATCATTAAAGCCTTCACAAAGCATATTGTGACTAGAAATAGTTGTTTTAAGCCTTAACTTCACATTGAAAACGTGGGAAATCGAAAAATAATGAAGTTTTACCCATTTTGACATAAATAATCAAACTAAGAGTTTTGAAAGTAAACAAGCCGAGTATAATCATTAAAGCTTTCACAAAGCTTATTGTGACTAGAAATCGTTGTTTTAAGCCTTAACTTCTCGTAGGGAACGTGGGACATTGGACGATAACGAAGTTTTAACGATTTGTATAAAATCATAATTCTAATAGTTTTAAAATTTAACAAGACGAGCATAAACATATTTTATCTACAAACGCTTATTTTTAATAGAAATCGTTGTTTTAAGCCTTAACTTCATATTGGAAACGTGGGAAATCGAACTATAATGAAGTTTTACCCATTTTGACATAAATAATCAAACTAAGAGTTTTGAAAGTAAACAAGCCGAGTATAATCATTAAAGGTTTCACAAAGCTTATTGTGACTAGAAATAGTTGTTTTAAGCCTTAACTTCACATTGAAAACGTGAGAAATCGAACTATAATGATGTTTTACCCCTTTTTGACATAAATAATCAAACTAAGAGTTTTGAAAGTAAACAAGCCGAGTATAATCATTAAAGCCTTAACAAAGCATATTGTGACTAGAAATCGCTGTTTTAAGCCCTACCTTCACATTGAAAACTTGGGAAATCGAACTATAATGAAGTTTTACCCATTTTGACATAAATAATCAAACTAAGAGTTTTGAAAGTAAACAAGCCGAGTATAATCATTAAAGCTTTCACAAAGCTTATTGTGACTAGAAATAGTTGTTTTAAGCCTTAACTTCACATTGAAAACGTGAGAAATCGAACTATAATGAAGTTTTACCCATTTTGACATAAATAATCAAACTAAGAGTTTTGAAAGTAAACAAGCCGAGTATAATCATTAAAGCCTTCACAAAGCATATTGTGACTAGAAATAGTTGTTTTAAGCCTTAACTTCACATTGAAAACGTGGGAAATCGAACTATAATGAAGTTTTACCCATTTTGACATAAATAATCAAACTAAGAGTTTTGAAAGTAAACAAGCCGAGTATAATCATTAAAGGTTTCACAAAGCTTATTGTGACTAGAAATAGTTGTTTTAAGCCTTAACTTCACATTGAAAACGTGAGAAATCGAACTATAATGAAGTTTTACCCATTTTGACATAAATAATCAAACTAAGAGTTTTGAAAGTAAACAAGCCGAGTATAATCATTAAAGCTTTCACAAAGCTTATTGTGACTAGAAATAGTTGTTTTAAGCCTTAACTTCACATTGAAAACGTGAGAAATCGAACTATAATGAAGTTTTACCCATTTTGACATAAATAATCAAACTAAGAGTTTTGAAAGTAAACAAGCCGAGTATAATCATTAAAGCCTTCACAAAGCATATTGTGACTAGAAATCGTTGTTTTAAGCCTTAACTTCACATTGGAAACGTGGGAAATCGAACTATAATGAAGTTTTACCCATTTTGACATAAATAATCAAACTAAGAGTTTTGAAAGTAAACAAGCCGAGTATAATCATTAAAGCCTTCACAAAGCTTATTGTGACTAGAAATAGTTGTTTTAAGCCTTAACTTCACATTGAAAACGTGGGAAATCGAACTATAATGAAGTTTTACCCATTTTGACATAAATAATCAAACTAAGAGTTTTGAAAGTAAACAAGCCGAGTATAATCATTAAAGATTCACAAAGCTTATTGTGACTAGAAATAGTTGTTTTAAGCCTTAACTTCACATTGAAAACGTGAGAAATCGAACTATAATGAAGTTTTACCCATTTTGACATAAATAATCAAACTAAGAGTTTTGAAAGTAAACAAGCCGAGTATAATCATTAAAGCCTTCACAAAGCATATTGTGACTAGAAATAGTTGTTTTAAGACTTAACTTCACATTGAAAACGTGAGAAATCGAACTATAATGAAGTTTTACCCATTTTGACATAAATAATCAAACTAAGAGTTTTGAAAGTAAACAAGCCGAGTATAATCATTAAAGCCTTCACAAAGCATATTGTGACTAGAAATAGTTGTTTTAAGCCTTAACTTCACATTGAAAACGTGAGAAATCGAACTATAATGAAGTTTTACCCATTTTGACATAAATAATCAAACTAAGAGTTTTGAAAGTAAACAAGCCGAGTATAATCATTAAAGCTTTCACAAAGCTTATTGTGACTAGAAATCGTTGTTTTAAGCCTTAACTTCACATTGAAAACGTGGGAAATCGAACTATAATGAAGTTTTACCCATTTTGACATAAATAATCAAACTAAGAGTTTTAAAAGTAAACAAGACGAGTATAATCATTAAATTTTATCTACAAAGCTTATTTTGACTAGAAATCGTTGTTTTAAGCCTTAACTTCATATTGAAAACGTGGGAAATCGAACTATAATGAAGTTTTACCCATTTTGACATAAATAATCAAACTAAGAGTTTCGAAAGTAAACAAGCCGAGTATAATCATTAAAGGTTTCACAAAGCTTATTGTGACTAGAAATAGTTGTTTTAAGCCTTAACTTCACATTGAAAACGTGAGAAATCGAACTATAATGAAGTTTTACCCATTTTGACATAAATAATCAAACTAAGAGTTTTGAAAGTAAACAAGCCGAGTATAATCATTAAAGCCTTCACAAAGCATATTGTGACTAGAAATCGTTGTTTTAAGCCCTAACTTCACATTGAAAACGTGGGAAATCGAACTATAATGAAGTTTTACCCATTTTGACATAAATAATCAAACTAAGAGTTTTGAAAGTAAACAAGCCGAGTATAATCATTAAAGTTTCACAAAGCTATATTGTGACTAGAAATAGTTGTTTTAAGCCTTAACTTCACATTGAAAACGTGAGAAATCGAACTATAATGAAGTTTTACCATTTTGACATAAATAATCAAACTAAGAGTTTTGAAAGTAAACAAGCCGAGTATAATCATTAAAGCCTTCACAAAGCATATTGTGACTAGAAATAGTTGTTTTAAGCCTTAACTTCACATTGAAAACGTGGGAAATCGAACTATAATGAAGTTTTACCCATTTTGACATAAATAATCAAACTAAGAGTTTTGAAAGTAAACAAGCCGAGTATAATCATTAAAGCTTTCACAAAGCTTATTGTGACTAGAAATAGTTGTTTTAAGCCTTAACTTCACATTGAAAACGTGAGAAATCGAACTATAATGAAGTTTTACCCATTTTGACATAAATAATCAAACTAAGAGTTTTGAAAGTAAACAAGCCGAGTATAATCATTAAAGCCTTCACAAAGCATATTGTGACTAGAAATAGTTGTTTTAAGCCTTAACTTCACATTGAAAACGTGGGAAATCGAACTATAATGAAGTTTTACCCATTTTGACATAAATAATCAAACTAAAGAGTTTTGAAAGTAAACAAGCCTAGTATAATCATTAAAGCTTTCACAAAGCTTATTGTGACTAGAAATCGTTGTTTTAAGCCTTAACTTCTCGTAGGAAACGTGGGACATTGGACGATAATGAAGTTTTAACGATTTTGTATAAAATCATAATTCTAATAGTTTTAAAATTAAACAAGACGAGCATAAACATATTTTATCTACAAACGCTTATTTTTAATAGAAATCGTTGTTTTAAGCCTTAACTTCATATTGGAAACGTGGGAAATCGAACTATAATGAAGTTTTACCCATTTTGACATAAATAATCAAACTAAGAGTTTTGAAAGTAAACAAGCCGAGTATAATCATTAAAGGTTTCACAAAGCTTATTGTGACTAGAAATAGTTGTTTTAAGCCTTAACTTCACATTGAAAACGTGAGAAATCGAACTATAATGATGTTTTACCCCTTTTTGACATAAATAATCAAACTAAGAGTTTTGAAAGTAAACAAGCCGAGTATAATAATCATTAAAGCCTTAACAAAGCATATTGTGACTAGAAATCGTTGTTTTAAGCCCTACCTTCACATTGAAAACGTGGGAAATCGAACTATAATGAAGTTTTACCCATTTTGACATAAATAATCAAACTAAGAGTTTTGAAAGTAAACAAGCCGAGTATAATCATTAAAGCTTTCACAAAGCTTATTGTGACTAGAAATAGTTGTTTTAAGCCTTAACTTCACATTGAAAACGTGAGAAATCGAACTATAATGAAGTTTTACCCATTTTGACATAAATAATCAAACTAAGAGTTTTGAAAGTAAACAAGCCGAGTATAATCATTAAAGCCTTCACAAAGCATATTGTGACTAGAAATAGTTGTTTTAAGCCTTAACTTCACATTGAAAACGTGGGAAATCGAACTATAATGAAGTTTTACCCATTTTGACATAAATAATCAAACTAAGAGTTTTGAAAGTAAACAAGCCGAGTATAATCATTAAAGTTTCACAAAGCTTATATTGTGACTAGAAATAGTTGTTTTAAGCCTTAACTTCACATTGAAAACGTGAGAAATCGAACTATAATGAAGTTTTACCCATTTTGACATAAATAATCAAACTAAGAGTTTTGAAAGTAAACAAGCCGAGTATAATCATTAAAGCTTTCACAAAGCTTATTGTGACTAGAAATAGTTGTTTTAAGTTGTTTTAAGCCTTAACTTCACATTGAAAACGTGAGAAATCGAACTATAATGAAGTTTTACCCATTTTGACATAAATAATCAAACTAAGAGTTTTGAAAGTAAACAAGCCGAGTATAATCATTAAAGCCATATTTTTCACAAAGCTTATTGTGACTAGAAATCGTTGTTTTAAGCCTTAACTTCACATTGGAAACGTGGGAAATCGAACTATAATGAAGTTTTACCCATTTTGACATAAATAATCAAACTAAGAGTTTTGAAAGTAAACAAGCCGAGTATAATCATTAAAGGTTTCACAAAGCTTATTGTGACTAGAAATAGTTGTTTTAAGCCTTAACTTCACATTGAAAACGTGAGAAATCGAACTATAATGAAGTTTTACCCATTTTGACATAAATAATCAAACTAAGAGTTTTGAAAGTAAACAAGCCGAGTATAATCATTAAAGCCTTAACAAAGCATATTGTGACTAGAAATAGTTGTTTTAAGCCTTAACTTCACATTGAAAACGTGGGAAATCGAACTATAATGAAGTTTTACCCATTTTGACATAAATAATCAAACTAAGAGTTTTGAAAGTAAACAAGCCGAGTATAATCATTAAAGCTTTCACAAAGCTTATTGTGACTAGAAATAGTTGTTTTAAGCCTTAACTTCACATTGAAAACGTGAGAAATCGAACTATAATGAAGTTTTACCCATTTTGACATAAATAATCAAACTAAGAGTTTTGAAAGTAAACAAGCCGAGTATAATCATTAAAGCCTTAACAAAGCATATTGTGACTAGAAATAGTTGTTTTAAGCCTTAACTTCACATTGAAACGTGGGAAATCGAACTATAATGAAGTTTTACCCATTTTGACATAAATAATCAAACTAAGAGTTTTGAAAGTAAACAAGCCGAGTATAATCATTAAAGCTTTCACAAAGCTTATTGTGACTAGAAATAGTTGTTTTAAGCCTTAACTTCACATTGAAAACGTGAGAAATCGAACTATAATGAAGTTTTACCCATTTTGACATAAATAATCAAACTAAGAGTTTTGAAAGTAAACAAGCCGAGTATAATCATTAAAGCTTTCACAAAGCTTATTGTGACTAGAAATAGTTGTTTTAAGCCTTAACTTCACATTGAAAACGTGAGAAATCGAACTATAATGAAGTTTTACCCATTTTGACATAAATAATCAAACTAAGAGTTTTGAAAGTAAACAAGCCGAGTATAATCATTAAAGCCTTCACAAAGCATATTGTGACTAGAAATCGCTGTTTTAAGCCCTACCTTCACATTGGAAACGTGGGAAATCGAACTATAATGAATTTTACCCATTTTGACATAAATAATCAAACTAAGAGTTTTGAAAGTAAACAAGCCGAGTATAATCATTAAAGGTTTCACAAAGCTTATTGTGACTAGAAATAGTTGTTTTAAGCCTTAACTTCACATTGAAAACGTGAGAAATCGAACTATAATGAAGTTTTACCCATTTTGACATAAATAATCAAACTAAGAGTTTTGAAAGTAAACAAGCCGAGTATAATCATTAAAGCCTTCACAAAGCATATTGTGACTAGAAATAGTTGTTTTAAGCCTTAACTTCACATTGAAAATGTGGGAAATCGAACTATAATGAAGTTTTACCCATTTTGACATAAATAATCAAACTAAGAGTTTTGAAAGTAAACAAGCCGAGTATAATCATTAAAGCCTTCACAAAGCTTATTGTGACTAGAAATAGTTGTTTTAAGCCTTAACTTCACATTGAAAACGTGAGAAATCGAACTATAATGAAGTTTTACCCATTTTGACATAAATAATCAAACTAAGAGTTTTGAAAGTAAACAAGCCGAGTATAATCATTAAAGCCTTCACAAAGCATATTGTGACTAGAAATAGTTGTTTTAAGCCTTAACTTCACATTGAAAACGTGGGAAATCGAACTATAATGAAGTTTTACCCATTTTGACATAAATAATCAAACTAAGAGTTTTGAAAGTAAACAAGCCTAGTATAATCATTAAAGCTTTCACAAAGCTTATTGTGACTAGAAATAGTTGTTTTAAGCCTTAACTTCACATTGAAAACGTGAGAAATCGAACTATAATGAAGTTTTACCCATTTTGACATAAATAATCAAACTAAGAGTTTTGAAAGTAAACAAGCCGAGTATAATCATTAAAGCCTTCACAAAGGATATTGTGACTAGAAAATGTTTTGTTTTAAGCCTTAACTTCACATTGAAAACGTGGGAAATCGAACTATAATGAAGTTTTACCCATTTTGACATAAATAATCAAACTAAGAGTTTTGAAAGTAAACAAGCCGAGTATAATCATTAAAGCTTTCACAAAGCTTATTGTGACTAGAAATAGTTGTTTTAAGCCTTAACTTCACATTGAAAATGTGAGAAATCGAACTATAATGAAGTTTTACCCATTTTGACATAAATAATCAAACTAAGAGTTTTGAAAGTAAACAAGCCGAGTATAATCATTAAAGATTTCACAAAGCTTATTGTGACTAGAAATAGTTGTTTTAAGCCTTAACTTCACATTGAAAACGTGAGAAATCGAACTATAATGATGTTTTACCCATTTTGACATAAATAATCAAACTAAGAGTTTTGAAAGTAAACAAGCCGAGTATAATCATTAAAGCCTTAACAAAGCATATTGTGACTAGAAATAGTTGTTTTAAGCCTTAACTTCACATTGAAAACGTGGGAAATCGAACTATAATGAAGTTTTACCCATTTTGACATAAATAATCAAACTAAGAGTTTTGAAAGTAAACAAGCCGAGTATAATCATTAAAGCTTTCACAAAGCTTATTGTGACTAGAAATAGTTGTTTTAAGCCTTAACTTCACATTGAAAACGTGAGAAATCGAACTATAATGATGTTTTACCCTTTTTGACATAAATAATCAAACTAAGAGTTTTGAAAGTAAACAAGCCGAGTATAATCATTAAAGCCTTAACAAAGCATATTGTGACTAGAAATAGTTGTTTTAAGCCCTTACCTTCACATTGAAAACGTGGGAAATCGAACTATAATGAAGTTTTACCCATTTTGACATAAATAATCAAACTAAGAGTTTTGAAAGTAAACAAGCCGAGTATAATCATTAAAGCTTTCACAAAGCTTATTGTGACTAGAAATAGTTGTTTTAAGCCTTAACTTCACATTGAAAACGTGAGAAATCGAACTATAATGAAGTTTTACCCATTTTGACATAAATAATCAAACTAAGAGTTTTGAAAGTAAACAAGCCGAGTATAATCATTAAAGCCTTCACAAAGCATATTGTGACTAGAAATGTTGTTGTTTTAAGCCTTAACTTCACATTGAAAATGTGGAAATCGAACTATAATGAAGTTTTACCCATTTTGACATAAATAATCAAACTAAGAGTTTTGAAAGTAAACAAGCGAGTATAATCATTAAAGATTCACAAAGCTTATTGTGACTAGAAATAGTTGTTTTAAGCCTTAACTTCACATTGAAAACGTGAGAAATCGAACTATAATGATGTTTTACCCATTTTGACATAAATAATCAAACTAAGAGTTTTGAAAGTAAACAAGCCGAGTATAATCATTAAAGCCTTCACAAAGCATATTGTGACTAGAAATAGTTGTTTTAAGCCTTACTTCACATTGAAAACGTGGGAAATCGAACTATAATGAAGTTTTACCCATTTTGACATAAATAATCAAACTAAGAGTTTTGAAAGTAAACAAGCCTAGTATAATCATTAAAGCTTTCACAAAGCTTATTGTGACTAGAAATCGTTGTTTTAAGCCTTAACTTCACATTGAAAAGGGAAAATGGGACATTGGACTATAATGAAGTTTTAACGATTTTGACATATAAAATCATAATTCTAATAGTTTTAAAATTAAACAAGACGAGCATAAACATATTTTATCTACAAACGCTTATTTTTAAAGAAATGACTAGAAATAGTTGTTTTAAGCCTTAAACTTCATATTGGAAACGTGGGAAATCGAACTATAATGAAGTTTTACCCATTTTGACATAAATAATCAAACTAAGAGTTTTGAAAGTAAACAAGCCGAGTATAATCATTAAAGGTTTCACAAAGCTTATTGTGACTAGAAATAGTTGTTTTAAGCCTTAACTTCACATTGAAAACGTGAGAAATCGAACTATAATGATGTTTTACCCCTTTTTGACATAAATAATCAAACTAAGAGTTTTGAAAGTAAACAAGCCGAGTATAATCATTAAAGCCTTAACAAAGCATATTGTGACTAGAAATCGCTGTTTTAAGCCCTACCTTCACATTGAAAACTTGGAAAATCGAACTATAATGAAGTTTTACCCATTTTGACATAAATAATCAAACTAAGAGTTTTGAAAGTAAACAAGCCGAGTATAATCATTAAAGCCTTCACAAAGCATATTGTGACTAGAAATAGTTGTTTTAAGCCTTAACTTCACATTGAAAATGTAAGAAATCGAACTATAATGAAGTTTTACCCATTTTGACATAAATAATCAAACTAAGAGTTTTGAAAGTAAACAAGCGAGTATAATCATTAAAGATTCACAAAGCTTATTGTGACTAGAAATAGTTGTTTTAAGCCTTAACTTCACATTGAAAACGTGAGAAATCGAACTATAATGATGTTTTACCCAATTTGACATAAATAATCAAACTAAGTGTTTTGAAAGTAAACAAGCCGAGTATAATCATTAAAGCCTTCACAAAGCATATTGTGACTAGAAATAGTTGTTTTAAGCCTTAACTGCACATTGAAAACGTGGGAAATCGAACTATAATGAAGTTTTACCCATTTTGACATAAATAATCAAACTAAGAGTTTTGAAAGTAAACAAGCCTAGTATAATCATTAAAGCTTTCACAAAGCTTATTGTGACTAGAAATCGTTGTTTTAATCCTTAACTTCTCGTAGAAAACGTGGGACATTGGACGATAATGAAGTTTTAACGATTTTGTATAAAATCATAATTCTAATAGTTTTAAAATTAAAAACAAGACGAGCATAAACATATTTTATCTACAAACGCTTATTTTTAATAGAAATCGTTGTTTTAAGCCTTAACTTCATATTGGAAACGTGGGAAATCGAACTATAATGAAGTTTTACCCATTTTGACATAAATAATCAAACTAAGAGTTTTGAAAGTAAACAAGCCGAGTATAATCATTAAAGGTTTCACAAAGCTTATTGTGACTAGAAATAGTTGTTTTAAGCCTTAACTTCACATTGAAAACGTGAGAAATCGAACTATAATGATGTTTTACCCTTTTTGACATAAATAATCAAACTAAGAGTTTTGAAAGTAAAAACAAGCCGAGTATAATCATTAAAGCCTTAACAAAGCATATTGTGACTAGAAATAGTTGTTTTAAGCCCTACCTTCACATTGAAAACTTGGGAAATCGAACTATAATGAAGTTTTACCCATTTTGACATAAATAATCAAACTAAGAGTTTTGAAAGTAAACAAGTATAATCATTAAAGTATAATCATTAAAGCCTTCACAAAGCTTATTGTGACTAGAAATAGTTGTTTTAAGCCTTAACTTCACATTGAAAACGTGAGAAATCGAACTATAATGAAGTTTTACCCATTTTGACATAAATAATCAAACTAAGAGTTTTGAAAGTAAACAAGCGAAGTATAATCATTAAGATGTCACAAAGCTTATTGTGACTAGAAATAGTTGTTTTAAGCCTTAACTTCACATTGAAAACGTGAGAAATCGAACTATAATGATGTTTTACCCAATTTGACATAAATAATCAAACTAAGTGTTTTGAAAGTAAACAAGCCGAGTATAATCATTAAAGCCTTCACAAAGCATATTGTGACTAGAAATAGTTGTTTTAAGCCTTAACTTCACATTGAAAACGTGGGAAATCGAACTATAATGAAGTTTTACCCATTTTGACATAAATAATCAAACTAAGAGTTTTGAAAGTAAACAAGCCTAGTATAATCATTAAAGCTTTCACAAAGCTTATTGTGACTAGAAATCGTTGTTTTAAGCCTTAACTTCGTAGAAAACGTGGGACATTGGACGATAATGAAGTTTTAACGATTTTGTATAAAATCATAATTCTAATAGTTTTAAAATTAAACAAGACGAGCATAAACATATTTTATCTACAAACGCTTATTTTTAATAGAAATCGTTGTTTTAAGCCTTAACCTCATATTGGAAACGTGGGAAATCGAACTATAATGAAGTTTTACCCATTTTGACATAAATAATCAAACTAAGAGTTTTGAAAGTAAACAAGCCGAGTATAATCATTAAAGGTTTCACAAAGCTTATTGTGACTAGAAATAGTTGTTTTAAGCCTTAACTTCACATTGAAAACGTGAGAAATCGAACTATAATGATGTTTTACCCCTTTTTGACATAAATAATCAAACTAAGAGTTTTGAAAGTAAACAAGCCGAGTATAATCATTAAAGCCTTAACAAAGCATATTGTGACTAGAAATCGTTGTTTTAAGCCCTACCTTCACATTGAAAACGTGGGAAATCGAACTATAATGAAGTTTTACCCATTTTGACATAAATAATCAAACTAAGAGTTTTGAAAGTAAACAAGCCGAGTATAATCATTAAAGCTTTCACAAAGCTTATTGTGACTAGAAATAGTTGTTTTAAGCCTTAACTTCACATTGAAAACGTGAGAAATCGAACTATAATGAAGTTTTACCCATTTTGACATAAATAATCAAACTAAGAGTTTTGAAAGTAAACAAGCCGAGTATAATCATTAAAGCCTTCACAAAGCATATTGTGACTAGAAATAGTTGTTTTAAGCCTTAACTTCACATTGAAAACGTGGGAAATCGAACTATAATGAAGTTTTACCCATTTTGACATAAATAATCAAACTAAGAGTTTTGAAAGTAAACAAGCCGAGTATAATCATTAAAGGTTTCACAAAGCTTATTGTGACTAGAAATAGTTGTTTTAAGCCTTAACTTCACATTGAAAACGTGAGAAATCGAACTATAATGAAGTTTTACCCATTTTGACATAAATAATCAAACTAAGAGTTTTGAAAGTAAACAAGCCGAGTATAATCATTAAAGTTTCACAAAGCTTATTGTGACTAGAAATAGTTGTTTTAAGCCTTAACTTCACATTGAAAACGTGAGAAATCGAACTATAATGAAGTTTTACCCATTTTGACATAAATAATCAAACTAAGAGTTTTGAAAGTAAACAAGCCGAGTATAATCATTAAAGCTTTCACAAAGCTTATTGTGACTAGAAATAGTTGTTTTAAGCCTTAACTTCACATTGAAAACGTGAGAAATCGAACTATAATGAAGTTTTACCCATTTTGACATAAATAATCAAACTAAGAGTTTTGAAAGTAAACAAGCCGAGTATAATCATTAAAGCCTTCACAAAGCATATTGTGACTAGAAATCGTTGTTTTAAGCCTTAACTTCACATTGGAAACGTGGGAAATCGAACTATAATGAAGTTTTACCCATTTTGACATAAATAATCAAACTAAGAGTTTTGAAAGTAAACAAGCCGAGTATAATCATTAAAGGTTTCACAAAGCTTATTGTGACTAGAAATAGTTGTTTTAAGCCTTAACTTCACATTGAAAACGTGAGAAATCGAACTATAATGAAGTTTTACCCATTTTGACATAAATAATCAAACTAAGAGTTTTGAAAGTAAACAAGCCGAGTATAATCATTAAAGCCTTAACAAAGCATATTGTGACTAGAAATAGTTGTTTTAAGCCTTAACTTCACATTGAAAACGTGGAAATCGAACTATAATGAAGTTTTACCCATTTTGACATAAATAATCAAACTAAGAGTTTTGAAAGTAAACAAGCCGAGTATAATCATTAAAGCTTTCACAAAGCTTATTGTGACTAGAAATAGTTGTTTTAAGCCTTAACTTCACATTGAAAACGTGAGAAATCGAACTATAATGAAGTTTTACCCATTTTGACATAAATAATCAAACTAAGAGTTTTGAAAGTAAACAAGCCGAGTATAATCATTAAAGCCTTCACAAAGCATATTGTGACTAGAAATAGTTGTTTTAAGCCTTAACTTCACATTGAAAACGTGGGAAATCGAACTAAAATGAAGTTTTACCCATTTTGACATAAATAATCAAACTAAGAGTTTTGAAAGTAAACAAGCCGAGTATAATCATTAAAGGTTTCACAAAGCTTATTGTGACTAGAAATAGTTGTTTTAAGCCTTAACTTCACATTGAAAACGTGAGAAATCGAACTATAATGAAGTTTTACCCATTTTGACATAAATAATCAAACTAAGAGTTTTGAAAGTAAAAAGCCGAGTATAATCATTAAAGGTTTCACAAAGCTTATTGTGACTAGAAATAGTTGTTTTAAGCCTTAACTTCACATTGAAAACGTGAGAAATCGAACTATAATGAAGTTTTACCCATTTTGACATAAATAATCAAACTAAGAGTTTTGAAAGTAAACAAGCCGAGTATAATCATTAAAGCTTTCACAAAGCTTATTGTGACTAGAAATAGTTGTTTTAAGCCTTAACTTCACATTGAAAACGTGAGAAATCGAACTATAATGAAGTTTTACCCATTTTGACATAAATAATCAAACTAAGAGTTTTGAAAGTAAACAAGCCGAGTATAATCATTAAAGCCTTCACAAAGCATATTGTGACTAGAAATAGTTGTTTTAAGCCTTAACTTCACATTGAAACGTGGGAAATCGAACTATAATGAAGTTTTACCCATTTTGACATAAATAATCAAACTAAGAGTTTTGAAAGTAAACAAGCCGAGTATAATCATTAAAGGTTTCACAAAGCTTATTGTGACTAGAAATAGTTGTTTTAAGCCTTAACTTCACATTGAAAACGTGAGAAATCGAACTATAATGAAGTTTTACCCATTTTGACATAAATAATCAAACTAAGAGTTTTGAAAGTAAACAAGCCGAGTATAATCATTAAAGCCTTAACAAAGCATATTGTGACTAGAAATAGTTGTTTTAAGCCTTAACTTCACATTGAAACGTGGAAATCGAACTATAATGAAGTTTTACCCATTTTGACATAAATAATCAAACTAAGAGTTTTGAAAGTAAACAAGCCGAGTATAATCATTAAAGCTTTCACAAAGCTTATTGTGACTAGAAATAGTTGTTTTAAGCCTTAACTTCACATTGAAAACGTGAGAAATCGAACTATAATGAAGTTTTACCCATTTTGACATAAATAATCAAACTAAGAGTTTTGAAAGTAAACAAGCCGAGTATAATCATTAAAGCCTTCACAAAGCATATTGTGACTAGAAATAGTTGTTTTAAGCCTTAACTTCACATTGAAAACGTGGGAAATCGAACTATAATGAAGTTTTACCCATTTTGACATAAATAATCAAACTAAGAGTTTTGAAAGTAAACAAGCCGAGTATAATCATTAAAGGTTTCACAAAGCTTATTGTGACTAGAAATAGTTGTTTTAAGCCTTAACTTCACATTGAAAACGTGAGAAATCGAACTATAATGAAGTTTTACCCATTTTGACATAAATAATCAAACTAAGAGTTTTGAAAGTAAACAAGCCGAGTATAATCATTAAAGGTTTCACAAAGCTTATTGTGACTAGAAATAGTTGTTTTAAGCCTTAACTTCACATTGAAAACGTGAGAAATCGAACTATAATGAAGTTTTACCCATTTTGACATAAATAATCAAACTAAGAGTTTTGAAAGTAAACAAGCGAGTATAATCATTAAAGCTTTCACAAAGCTTATTGTGACTAGAAATAGTTGTTTTAAGCCTTAACTTCACATTTGAAAACGTGAGAAATCGAACTATAATGAAGTTTTACCCATTTTGACATAAATAATCAAACTAAGAGTTTTGAAAGTAAACAAGCCGAGTATAATCATTAAAGCTTTCACAAAGCTTATTGTGACTAGAAATAGTTGTTTTAAGCCTTAACTTCACATTGAAAACGTGGGAAATCGAACTATAATGAAGTTTTACCCATTTTGACATAAATAATCAAACTAAGAGTTTTGAAAGTAAACAAGCCGAGTATAATCATTAAAGGTTTCACAAAGCTTATTGTGACTAGAAATAGTTGTTTTAAGCCTTAACTTCACATTGAAAACGTGAGAAATCGAACTATAATGAAGTTTTACCCATTTTGACATAAATAATCAAACTAAGAGTTTTGAAAGTAAACAAGCCGAGTATAATCATTAAAGCCTTCACAAAGCATATTGTGACTAGAAATAGTTGTTTTAAGCCTTAACTTCACATTGAAAATGTGGGAAATCGAACTATAATGAAGTTTTACCCATTTTGACATAAATAATCAAACTAAGAGTTTTGAAAGTAAACAAGCGGAGTATAATCATTAAAAGATGTCACAAAGCTTATTGTGACTAGAAATAGTTGTTTTAAGCCTTAACTTCACATTGAAAACGTGAGAAATCGAACTATAATGAAGTTTTACCCATTTTGACATAAATAATCAAACTAAGAGTTTTGAAAGTAAACAAGCCGAGTATAATCATTAAAGCCTTCACAAAGCATATTGTGACTAGAAATAGTTGTTTTAAGCCTTAACTGCACATTGAAAACGTGGGAAATCGAACTATAATGAAGTTTTACCCATTTTGACATAAATAATCAAACTAAGAGTTTTGAAAGTAAACAAGCCTAGTATAATCATTAAAGCTTTCACAAAGCTTATTGTGACTAGAAATAGTTGTTTTAAGCCTTAACTTCACATTGAAAACGTGAGAAATCGAACTATAATGAAGTTTTACCCATTTTGACATAAATAATCAAACTAAGAGTTTTGAAAGTAAACAAGCCGAGTATAATCATTGAAGCCTTCACAAAGCATATTGTGACTAGAAATCGTTGTTTTAAGCCCTACCTTCACATTGGAAACGTGGGAAATCGAACTAAGTTGAAGTTTTACCCATTTTGACATAAATAATCAAACTAAGAGTTTTGAAAGTAAACAAGCCGAGTATAATCATTAAAGGTTTCACAAAGCTTATTGTGACTAGAAATAGTTGTTTTAAGCCTTAACTTCACATTGAAAACGTAAGAAATCGAACTATAATGAAGTTTTACCCATTTTGACATAAATAATCAAACTAAGAGTTTTGAAAGTAAACAAGCCGAGTATAATCATTAAAGCCTTCACAAAGCATATTGTGACTAGAAATAGTTGTTTTAAGCCTTAACTTCACATTGAAAATGTGGGAAATCGAACTATAATGAAGTTTTACCCATTTTGACATAAATAATCAAACTAAGAGTTTTGAAAGTAAACAAGCGGAGTATAATCATTAAGATGTCACAAAGCTTATTGTGACTAGAAATAGTTGTTTTAAACCTTAACTTCACATTGAAAACGTGAGAAATCGAACTATAATGATGTTTTACCCAATTTGACATAAATAATCAAACTAAGTGTTTTGAAAGTAAACAAGCCGAGTATAATCATTAAAGCCTTCACAAAGCATATTGTGACTAGAAATAGTTGTTTTAAGCCTTAACTGCACATTGAAAACGTGGGAAATCGAACTATAATGAAGTTTTACCCATTTTGACATAAATAATCAAATTAAGAGTTTTGAAAGTAAACAAGCCTAGTATAATCATTAAAGCTTTCACAAAGCTTATTGTGACTAGAAATCGTTGTTTTAAGCCTTAACTTCTCGTAGGGAACGTGGGACATTGGACGATAACGAAGTTTTAACGATTTTGTATAAAATCATAATTCTAATAGTTTTAAAATTTGACAAGACGAGCATAAACATGTTTTATCTACAAACGCTTATTTTTAATAAAAATCGTTGTTTTAAGCCTTAACCTCATATTGGAAACGTGAAAAATCGAACTATAATGAAGTTTTACCCATTTTGACATAAATAATCAAACTAATAGTTTTAAAAGTAAACAAGCCGAGTATAATCATTAAAGGTTTCACAAAGCTTATTGTGACTAGAAATAGTTGTTTTAAGCCTTAACTTCACATTGAAAACGTGAGAAATCGAACTATAATGATGTTTTACCCTTTTTTGACATAAATAATCAAACTAAGAGTTTTGAAAGTAAACAAGCCGAGTCTAATCATTAAAGCCTTAACAAAGCATATTGTGACTAGAAATCGTTGTTTTAAGCCCTACCTTCACATTGAAAACGGAAATCGAACTATAATGAAGTTTTACCCATTTTGACATAAATAATCAAACTAAGAGTTTTGAAAGTAAACAAGCCGAGTATAATCATTAAAGCTTTCACAAAGCTTATTGTGAAGAAATAGTTGTTTTAAGCCTTAACTTCACATTGAAAACGTGAGAAATCGAACTATAATGAAGTTTTACCCATTTTGACATAAATAATCAAACTAAGAGTTTTGAAAGTAAACAAGCCGAGTATAATCATTAAAGCCTTCACAAAGCATATTGTGACTAGAAATAGTTGTTGTTTTAAGCCCTACCTTCACATTGGAAACGTGAGAAATCGAACTATAATGAAGTTTTACCCATTTTGACATAAATAATCAAACTAAGAGTTTTGAAAGTAAACAAGCCGAGTATAATCATTAAAGGTTTCACAAAGCTTATTGTGACTAGAAATAGTTGTTTTAAGCCTTAACTTCACATTGAAAACGTGAGAAATCGAACTATAATGAAGTTTTACCCATTTTGACATAAATAATCAAACTAAGAGTTTTGAAAGTAAACAAGCCGAGTATAATCATTAAAGGTTTCACAAAGCATATTGTGACTAGAAATAGTTATTTTAAGCCTTAACTTCACATTGAAAATGTGGGAAATCGAACTATAATGAAGTTTTACCCATTTTGACATAAATAATCAAACTAAGAGTTTTGAAAGTAAACAAGCCTAGTATAATCATTAAAGCTTTCACAAAGCTTATTGTGACTAGAAATCGTTGTTTTAAGCCTTAACTTCTCGTAGGGAACGTGGGACATTGGACGATAACGAAGTTTTAACGATTTTGTATAAAATCATAATTCTAATAGTTTTAAAATTTGACAAGACGAGGATAAACATATTTTATCTACAAACGCTTATTTTTAATAGAAATCGTTGTTTTAAGCCTTAACCTCATATTGGAAACGTGGGAAATCGAACTATAATGAAGTTTTACCCATTTTGACATAAATAATCAAACTAAGAGTTTTGAAAGTAAACAAGCGGAGTATAATCAGTAAGATGTCACAAAGCTTATTGTGACTAGAAATAGTTGTTTTAAACCTTAACTTCACATTGAAAACGTGAGAAATCGAACTATAATGATGTTTTACCCAATTTGACATAAATAATCAAACTAAGTGTTTTGAAAGTAAACAAGCCCAGTATAATCATTAAAGCCTTCACAAAGCATATTGTGACTAGAAATAGTTGTTTTAAGCCTTAACTGCACATTGAAAACGTGGGAAATCGAACTATAATGTAGTTTTGCCCATTTTGACATATATAATCAAACTAAGAGTTTTGAAAGTAAACAAGCCTAGTATAATCATTAAAGCTTTCACAAAGCTTATTGTGACTAGAAATCGTTGTTTTAAGCCTTAACTTCTCGTAGGGAACGTGGGACATTGGACGATAACGAAGTTTTAACGATTTTTTATAAAATCATAATTCTAATAGTTTTAAAATTTGACAAGACGAACATAAACATATTTCATCTACAAACGCTTATTTTTAATAGAAATCGTTGTTTTAAGCCTTAACCTCATTGGAAACGTGGGAAATCGAACTATAATGAAGTTTTACCCATTTTGACATAAATAATAAAACTAAGTGTTTTGAAAGTAAACAAGCCGAGTATAATCATTAAAGCTTTCACAAAGCTTATTGTGACTAGAAATAGTTGTTTTAAGCCCTCACTTCACATTGAAAACGTGAGAAATCGAACTATAATGAAGTTTTACCCCTTTTTGACATAAATAATCAAAATAAGAGTTTTGAAAGTAAACAAGCCGAGTATAATCATTAAAGCCTTCACAAAGCATATTGTGACTAGAAATCGCTGTTTTAAGCCCTACCTTCACATTGGAAACGTGGGAAATCGAACTAAGTTGAAGTTTTACCCATTTTGACATAAATAATCAAACTAAGAGTTTTTAAAGTAAACAAGCCGAGTATAATCATTAAAGGTTTCACAAAGCTTATTGTGACTAGAAATAGTTGTTTTAAGCCTTAACTTCACATTGAAAACGTAAGAAATCGAACTATAATGAAGTTTTACCCATTTTGACATAAATAATCAAACTAAGAGTTTTGAAAGTAAACAAGCCTAGTATAATCATTAAAGCCTTCACAAAGCATATTGTGACTAGAAATAGTTATTTTAAGCCTTAACTTCACATTGAAAATGTGGGAAATCGAACTATAATGAAGTTTTCCCCATTTTGACATATATAATCAAACTAAGAGTTTTGAAAGTAAACAAGCCTAGTATAATCATTAAAGCTTTCACAAAGCTTATTGTGACTACAAATCGTTGTTTTAAGCCTTAACTTCTCGTAGGGAACGTGGGACATTGGACGATAACGAAGTTTTTACGATTTTGTATAAAATCATAATTCTAATAGTTTTAAAATTTGACAAGACGAGGATAAACATATTTTATCTACAAACGCTTATTTTTAATAGAAATCGTTGTTTTAAGCCTTAACCTCATATTGGAAACGTGGGAAATCGAACTATAATGAAGTTTTACCCATTTTGACATTAATAATCAAACTAAGAGTTTTGAAAGTAAACAAGCTGAGTATAATCATTAAAGGTTTCACAAAGCTTATTGTGACTAGAAATAGTTGTTTTAAGCCTTAACTTCACATTGAAAACGTGAGAAATCGAACTATAATGATGTTTTACCCCTTTTTGACATAAATAATCAAACTAAGAGTTTTGAAAGTAAACAAGCGAGTATAATCATTAAAGCCTTAACAAAGCATATTGTGACTAGAAATCGTTGTTTTAAGCCCTACCTTCACATTGAAAACGTGGGAAATCGAACTATAATGAAGTTTTACCCATTTTGACATAAATAATCAAACTAAGAGTTTTGAAAGTAAACAAGCCGAGTATAATCATTAAAGCTTTCACAAAGCTTATTGTGACTAGAAATAGTTGTTTTAAGCCTTAACTTCACATTGAAAACGTGAGAAATCGAACTATAATGAAGTTTTACCCATTTTGACATAAATAATTAAACTAAGAGTTTTGAAAGTAAACAAGCCGAGTATAATCATTAAAGCCTTCACAAAGCATATTGTGACTAGAAATAGTTGTTTTAAGCCTTAACTGCACATTGAAAACGTGGGAAATCGAACTAAATTGAACTTTTAACCATTTTGACATAAATAATCAAACTAAGAGTTTTGAAAGTAAACAAGCCTAGTATAATCATTAAAGCTTTCACAAAGCTTATTGTGACTAGAGATCGTTGTTTTAAGCCTTAACTTCTCGTAGGTAACGTGGGACATTGGACGATAACGAAGTTTTAACGATTTGTATAAAATCATAATTCTAATAGTTTTAAAATTTGACAAGACGAGCATAAACATATTTTATCTAAAAACGCTTATTTTTAATAGAAATCGTTGTTTTAAGCCTTAACCTCATATTGGAAACGTGAAAAATCGAACTATAATGAAGTTTTACCCATTTTGACGTAAATAATCAAACTAAGAGTTTTGAAAGTAAACAAGCCGAGTATAATCATTAAAGGTTTCACAAAGCTTATTGTGACTAGAAATAGTTGTTTTAAGCCTTAACTTCACATTGAAAACGTGAGAAATCGAACTATAATGATGTTTTACCCCTTTTTGACATAAATAATCAAACTAAGAGTTTTGAAAGTAAACAAGCCGAGTCTAATCATTAAAGCCTTAACAAAGCATATTGTGACTAGAAATCGCTGTTTTAAGCCCTACCTTCACATTGAAAACGTGGGAAATCGAACTATAATGAAGTTTTACCCATTTTGACATAAATAATCAAACTAAGAGTTTTGAAAGTAAACAAGCCGAGTATAATCATTAAAGCTTTCACAAAGCTTATTGTGACTAGAAATAGTTGTTTTAAGCCTTAACTTCACATTGAAAATGTGAGAAATCGAACTATAATGAAGTTTTACCCATTTTGACATAAATAATCAAACTAAGAGTTTTGATAGTAAACAAGCCGAGTATAATCATTAAAGCCTTCACAAAGCTTATTGTGACTACAAATCGTTGTTTTAAGCCTTAACTTCTCGTAGGGAACGTGGGACATTGGACGATAATAAGAAGTTTTAACGATTTTGTATAAAATCATAATTCTAATAGTTTTAAAATTTGACAAGACGAGGATAAACATATTTTATCTACAAACGCTTATTTTTAATAGAAATCGTTGTTTTAAGCCTTAACCTCATATTGGAAACGTGGGAAATCGAACTATAATGAAGTTTTACCCATTTTGACATAAATAATCAAACTAAGAGTTTTGAAAGTAAACAAGCTGAGTATAATCATTAAAGGTTTCACAAAGCTTATTGTGACTAGAAATAGTTGTTTTAAGCCTTAACTTCACATTGAAAACGTGAGAAATCGAACTATAATGAAGTTTTACCCATTTTGACATAAATAATCAAACTAAGAGTTTTGAAAGTAAACAAGCCGAGTATAATCATTAAAGCCTTAACAAAGCATATTGTGACTAGAAATCGTTGTTTTAAGCCTTAACCTTCACATTGAAAACGTGGGAAATCGAACTATAATGAAGTTTTACCCATTTTGACATAAATAATCAAACTAAGAGTTTTGAAAGTAAACAAGCTGAGTATAATCATTAAAGCTTTTGTGACTAGAAATAGTTGTTTTAAGCCTTAACTTCACATTGAAAACGTGAGAAATCGAACTATAATGAAGTTTTACCCATTTTGACATAAATAATTAAACTAAGAGTTTTGAAAGTAAACAAGCCGAGTATAATCATTAAAGCCTTCACAATGCATATTGTGACTAGAAATAATTGTTTTAAGCCTTAACTTCACATTGAAAATGTGAGAAATCGAACTATAATGAAGTTTTACCCATTTTGACATAAATAATCAAACTAAGAGTTTTGAAAGTAAACAAGCGTAGTATAATCATTAAGATAACACAAAGCTTATTGTGACTAGAAATAGTTGTTTTAAACCTTAACTTCACATTGAAAACGTGAGAAATCGAACTATAATGATGTTTTACCCAATTTGACATAAATAATCAAACTAAGTGTATTGAAAGTAAACAAGCCGAGTATAATCATTAAAGCCTTCACAAAGCATATTGTGACTAGAAATAGTTGTTTTAAGCCTTAACTGCACATTGAAAATGTGGGAAATCGAACTAAATTGAACTTTTACCCATTTTGACATAAATAATCAAACTAAGAGTTTTGAAAGTAAACAAGCGGAGTATAATCATTAAGATGTCACAAAGCTTATTGTGACTAGAAATAGTTGTTTTAAACCTTAACTTCACATTGAAAACGTGAGAAATCGAACTATAATGATGTTTTACCCAATTTGACATAAATAATCAAACTAAGTGTTTTGAAAGTAAACAAGCCGAGTATAATCATTAAAGCCTTCACAAAGCATATTGTGACTAGAAATAGTTGTTTTAAGCCTTAACTGCACATTGAAAACGTGGGAAATCGAACTATAATGAAGTTTTCCCCATTTTGACATATATAATCAAACTAAGAGTTTTGAAAGTAAACAAGCCTAGTATAATCATTAAAGCTTTCACAAAGCTTATTGTGACTACAAATCGTTGTTTTAAGCCTTAACTTCTCGTAGGGAACGTGGGACATTGGACGATAACGAAGTTTTAACGATTTTGTATAAAATCATAATTCTAATAGTTTTAAAATTTGACAAGACGAGGATAAACATATTTTATCTACAAACGCTTATTTTTAATAGAAATCGTTGTTTTAAGCCTTAACCTCATATTGGAAACGTGGGAAATCGAACTATAATGAAGTTTTACCCATTTTGACATAAATAATCAAACTAAGAGTTTTGAAAGTAAACAAGCTGAGTATAATCATTAAAGGTTTCACAAAGCTTATTGTGACTAGAAATAGTTGTTTTAAGCCTTAACTTCACATTGAAAACGTGAGAAATCGAACTATAATGATGTTTTACCCCTTTTTGACATAAATAATCAAACTAAGAGTTTTGAAAGTAAACAAGCCGAGTATAATCATTAAAGCCTTAACAAAGCATATTGTGACTAGAAATCGCTGTTTTAAGCCCTACCTTCACATTGAAAACGTGGGAAATCGAACTATAATGAAGTTTTGCCCATTTTGACATAAATAATCAAACTAAGAGTTTTGAAAGTAAACAAGCTGAGTATAATCATTAAAGCTTTTGTGACTAGAAATAGTTGTTTTAAGCCTTAACTTCACATTGAAAACGTGAGAAATCGAACTATAATGAAGTTTTACCCATTTTGACATAAATAATTAAACTAAGAGTTTTGAAAGTAAACAAGCCGAGTATAATCATTAAAGCCTTCACAATGCATATTGTGACTAGAAATAGTTGTTTTAAGCCTTAACTTCACATTGAAAATGTGAGAAATCGAACTATAATGAAGTTTTACCCATTTTGACATAAATAATCAAACTAAGAGTTTTGAAAGTAAACAAGCGTAGTATAATCATTAAGATAACACAAAGCTTATTGTGACTAGAAATAGTTGTTTTAAACCTTAACTTCACATTGAAAACGTGAGAAATCGAACTATAATGATGTTTTACCCAATTTGACATAAATAATCAAACTAAGTGTATTGAAAGTAAACAAGCCGAGTATAATCATTAAAGCCTTCACAAAGCATATTGTGACTAGAAATAGTTGTTTTAAGCCTTAACTGCACATTGAAAACGTGGGAAATCGAACTATAATGAAGTTTTACCCATTTTGACATAAATAATCAAACTAAGAGTTTTGAAAGTAAACAAGCCTAGTATAATCATTAAAGCTTTCACAAAGCTTATTGTGACTAGAAATCGTTGTTTTAAGCCTTAACTTCTCGTAGGTAACGTGGGACATTGGACGATAACGAAGTTTTAACGATTTGTATAAAATCATAATTCTAATAGTTTTAAAATTTGACAAGACGAGCATAAACATATTTTATCTACAAACGCTTATTTTTAATAGAAATCGTTGTTTTAAGCCTTAACCTCATATTGGAAACGTGAAAAATCGAACTATAATGAAGTTTTACCCATTTTGACGAAAATAATCAAACTAAGAGTTTTGAAAGTAAACAAGCCGAGTATAATCATTAAAGGTTTCACAAAGCTTATTGTGACTAGAAATAGTTGTTTTAAGCCTTAACTTCACATTGAAAACGTGAGAAATCGAACTATAATGATGTTTTACCCCTTTTTGACATAAATAATCAAACTAAGAGTTTTGAAAGTAAACAAGCCGAGTCTAATCATTAAAGCCTTAACAAAGCATATTGTGACTAGAAATCGCTGTTTTAAGCCCTACCTTCACATTGAAAACGTGGGAAATCGAACTATAATGAAGTTTTACCCATTTTGACATAAATAATCAAACTAAGAGTTTTGAAAGTAAACAAGCCGAGTATAATCATTAAAGCTTTCACAAAGCTTATTGTGACTAGAAATAGTTGTTTTAAGCCTTAACTTCACATTGAAAACGTGAGAAATCGAACTATAATGAAGTTTTACCCATTTTGACATAAATAATCAAACTAAGAGTTTTGATAGTAAACAAGCCGAGTATAATCATTAAAGCCTTCACAAAGCATATTGTGACTGGAAATCGCTGTTTTAAGCCCTACCTTCACATTGGAAACGTGGGAAATCGAACTAAATTGAACTTTTACCCATTTTGACATAAATAATCAAACTAAGAGTTTTGAAAGTAAACAAGCCGAGTATAATCATTAAAGGTTTCACAAAGCTTATTGTGACTAGAAATAGTTGTTTTAAGCCTTTACTTCACATTGAAAACGTGAAAAATCGAACTATAATGAAGTTTTACCCATTTTGACATAAATAATCAAACTAAGAGTTTTGAAAGTAAACAAGCCGAGTATAATCATTAAAGCTTTCACAAAGCTTATTGTGACTAGAAATAGTTGTTTTAAGCCTTAACTTCACATTGAAAACGTGAGAAATCGAACTATAATGAAGTTTTACCCATTTTGACATAAATAATCAAACTAAGAGTTTTGAAAGTAAACAAGCCGAGTATAATCATTAAAGCCTTCACAAAGCATATTGTGACTAGAAATAGTTGTTTTAAGCCTTAACTTCACATTGAAAATGTGGGAAATCGAACTATAATGAAGTTTTACCCATTTTGACATAAATAATCAAACTAAGAGTTTGAAAGTAAACAAGCCGAGTATAATCATTAAAGATTCACAAAGCTTATTGTGACTAGAAATAGTTGTTTTAAGCCTTAACTTCACATTGAAAACGTGAGAAATCGAACTATAATGAAGTTTTACCCATTTTGACATAAATAATCAAACTAAGAGTTTTGAAAGTAAACAAGCCGAGTATAATCATTAAAGCCTTCACAAAGCATATTGTGACTAGAAATAGTTGTTTTAAGCCTTAACTTCACATTGAAAACGTGGGAAATCGAACTATAATGAAGTTTTACCCATTTTGACATAAATAATCAAACTAAGAGTTTTGAAAGTAAACAAGCCGAGTATAATCATTAAAGCTTTCACAAAGCTTATTGTGACTAAATAGTTGTTTTAAGCCTTAACTTCACATTGAAAACGTGAGAAATCGAACTATAATGAAGTTTTACCCATTTTGACATAAATAATCAAACTAAGAGTTTTGAAAGTAAACAAGCCGAGTATAATCATTAAAGCCTTCACAAAGCATATTGTGACTAGAAATAGTTGTTTTAAGCCTTAACTGCACATTGAAAACGTGGGAAATCGAACTATAATGAAGTTTTACCCATTTTGACATAAATAATCAAACTAAGAGTTTTGAAAGTAAACAAGCCGAGTATAATCATTAAAGGTTTCACAAAGCTTATTGTGACTAGAAATCGTTGTTTTAAGCCTTAACTTCTCGTAGGTAACGTGGGACATTGGACGATAACGAAGTTTTAACGATTTGTATAAAATCATAATTCTAATAGTTTTAAAATTTGACAAGACGAGCATAAACATATTTTATCTACAAACGCTTATTTTTAATAGAAATCGTTGTTTTAAGCCTTAACCTCATATTGGAAACGTGGGAAATCGAACTATAATGAAGTTTTACCCATTTTGACATAAATAATCAAACTAAGAGTTTTGAAAGTAAACAAGCCGAGTATAATCATTAAAGGTTTCACAAAGCTTATTGTGACTAGAAATAGTTGTTTTAAGCCTTAACTTCACATTGAAAACGTGAGAAATCGAACTATAATGATGTTTTACCCTTTTTGACATAAATAATCAAACTAAGAGTTTTGAAAGTAAACAAGCCGAGTCTAATCATTAAAGCCTTAACAAAGCATATTGTGACTAGAAATCGCTGTTTTAAGCCCTACCTTCACATTGAAAACTTGGGAAATCGAACTATAATGAAGTTTTACCCATTTTGACATAAATAATCAAACTAAGAGTTTTGAAAGTAAACAAGCCGAGTATAATCATTAAAGCTTTCACAAAGCTTATTGTGACTAGAAATAGTTGTTTTAAGCCTTAACTTCACATTGAAAACGTGAGAAATCGAACTATAATGAAGTTTTACCCATTTTGACATAAATAATCAAACTAAGAGTTTTGAAAGTAAACAAGCCGAGTATAATCATTAAAGCCTTCACAAAGCATATTGTGACTAGAAATAGTTGTTTTAAGCCTTAACTTCACATTGAAAACGTGGGAAATCGAACTATAATGAAGTTTTACCCATTTTGACATAAATAATCAAACTAAGAGTTTTGAAAGTAAACAAGCCAAGTATAATCATTAAAGGTTTCACAAAGCTAATTGTGACTAGAAATAGTTGTTTTAAGCCTTTACTTCACATTGAAAACGTGAGAAATCGAACTATAATGAAGTTTTACCCATTTTGACATAAATAATCAAACTAAGAGTTTTGAAAGTAAACAAGCCGAGTATAATCATTAAAGCTTTCACAAAGCTTATTGTGACTAGAAATAGTTGTTTTAAGCCTTAACTTCACATTGAAAACGTGAGAAATCGAACTATAACGAAGTTTTACCCATTTTGACATAAATAACCAAACTAAGAGTTTTGAAAGTAAACAAGCCGAGTACAATCATTAAAGCCTTCACAAAGCATATTGTGACTGGAAATCGCTGTTTTAAGCCCTACCTTCACATTGGAAACGTGGGAAATCGAACTATAATGAAGTTTTACCCATTTTGACATAAATAATCAAACTAAGAGTTTTGAAAGTAAACAAGCCGAGTATAATCATTAAAGTTTCACAAAGCTTATTGTGACTAGAAATAGTTGTTTTAAGCCTTAACTTCACATTGAAAACGTGAGAAATCGAACTATAATGAAGTTTTACCCATTTTGACATAAATAATCAAACTAAGAGTTTTGAAAGTAAACAAGCCGAGTATAATCATTAAAGCCTTAACAAAGCATATTGTGACTAGAAATAGTTGTTTTAAGCCTTAACTTCACATTGAAAATGTGGGAAATCGAACTATAATGAAGTTTTACCCATTTTGACATAAATAATCAAACTAAGAGTTTTGAAAGTAAACAACCGGAGTATAATCATTAGGATGTCACAAAGCTTATTGTGACTAGAAATAGTTGTTTTAAGCCTTAACTTCACATTGAAAACGTGAGAAATCGAACTATAATGATGTTTTACCCAATTTGACATAAATAATCAAACTAAGTGTTTTGAAAGTAAACAAGCCGAGTATAATCATTAAAGCCTTCACAAAGCATATTGTGACTAGAAATAGTTGTTTTAAGCCTTAACTTCACATTGAAAACGTGGAAATCGAACTATAATGAAGTTTTACCCATTTTGACATAAATAATCAAACTAAGAGTTTTGAAAGTAAACAAGCCTAGTATAATCATTAAAGCTTTCACAAAGCTTATTGTGACTAGAAATCGTTGTTTTAAGCCTTAACTTCACATTTAAAAACGTGAGAAATCGAACTATAATGAAGTTTTACCCATTTTGACATAAATAATCAAACTAAGAGTTTTGAAAGTAAACAAGCCGAGTATAATCATTAAAGCCTTCACAAAGGATATTGTGACTAGAAATAGTTGTTTTAAGCCTTAACTTCACATTGAAAACGTGGGAAATCGAACTATAATGAAGTTTTACCCATTTTGACATAAATAATCAAACTAAGAGTTTTGAAAGTAAACAAGCCGAGTATAATCATTAAAGCTTTCACAAAGCTTATTGTGACTAGAAAGAGTTGTTTTAAGCCTTAACTTCACATTGAAACGTGAGAAATCGAACTATAATGAAGTTTTACCCATTTTGACATAAATAATCAAACTAAGAGTTTTGAAAGTAAACAAGCGGAGTATAATCATTAAAGATTTCACAAAGCTTATTGTGACTAGAAATAGTTGTTTTAAGCCTTAACTTCACATTGAAAACGTGAGAAATCGAACTATAATGATGTTTTACCCTTTTTGACATAAATAATCAAACTAAGAGTTTTGAAAGTAAACAAGCCGAGTATAATCATTAAAGCCTTAACAAAGCATATTGTGACTAGAAATAATTGTTTTAAGCCCTACCTTCACATTGAAAACGTGGGAAATCGAACTATAATGAAGTTTTACCCATTTTGACATAAATAATCAAACTAAGAGTTTTGAAAGTAAACAAGCCGAGTATAATCATTAAAGCTTTCACAAAGCTTATTGTGACTAGAAATAGTTGTTTTAAGCCTTAACTTCACATTGAAAACGTGAGAAATCGAACTATAATGATGTTTTACCCCTTTTTGACATAAATAATCAAACTAAGAGTTTTGAAAGTAAACAAGCCGAGTATAATCATTAAAGCCTTAACAAAGCATATTGTGACTAGAAATAGTTGTTTTAAGCCCTACTTCACATTGAAAACGTGGGAAATCGAACTATAATGAAGTTTTACCCATTTTGACATAAATAATCAAACTAAGAGTTTTGAAAGTAAACAAGCCGAGTATAATCATTAAAGCTTTCACAAAGCTTATTGTGACTAGAAATAGTTGTTTTAAGCCTTAACTTCACATTGAAAACGTGAGAAATCGAACTATAATGAAGTTTTACCCATTTTGACATAAATAATCAAACTAAGAGTTTTGAAAGTAAACAAGCCGAGTATAATCATTAAAGCCTTCACAAAGCATATTGTGACTAGAAATAGTTGTTTTAAGCCTTAACTTCACATTGAAAATGTGAGAAATCGAACTATAATGAAGTTTTACCCATTTTGACATAAATAATCAAACTAAGAGTTTTGAAAGTAAACAAGCGTAGTATAATCATTAAGATGTCACAAAGCTTATTGTGACTAGAAATAGTTGTTTTAAGCCTTAACTTCACATTGAAAACGTGAGAAATCGAACTATAATGATGTTTTACCCAATTTGACATAAATAATCAAACTAAGAGTTTTGAAAGTAAACAAGCCGAGTATAATCATTAAAGCCTTCACAAAGCATATTGTGACTAGAAATAGTTGTTTTAAGCCTTAGCGCACATTGAAAACGTGGGAAATCGAACTATAATGAAGTTTTACCCATTTTGACATAAATAATCAAACTAAGAGTTTTGAAAGTAAACAAGCCTAGTATAATCATTAAAGCTTTCACAAAGCTTATTGTGACTAGAATAGTTGTTTTAAGCCTTAACTTCGTATTGAAAACGTGGGAATCGAACTATAATGAAGTTTTACCCGATTTTGACATAAATAATCAAACTAATAGTTTTGAAAATTTAAACAAGACGAGCATAATCATTAAATCTACAAAGCTTATTTTTAATAGAAATCGTTGTTTTAAGCCTTAACTTCACATTGAAAACGTGGGAAATCGAACTATAATGAAGTTTTACCCATTTTGACATAAATAATCAAACTAAGAGTTTTGAAAGTAAACAAGCCGAGTATAATCATTAAAGATTTCACAAAGCTTATTGTGACTAGAAATAGTTGTTTTAAGCCTTAACTTCACATTGAAAACGTGAGAAATCGAACTATAATGAAGTTTTACCCATTTTGACATAAATAATCAAACTAAGAGTTTTGAAAGTAAACAAGCCGAGTATAATCATTAAAGCCTTCACAAAGCATATTGTGACTAGAAATAGTTGTTTTAAGCCCTACCTTCACATTGAAAATGTGGGAAATCGAACTATAATGAAGTTTTACCCATTTTGACATAAATAATCAAACTAAGAGTTTTGAAAGTAAACAAGCCGAGTATAATCATTAAAGGTTTCACAAAGCTTATTGTGACTAGAAATAGTTGTTTTAAGCCTTAACTTCACATTGAAAACGTGAGAAATCGAACTATAATGAAGTTTTACCCATTTTGACATAAATAATCAAACTAAGAGTTTTGAAAGTAAACAAGCCGAGTATAATCATTAAAGCCTTCACAAAGCATATTGTGACTAGAAATAGTTGTTTTAAGCCTTAACTTCACATTGAAAATGTGGGAAATCGAACTATAATGAAGTTTTACCCATTTTGACATAAATAATCAAACTAAGAGTTTTGAAAGTAAACAAGCCGAGTATAATCATTAAAGCTTTCACAAAGCTTATTGTGACTAGAAATAGTTGTTTTAAGCCTTAACTTCACATTGAAAACGTGGAAATCGAACTATAATGAAGTTTTACCCATTTTGACATAAATAATCAAACTAAGAGTTTTGAAAGTAAACAAGACGAGTATAATCATTTTATTTCACAAAGCTTATTTTTAACTAGAAATAGTTGTTTTAAGCCTTAACTTCACATTGAAAACGTGGGAAATCGAACTATAATGAAGTTTTACCCATTTTGACATAAATAATCAAACTAAGAGTTTTGAAAGTAAACAAGCCGAGTATAATCATTAAAGGTTTCACAAAGCTTATTGTGACTAGAAATAGTTGTTTTAAGCCCTTAACTTCACATTGAAAACGTGAGAAATCGAACTATAATGAAGTTTTACCCATTTTGACATAAATAATCAAACTAAGAGTTTTGAAAGTAAACAAGCCGAGTATAATCATTAAAGCCTTCACAAAGCATATTGTGACTAGAAATAGTTGTTTTAAGCCTTAACTTCACATTGAAAACGTGGGAAATCGAACTATAATGAAGTTTTACCCATTTTGACATAAATAATCAAACTAAGAGTTTTGAAAGTAAACAAGCCGAGTATAATCATTAAAGGTTTCACAAAGCTTATTGTGACTAGAAATAGTTGTTTTAAGCCTTAACTTCACATTGAAAACGTGAGAAATCGAACTATAATGAAGTTTTACCCATTTTGACATAAATAATCAAACTAAGAGTTTTGAAAGTAAACAAGCCGAGTATAATCATTAAAGCCTTCACAAAGCATATTGTGACTAGAAATAGTTGTTTTAAGCCCTAACTTCACATTGAAAACGTGGGAAATCGAACTATAATGAAGTTTTACCCATTTTGACATAAATAATCAAACTAAGAGTTTTGAAAGTAAACAAGCCGAGTATAATCATTAAAGCTTTCACAAAGCTTATTGTGACTAGAAATAGTTGTTTTAAGCCTTAACTTCACATTGAAAACGTGAGAAATCGAACTATAATGAAGTTTTACCCATTTTGACATAAATAATCAAACTAAGAGTTTTGAAAGTAAACAAGCCGAGTATAATCATTAAAGCCTTCACAAAGCATATTGTGACTAGAAATAGTTGTTTTAAGCCTTAACTTCACATTGAAAACGTGGGAAATCGAACTATAATGAAGTTTTACCCATTTTGACATAAATAATCAAACTAAGAGTTTTGAAAGTAAACAAGCCGAGTATAATCATTAAAGATTTCACAAAGCTTATTGTGACTAGAAATAGTTGTTTTAAGCCTTAACTTCACATTGAAAACGTGAGAAATCGAACTATAATGAAGTTTTACCCATTTTGACATAAATAATCAAACTAAGAGTTTTGAAAGTAAACAAGCCGAGTATAATCATTAAAGCTTTCACAAAGCATATTGTGACTAGAAATAGTTGTTTTAAGCCTTAACTTCACATTGAAAACGTGGGAAATCGAACTATAATGAAGTTTTACCCATTTTGACATAAATAATCAAACTAAGAGTTTTGAAAGTAAACAAGCCTAGTATAATCATTAAAGCTTTCACAAAGCTTATTGTGACTAGAAATAGTTGTTTTAAGCCTTAACTTCACATTGAAAACGTGGGAAATCGAACTATAATGAAGTTTTACCCATTTTGACATAAATAATCAAACTAAGAGTTTTGAAAGTAAACAAGCCGAGTATAATCATTAAATTTTTCACAAAGCTTATTGTGACTAGAAATAGTTGTTTTAAGCCTTAACTTCACATTGAAACGTGGGAAATCGAACTATAATGAAGTTTTACCCATTTTGACATAAATAATCAAACTAAGAGTTTTGAAAGTAAACAAGCCGAGTATAATCATTAAAGGTTTCACAAAGCTTATTGTGACTAGAAATAGTTGTTTTAAGCCTTAACTTCACATTGAAAACGTGAGAAATCGAACTATAATGAAGTTTTACCCTTTTTGACATAAATAATCAAACTAAGAGTTTTGAAAGTAAACAAGCCGAGTATAATCATTAAAGCCTTCACAAAGCATATTGTGACTAGAAATAGTTGTTTTAAGCCCTAACTTCACATTGAAAACGTGGGAAATCGAACTATAATGAAGTTTTACCCATTTTGACATAAATAATCAAACTAAGAGTTTTGAAAGTAAACAAGCCGAGTATAATCATTAAAGCTTTCACAAAGCTTATTGTGACTAGAAATAGTTGTTTTAAGCCTTAACTTCACATTGAAAACGTGAGAAATCGAACTATAATGAAGTTTTACCCATTTTGACATAAATAATCAAACTAAGAGTTTTGAAAGTAAACAAGCCGAGTATAATCATTAAAGCCTTCACAAAGCATATTGTGACTAGAAATAGTTGTTTTAAGCCTTAACTTCACATTGAAAACGTGGGAAATCGAACTATAATGAAGTTTTACCCATTTTGACATAAATAATCAAACTAAGAGTTTTGAAAGTAAACAAGCCGAGTATAATCATTAAAGCTTTCACAAAGCTTATTGTGACTAGAAATAGTTGTTTTAAGCCTTAACTTCACATTGAAAACGTGGGAAATCGAACTATAATGAAGTTTTACCCATTTTGACATAAATAATCAAACTAAGAGTTTTGAAAGTAAACAAGCCGAGTATAATCATTAAAGCCTTCACAAAGCTTATTGTGACTAGAAATCGTTGTTTTAAGCCTTAACTTCACATTGGAAACGTGGAAATCGAACTATAATGAAGTTTTACCCATTTTGACATAAATAATCAAACTAAGAGTTTTGAAAGTAAACAAGCCGAGTATAATCATTAAAGGTTTCACAAAGCTTATTGTGACAAGAAATAGTTGTTTTAAGCCTTAACTTCTCATTGAAAACGTGAGAAATCGAACTATAATGATGTTTTACCCATTTTGACATAAATAATCAAACTAAGAGTTTTGAAAGTAAACAAGCCGAGTATAATCATTAAAGCCTTTAACAAAGCATATTGTGACTAGAAATAGTTGTTTTAAGCCTTACCTTCACATTGAAAACGTGGGAAATCGAACTATAATGAAGTTTTACCCATTTTGACATAAATAATCAAACTAAGAGTTTTGAAAGTAAACAAGCACGAGTATAATCATTAAAGCTTTCACAAAGCTTATTGTGACTAGAAATAGTTGTTTTAAGCCTTAACTTCACATTGAAAACGTGAGAAATCGAACTATAATGAAGTTTTACCCATTTTGACATAAATAATCAAACTAAGAGTTTTGAAAGTAAACAAGCCGAGTATAATCATTAAAGCCTTCACAAAGCTTATTGTGACTAGAAATAGTTGTTTTAAGCCTTAACTTCACATTGAAAACGTGGGAAATCGAACTATAATGAAGTTTTACCCATTTTGACATAAATAATCAAACTAAGAGTTTTGAAAGTAAACAAGACGAGTATAATCATTAAATTTTTCACAAAGCTTATTTTGACTAGAAATCGTTGTTTTAAGCCTTAACTTCACATTGAAAACGTGGGAAATCGAACTATAATGAAGTTTTACCCATTTTGACATAAATAATCAAACTAAGAGTTTTGAAAGTAAACAAGCCGAGTATAATCATTAAAGGTTTCACAAAGCTTATTGTGACTAGAAATAGTTGTTTTAAGCCTTAACTTCACATTGAAAACGTGAGAAATCGAACTATAATGATGTTTTACCCCTTTTTGACATAAATAATCAAACTAAGAGTTTTGAAAGTAAACAAGCCGAGTATAATCATTAAAGCCTTAACAAAGCATATTGTGACTAGAAATCGTTGTTTTAAGCCCTACCTTCACATTGAAAACGTGGGAAATCGAACTATAATGAAGTTTTACCCATTTTGACATAAATAATCAAACTAAGAGTTTTGAAAGTAAACAAGCCGAGTATAATCATTAAAGCTTTCACAAAGCATATTGTGACTAGAAATAGTTGTTTTAAGCCTTAACTTCACATTGAAAACGTGAGAAATCGAACTATAATGAAGTTTTACCCATTTTGACATAAATAATCAAACTAAGAGTTTTGAAAGTAAACAAGCCGAGTATAATCATTAAAGCCTTCACAAAGCATATTGTGACTAGAAATAGTGTTTTAAGCCTTAACTTCACATTGAAAATGTGAGAAATCGAACTATAATTAAGTTTTACCCATTTTGACATAAATAATCAAACTAAGAGTTTTGAAAGTAAACAAGCGTAGTATAATCATTAAGATTCACAAAGCTTATTGTGACTAGAAATAGTTGTTTTAAGCCTTAACTTCACATTGAAAACGTGAGAAATCGAACTATAATGATGTTTTACCCAATTTGACATAAATAATCAAACTAAGAGTTTTGAAAGTAAACAAGCCGAGTATAATCATTAAAGCCTTCACAAAGCATATTGTGACTAGAAATAGTTGTTTTAAGCCTTAACTTCACATTGAAAATGTGGGAAATCGAACTATAATGAAGTTTTACCCATTTTGACATAAATAATCAAACTAAGAGTTTTGAAAGTAAACAAGCGCAGTATAATCATTAAGATGTCACAAAGCTTATTGTGACTAGAAATAGTTGTTTTAAGCCTTAACTTCACATTGAAAACGTGAGAAATCGAACTATAATGATGTTTTACCCAATTTTGACATAAATAATCAAACTAAGTGTTTTGAAAGTAAACAAGCCGAGTATAATCATTAAAGCATTCACAAAGCATATTGTGACTAGAAATAGTTGTTTTAAGCCTTAACTGCACATTGAAAACGTGGGAAATCGAACTATAATGAAGTTTTACCCATTTTGACATAAATAATCAAACTAAGAGTTTTGAAAGTAAACAAGCCTAGTATAATCATTAAAGCTTTCACAAAGCTTATTGTGACTAGAAATCGTTGTTTTAAGCCTTAACTTCGTATTGAAAACGTGGGACATCGAACTATAATGAAGTTTTAACGATTTTGTATAAAATCATAATTCTAATAGTTTTAAAATTTAAACAAGACGAGTATAAACATATTTTATCTACAAAGCTTATTTTTAATAGAAATCGTTGTTTTAAGCCTTAACCTCATATTGGAAACGTGGGAAATCGAACTATAATGAAGTTTTACCCATTTTGACATTAATAATCAAACTAAGAGTTTTGAAAGTAAACAAGCTGAGTATAATCATTAAGGGTTTCACAAAGCTTATTGTGACTAGAAATAGTTGTTTTAAGCCTTAACTTCACATTGAAAACGTGAGAAATCGAACTATAATGATGTTTTACCCCTTTTTGACATAAATAATCAAACTAAGAGTTTTGAAAGTAAACAAGCCAAGTATAATCATTAAAGCCTTAACAAAGAATATTGTGACTAGAAATAGTTGTTTTAAGCCCTACCTTCACATTGAAAACGTGGGAAATCGAACTATAATGAAGTTTTACCCATTTTGACATAAATAATCAAACTAAGAGTTTTGAAAGTAAACAAGCCGAGTATAATCATTAAATTCACAAAGCTTATTGTGACTAGAAATAGTTGTTTTAAGCCTTAACTTCACATTGAAAACGTAAGAAATCGAACTATAATGAAGTTTTACCCATTTTGACATAAATAATTAAACTAAGAGTTTTGAAAGTAAACAAGCCGAGTATAATCATTAAAGCCTTCACAAAGCATATTGTGACTAGAAATAGTTGTTTTAAGCCTTAACTGCACATTGAAAACGTGGGAAATCGAACTAAAATGAAGTTTTACCATTTTGACATAAATAATCAAACTAAGAGTTTTGAAAGTAAACAAGCCTAGTATAATCATTAAAGCTTTCACAAAGCTTATTGTGACTAGAAATCGTTGTTTTAAGCCTTAACTTCACGTAGGAAAACGTGGGACATTGGACGATAACGAAGTTTTAACGATTTGTATAAAATCATAATTCTAATAGTTTTAAAATTTGACAAGACGAGCATAAACATATTTTATCTAAAAACGCTTATTTTTAATAGAAATCGTTGTTTTAAGCCTTAACCTCATATTGGAAACGTGAAAAATCGAACTATAATGAAGTTTTACCCATTTTGACGTAAATAATCAAACTAAGAGTTTTGAAAGTAAACAAGCCGAGTATAATCATTAAAGGTTTCACAAAGCTTATTGTGACTAGAAATAGTTGTTTTAAGCCTTAACTTCACATTGAAAACGTGAGAAATCGAACTATAATGATGTTTTACCCTTTTTGACATAAATAATCAAACTAAGAGTTTTGAAAGTAAACAAGCCGAGTCTAATCATTAAAGCCTTAACAAAGCATATTGTGACTAGAAATCGCTGTTTTAAGCCCTACCTTCACATTGAAAACGTGGGAAATCGAACTATAATGAAGTTTTACCCATTTTGACATAAATAAACAAAAACTAAGAGTTTTGAAAGTAAACAAGCCGAGTATAATCATTAAAGCTTTCACAAAGCTTATTGTGACTAGAAATAGTTGTTTTAAGCCTTAACTTCAAATTGAAAACGTGTGAAATCGAACTATAATGAAGTTTTACCCATTTTGACATAAATAATCAAACTAAGAGTTTTGATAGTAAACAAGCCGAGTATAATCATTAAAGCCTTCACAAAGCTTATTGTGACTACAAATCGTTGTTTTAAGCCTTAACTTCTCGTAGGGAACATGGGACATTGGACGATAACGAAGTTTTAACGATTTTGTATAAAATCATAATTCTAATAGTTTTAAAATTAAACAAGACGAGGATAAACATATTAAATCTACAAAGCTTATTTTTAATAGAAATCGTTGTTTTAAGCCTTAACCTCATATTGGAAACGTGGGAAATCGAACTATAATGAAGTTTTACCCATTTTGACATAAATAATTAAACTAAGAGTTTTGAAAGTAAACAAGCCGAGTATAATCATTGAAGCCTTCACAAAGCATATTCTGACTAGAAATCGTTGTTTTAAGCCTTAACTTCACATTGAAAATGTGAGAAATCGAACTATAATGAAGTTTTACCCATTTTGACATAAATAATCAAACTAAGAGTTTTGAAAGTAAACAAGCGTAGTATAATCATTAAGATAACACAAAGCTTATTGTGACTAGAAATAGTTGTTTTAAACCTTAACTTCACATTGAAAACGTGAGAAATCGAACTATAATGATGTTTTACCCAATTTGACATAAATAATCAAACTAAGTGTATTGAAAGTAAACAAGCCGAGTATAATCATTAAAGCCTTCACAAAGCATATTGTGACTAGAAATAGTTGTTTTAAGCCTTAACTGCACATTGAAAATGTGGGAAATCGAACTAAATGAAGTTTTACCCATTTTGACATAAATAATCAAACTAAGAGTTTTGAAAGTAAACAAGCGGAGTATAATCATTAAGATGTCACAAAGCTTATTGTGACTAGAAATAGTTGTTTTAAACCTTAACTTCACATTGAAAACGTGAGAAATCGAACTATAATGATGTTTTACCCATTTTGACATAAATAATCAAACTAAGAGTTTTGAAAGTAAACAAGCCGAGTATAATCATTAAAGCCTTCACAAAGCATATTGTGACTAGAAATAGTTGTTTTAAGCCTTAACTGCACATTGAAAACGTGGGAAATCGAACTATAATGTAGTTTTGCCCATTTTGACATATATAATCAAACTAAGAGTTTTGAAAGTAAACAAGCCTAGTATAATCATTAAAGCTTTCACAAAGCTTATTGTGACTAGAAATCGTTGTTTTAAGCCTTAACTTCACATTGAGGGAACGTGGGACATTGGACGATAATGAAGTTTTAACGATTTTGTATAAAATCATAATTCTAATAGTTTTGAAAATTTGACAAGACGAGGATAAACATATTTTATCTACAAACGCTTATTTTTAATAGAAATCGTTGTTTTAAGCCTTAACCTCATATTGGAAACGTGGGAAATCGAACTATAAGAAGTTTTACCCATTTTGACATAAATAATCAAACTAAGAGTTTTGAAAGTAAACAAGCCGAGTATAATC